>SJXQ01011214.1:79889-127289 GCA_006408695.1 Aepyceros melampus | reverse complement strand
TTGCTAGATGTAAAGGGGCAGCGTCGGGGCAGGGGGGTGGGGGGACATTTTTGGTGATGTGTGCAATCCCTGTTGGATGAGTGTGTGTTTCCTAATGTCTGATTTCAAGCAGGAGGCGTTGGGCCTAGAGCAGGATCTGAAACAGCAATGCCCACCAAGGGCCAGAGGGCCAGGTGTTATTCCATTCAATGAGAGTAACACCCTGAACTTAAAGGGCAACTGGATGGTTCTTTTAATCCATGGCCAAGAAGGGTCTCAGCCACTCCTGGGAGGGGGGCCTGTTTGGAAGCCACGGCTGCAGCCCCCATCCCACCCCCAGCAGTTACGTTTGCAATAGGTCCCACTCCAGCAGGTGACAGTGTTCTTGGCAAGACCAGGGTGCACATGGAAAGCAGGAGCAGCGGCAAGCAGTCTTCATGTGTCCGCTTTTCTGTCCTTTGGTTCTCCTTTTGAGGCTGGTTTTGCACCTCAACAAGGGATGGACAGATCCTCTGAGCACTCTGACATATGCAATTGCTGAACCCACGTCTGTGGGTGCTGAGACTTGACATAGCCTGTAATCAGGAAAGGAGGGAGAGAAGTCCATTAACAGACCAACCAATCGCACATAGTAGCCATTCATTGTTTTGTCTTCATTTTGGAAAACTACATGTCTCAAGGATCCATGAGACTGTGGAGGTGATGTCAGCCAGGTGATGGGTGAGAATATGGACCTCTTCTCCTCTAAAGCCTTTCTTCTGAGCATGGGTCACGAAACAGGGTATGGCTACAAAATATCACAGCTGTGTGGCCCCAGCAGCCTTTCCAAAGGGGGACTACAGGAACATTTCAGAACGCAAAGAGCATCTTCCCAGTAGGTTCAAGGCCATGGAGCAGATGCTAAGTGTGCGGGCATGTGTGAGAAAAGCCATTCCACCTTGTGCTTCCAGCTGGCGCTTTCAACTTTTAAAACCATCCAGGAGCTATCAGTTCCCCATTTTTGGAAGAAATAATTCAGAGTCAGAAGGGAGTACATCTACAGAAGAAATCTGATGGGGGATGCAACTTCAGGACCTGGGGAGAAAGAATGATTCTTTTAAGAAATAGGTGATGTCCTTGAAGATGGCTCTATATTTTTGTGTATGCATCTCTATATTTCTAATCTCTGAAGTTTCAAAGGAGTGGCAAAGCACTTTACAGAAGTAACTGAGAAATCCGGACACCTTGCTTTGGAGATCCCTGGTTTGCACAGATTGGGTGATCTCTGTCATTCTTAGGAGGCAATGCAACTTTGATTAAGTTTTCTGAGGATTTCTAAATATGGGAGAAGGACGAGTGGGTCCTGTTCTGGAATTCTTTTCTGCTTTCAACTGATGCTTTTTTTTTGAAAATTCAAGTAATGCTTTAGTTCTAACTGAATCTTGTGCCAAAGCCCACTGTCACCTCTGGGGTGGGAGTTGCACCTACATTCCAAGTGACAAGGTCCTCTTAATGTTTGCTCCCAAAATGGCTTTGATTCAGCCATGCCAGCCCAGAAGGCTGGGTTCCTGCTGTGTTTCAGACTTGAAGGAGGATCCCAGAGGGACATGCAGGGAATATCTGAGAGGTCGGATGTAGGAATCCATAGAGAAAGCTTGAGACCACCAGCCTCTCATCTCCTGCCTGGAAAAGTGAGCCTTTGTGAAGACCTGACTTACCATGTACAACTGCGATTGTGACTGTTGTTGAGTAAACCTCCAGACTTTTCTCTAATGTGGTCTCTGGCTAATTCCTTGTCTGCGCCTTTCTTAGTCCTTCGTTCCCTGTGTATTCATTGAGCACCTACCCACTCGGTGCCTCCGCTGGGTCCTGGATAAATTCCCTACTGCCATCATTCTAAGGAGGAAGGTGCACCGCAGACAGCTCACCACGATGATTTCAGATGTGAATAGGCCCAAGGAGGTTATAAAACAAGGTATTTAGAGACTGGGGTGGGAATCAGCATGAAGCAGAGTAGTCGGGGAATGCCTCTGTGAGAGCTGAATGACAGGAAGAAGGGAGTATGAGCCAAAAGGCAATTTGGGGAGGAGCATTCTGGGCAAAGGGAACAGCCAGTGCAGAGATCCTGAGGCAGGAAGGAGTTCCTGTGTTGGAGGAGGGGAAGGAGGTGAGCTAACAGACTTAGCCCAGATAGCGCACAAAGGATCTTACAGACTACACCCAGGAGTGGAGGATTTCAATGACAACATGAAACAAGCTTAGCTCATTTCTTGCACTTACCCATGAGCCATAAGTCCCTGCATTATGAGGGTTGGATTATCAAAGCTTTTGAGGGTTGGATTACATAATACCCTGTGCTGGAAAGAACCCTGGCTGGCCCTGCTGTGGGTCCCAGTTTCACACAGTGAAGGGAGTTTTCCCATGATGCTTCCAGCTCTGCCTGTTCTGCTGTAGTTGAGTCCTTGGTGTGGAGCTGGAGACCATGAACAGAAGCTACCCCGGTGCTGTCATTCAGCGCCCACTAGAGGGCGCTGTGGACCGTAGCTTGGCGAAGGTTCCTTTACAGACCCGGGATCTGATTAAAAGGGCCACTGTGCAGGTTTGAGCCCTGGAGCAAGAACGTAGAATCTGTCTTTCTTGTTTGAAAATCTTTTATAAACACCCATAAATTATAAATGTTTTAATGGTATCTTTAAAGAATTTACTAGGAAATAAAGAGGGGGGCTTCTGTGGTAGCTCAGACAGTAAATAAACCACCTGCCTGCAATGCACGAGAAACAGGTTCAATCCCTGGGTCAGGAAGATTCCCTGGAGAAGGGGATGGCAACTGACCCAGTATTCTCACCTGGAGAATTTCACGGACAGAGAAACCTAGTCAGCTACAGTCCACGGGATCACAGAGTCGGACACTACTGAGCGACTAACGCTTTCACTTCACTTTTTTTTTTTTTTTCAAAAGGAGAGAACATTCCAGGTGTAGGGGCAACCTGACCAAACACCCTGTGTGGGATCGTGACAGGTATGAAGGTCTGTGAGGCTGGAACAGAGTGGGAGAGAGAGGAGACGAGGAGGCAAATCAAACGAGACCCTCTGGGGCCCTGTGGGCCGTGTTACAGGATCTCTGATCTTTATTTCAAAGGCAGCAGGAACCATTGAAGGTTTGGGGCAGAGAGAGCATAAACGGTGCCCTTGAACTGAAGTCTAGAGCCAAGAATGAGTTGCTCAAGGTGCTGGGCACATACTAGGACCTGGAGCCTGCAGAATGACAAATCCAGGGCAGCTAGCCCTCACGTGTCTCATCCATCTCAGCTCCTCGTCCTCCCAGCCTTACACGCGGGCAGAGAATCCAAGGTAAGTAGAGCAGGTAGCCACACACACAGTGGGAGCGCCATTGTGTTGTTGCCTGCTTACTGGGAAACAGATTCAGAGAATGTGGCAATTCGCTCAAAGGTTCGTATCCTTTTTTTTCTCCTTGTGTGATTGGGGTTGGGGCTTTGGGGCTTGGCACTTAGTAAAGGTTCAGTAAGTTACTTGACAAACAGATGAATGGATGAATAGTCTAGTTTCAAATTTCGCTCACAGCCCACAGACACTAGAGTGAGTCCTCCTGTCTGTTGTATGCTGTGTGTCCCTGAGCAAGTCCCTTCTCCCTGGGCCTCAGGTTCTCCTTATAGCCATGAGAAGAAGGGGGAGCAAGGTAAATAAAGGTCAGCCTGGAACCTTTTAGTCCTCTAGATCTTGCATCTCATTTTGAAATGGCCCAGATCTTGTTAGGGATTTATTTTCCAAGTTCACCCAGGAAGTGGGGTCCCCTCCCGGTTTTCTTAGTGGCGTCTCTCACCCTCAGGTTTCTGGCTTCTGGTGGAGTGTGGGCCCAGGAGTCGGCATCCAGAGCTGGCTTCCTGCAGCTGCTCACAGTTCTGCCAATCTCTGGCCTCAGGCAGCTGCCTCCTCTTTTGTTCCGGGCTTAGCATACCTGGCTTCCCGGATGGTGCTCAGGGCAGTCTGCAGCTCTTTGCCTTCAAGTCTGACTTGGTTTGGGGCTGGCATAGTGACAGCCCTGGGCACACTTCACACCCACTGTTACAACAGAATGCCACAAAAACAAAGGAACACGGTGAGCCCTCAGAAAAAGCAGGTTTCTTAGCAACTTTTACAGCCTTTGTTCGTGAGCTCCTTGGAACTGAAGCAGCGTCTGATCTCCTGCCAGCTCCTGCCTGGGGATGGGGAGAAAGGGATGGCGAGTCTGCCTTTGCTGGAGCTGGGAGCTCAGCTCCCCACCATTGGCCTGTCAGTCAGCCTGGGAGGCAGAGACCTAAATGCCAAATTTGTCCAGGGTCTAAGAAAAGTCCTCGCCATGGTTTCTACACAGCTACAGAATTTAGCCAACAAACATGTACTGAAACGTTTTCTGTGGGCTTATGGTGGCCCCTGGTTTGTGCCCAGAGTAGTAAATCCCAGCTCTGTCCTTGGCCCGGGCAAAAACAGAGGTGAATAAGGGACCACCTGCAACCTCTCACATCTCTTGATAAGAATAAACAAGGACCCAGGCAGGTGAGGGAAAAAATTACTTGACTCCAACTGCACTGTCTACATGTTGCAGCTTTCACTTGCCAGGAATCGAACCTGCACCCCCTGCATTGAAAGTGTGGAGTCTTAAACCACTGGCCCACTAGGGAAAGTCCCCTTGCTGCGATCTTGAGGCCACTTGTGGACACATGCATGTGTGGAGTGGTGAAAGATTGGAGTCGCCCAACATGCATGTTCCCAACTGAGGTCAATTCAGCTCTCACACCGTAAACAAGGGTCCTTCTTGCTGTCTTGCCTGTGCCACACATCTTAACATTTTTGTGCTTTTGTGGGTGGTTTCGGTTTTAGATGCCCTGCAAACATAGTGCTGAAGTGCTTGCAGCAGAGGGACCACTAGGGGCTGGAGATGGAAAAGCCTTGGCCTGTGTGGGCACCGGAGCCCTGTTGGGAGGTGTGCAAGCCCACAGAACATGTTTCAGTGCATCTTTGTTGACTGAATGCTGCAGCTAACATGGCTTACTACAGGCCTTTAGAACAAAACCCAAACTTCTCAGCCAGGTCCCAAAGCTCCTTTGGACCCACACAGGCCAAGGCTTTCCAATCTCCAGACGCCACTGGTCCCTCTGCTTGGAATGTTCTCCACCCGCTCGGCAGCTTCTTTCCCCCCTTTGGGTCTCAGCTCAGCTGTCAGAGGCCTCACTCAAGAGGCCTCTCTATCGAGAACAGACACACGCATGTCATTCACTCTTTCTCAGCACCTCTGTAGCTCCCCTTCTCTGGCTTATCCTAACAAAACAGCCCATTCCCATGATGCACAGTAGTTTTGTTCAGTAAAGTTGCTATGGACACCAAATGAGTGAATACAGAACTACCAGCTCCAGGGAAAGCATGGGGTCAGGTTCCTCCAGCCTCTGGTCACCACACTGTCATCACGCCATCAATGCATAACCTTGTTCTGTGTGCATTTCTGTTTAAAGTCACCTCATTTCAAATAGATCATTAATTCATTCACGTTGAACTCACAGCCAAGAACAACACTATAACTCAAGCTGCAGGGAAACTTATCTAACATATATCTTTTCTCCATCAGGCACAACCCGGCCTTCTGTGCTTAGGAACATGAGACAGCACCTCAACACTATGCTTACAGGACATCTAAAAACCAAAATCACCAACAAAAGCACAAAAATGTAAAAAATGTGGCACAGAATAATAGCAAGAAGGACCCTTGTTTATAGTGTGAGAGCTCAATTGACCACAGCTGGGAACATGCATGTTGAGCAACTCCAATTTTTTATCACTCTACACATGAACATGTCCACAAGTGACCTCAAAACTGCGGCAAAGGGACTTTCCCTAGCAGTCCAGGGTTAAGACTCCACACTTTTCAATCCCTGGTCAGGGAACTAAGATACCACATGCCTCGGGGCACAGCCAAATTAACTAATTAAAGCCTTTAAAACATGCCCCAAGTATCAGTTTTGAGCTTATATTTTAGTGAGTAAAAGAATTTTCAAACAAGAAATTAGTGAATGAGGATTGTTTTAATTGTCATTTTATTTATTTGTTTTGGGTGTTTGATGTCTTTCTCCTTCACTGGACTTCATGAGGGTAAGGCTCTTTCTGTACTGGTCACCACTTTATACCCAGCTCTTGGCAGAACTGATTCGGACTTCAGAAATTGTTGAGCCATGATGAACCAAATACTTCCCTCTGGAATTTTAGTTTTGTGAAGTTTATTAACACTCATTATTTATTTCAGCATTAGTTGTGTATTTAGTTAAGGCCAAAATAAAACTGCTTTCTAGGGCTTTTTTCTGATCACATTCACAGAAGATTGATAAATCAAAAGTTGATTTTTTTTATGGGCATTAGAATTTTCCAGTGAGCCAAATAATTATATGCAGTCTACTAGTCTCGGTTGAATTATTCCTTAGAAACTTGCTTGGTGACCTGGCATTGAAGAAAGAAGTGGAGACGGCTAAGGGGACATTTGCCTTCCCTATGACAGAGTATACACAGGCCCCTAAGTCCATACATAAATTCATTTCTGAAAATGTGACTAACGTCAAAAGTCAAACAACAAATGTACTCTGTCAACAGAGCACATCTGTTCCTAAGTAATAAAACGTGGCATAACACTGCCAATTACACCTGCATTTTTGGACATAATCTTGGATGATATATATTCAGTCTTGGCTAATATATCTTCAGTTTGATTGTTTCCCTTCACAAATCAAAAAACAGGCTTAAGAATATTTAGTGGAGACTAAAGATGTATGCCTTTCAACAAATCTAATTATTTCTGTATCAATTATAAAGAGTTAGTAGTATCCTTTTTTCCTTTTTAAAACAGCTTTATTGAGCTTTAATTCACCCATTTAGAGTACGAACTCAATGTTCTTAGTATATTCACAAGGTTATGAAGCCATTACCACTTCCTAGTTCCAGAACAGTTGTCCCCCTAGAAAGAAACCCTGTACCCATGGGCAATCACTCCCCTCCAACACTCAACCCCCTAAGTCCCTGAGCCGCTGGCAACCACTAAATCTTACTGTCTCTATGGATTTACCTTTTCTGGACATTTCACATAAATGGAATCATAAAATATGTGACCATTTGTGTTTGGCTTTCCCTTAGCATGTTTTCAAGGTTTACACATATTGTAATGTGTATCAGTACTTGATTCCTTTTTATAGATGTCTGGGTAGGCCACATTTTCTTTATCTGTTCATCAGTTGATAGATTTTTGGGGTGTTTCACATTTTGGGCCATACGAATAATGCTGTGAACATTCATGTACAGGTTTCTGTGTAGATATATGCATTTGTTTCTCAGGTAGATACCTAAAAGTGGACTTGCTAAGTCGTATGGTAATTCTGTGTTTAGCATTTTGAGGAACCGCTGAACTGTTTTCCACAGTGGTATCACCATTTTGCATTTATACCAACAGATGCATCTTGCAGTTTCTTCATATCCTCACCAGCATTTGCTGTGGTCCATCTTATTGACTGTAGCCATTCTAGTAGGTGTGAAGCAATATTTCAGTGTGGCTTTTATTTACTTTTCCCTAACAATTAGTGAAGAAGAACTAAAGAGCCTCTTGATGAAAGTGAAAGACGAGACTGAAAAAGTTGGCTTAAAGCTCAACATTCAGAAAATGAAGATCATGGCATCCAGTCCCATCACTTCATGGCAAATAGATGGGCAAACAGTGGCTGACTTTAGTTTTCTGGGCTCCAAAATCCCTGCAGATGGTGACTTCAGCCATGAAATTATAAGACGCTTACTCCTTGGAAGGAAAGTTATGACCAACCTAGACAGCATATTAAAAAGCAGAGACATTACTTTGTCAACCAAGGTCCATCTAGTCAAGGCTATCGTTTTTCCAGTGGTCGTGTATAGATGTGAGGTTGGACTATAAAGAAAGCTAAGCGCTGAAGAATTGATGCTTTTGAACTGTGGTGTTGGAGAAGAGTCTTGAGAGTCCCTTGGACTGCAAGGAGGTCCAACCAGTCCATCCTAAAGGAGATCAGCCCTGGGTGTTCATTGGAAGGTCTGATGTTGAAGCTGAAACTCTAATACTTTGGCCACCTGATGCGATGCTGAGAAAGATTGAGGGCAGGAGGAGAAGGGAATAACAGAGGATAAAATGGTTGGATGGCATCACCGACTCAATGGACATGGGTTTGGGTGGACTCCGAGAGTTGGTGATAGACAGGGAGGCCTGGCATGCTGCAGTTCATGGGGTTGCAAAGGGTTGGACACAACTGAGTGACTGAACTGAACTGAACAGTTAGTGATGCTGAGCATCTTTTCACATGCTTATTTGTCATTTGTATACCCTCTTTGGAGAAATATCTATTCAAACCCTTTGTCCACTTTTTAATTGGCTTGTCTCTTTATTATTGAGTTGTGTTATGTATTCTGTATACAAGCTCTTTGTATATGTGACTTATGAACACTTTCTCTCATTCTGTGGATTTGTTGCTCTCACTTAATAAGAAACATGTCACATCACTACTGTTAGTACTTTCATTTTTCCATTCACAGCATTTCATGAGATTAAGATGCAATAAAATAATCAAAATTTCCCAATTATTGCTGAGTAGATGGATACAGAGACCACCCATGTAGAAGCCAAACAGTTGGCAGATAAGCAGTGCCACCCTGCCATCTTGTCATATGATGTCTCCTTCCCTAACATGCAGAAACCTGAGCTCAGTAGGAAGCTTAGAGGTGTTAGCATGTAATATATGAAATAACAGCTGCTGCTTATTGAGCACTTACTATGTGCTAGACATTGTGCTAAGTGCTTTACATTGATCACATTTGAGTTTCACTGGCAGCTCAGAAGGGAAAGTGTCTGCCTGCAATGCGGGAGACCCGGGTTCAATCCCTGGGTCAGGAAGATCCCCTGGAGAAGGAAATGGCACCCACTCCAGTGTTCTTGCCTGGAAAAACCCATGGACGGAGAAAACTGGTAGGCTACAGTCCATGGGGTCACAACGAGTCAGACATGACTGAGTGACTTCACTTTCACTTTCAAAGTCCTGTAAGAAAGAGATTGGTCACTCTGTCATGTGTGACTCCTGGCAGTCCCTTAGACTATAGCCCACCAGCCTCCTCTGTTCATGGGATTTTTTAGGTATGAATACTGGAGTCAGTTGCCATTTCCTTCTTCAGGGGACCTTCCTGACCCAGGGATCAAACTTGAGTCTCCTGTGTGTCCTGCTTTCCAGGCAGGTTCTTTACCACTGAGCCATCATCTCATTTTACAGATGGAGAAAACTCAGGCTCTTATAGTTTAAGCCGTCAATGGTTCTACAAAGAGTAAAGTAGCAGGGCTGGGATTCAAACCAAGTGCTTCTGAGTAAGGAGTCCTTGCTCTTATCCACAATACCAAGAGCTGCGCTCAAGTGCCAGACTGCAGACCTTGGCCAGAGTCACAGAAGATCTCATAGGTGGAATGAGGAAAATGAGGCTGAATTTATACCATTTCAGGGGCTTCCATGGTGGCTCAGTGGTAGAGAATCCACCTGCCAATGAAGGAGCCATAGGAGATTCAATCAGTCCCTGGGTTAGGAAGATCCCCTGGAGAAGGAAATGGCAATTCACTCCCATAGTCTTGCCTGGGAAATCCCATGGACAGACAAGCCTAGTGGGTTATAGTCCATAGGGTCGCAAAGAGTCAAAGACAACTGAACACAAGCACAATTCCATTTAGATGACTGGCTTTTGAGATTCTTCTTACTTTTTTGGTATTCTATATTGCCTACTAATAGTACCAAAAGAGGTATTTGTCTTACTATTATTATATACGAAATATAGTCACATTCTAAAATATTCAACTAGGGAAAATGGTTATTAACTTCAACTTCTTTCTGCCTTTCCTCCCTTGACCTGCAATCTCCACAGAAGCAGCCACAAGTACTAGTTTCTTGTGTATCCTTCATTACATGTGTGTGTGTGCTGCTGCTGCTAAGTCACTTCAGTCGTGTCCGACTCTGTGCGACCCCATAGATGGCAGCCCACCAGGCTCTGCTGTCAATGGGATTCTCCAGGCAAGAACACTGGAGTGGGTTGCCATTTCCTTCTCCAACGTGTGTGTATATGTATGTGTAAAATTTTCTTGAAATACAAATGGAACTTCTACTCTATATACTGTTTCTATTTTTTTCATTTAATAAATATCTGGTATAGTTGAACACTGAAAAAATAATGACTGATTCTCTACTCTGGTAGCCACCAGAACTGGAGAATTAGTGTTGCAGGCAGGGGAGCGACAGCAACAAATAATCCAGAACTTGTTCCTGCCTTCATGGAGTTTATACTGAATGAGGAGAGACAGTCACACAACAACAATAATAAAAGAGATTAATTACATGTTGTGATGAATGCTATAAGAAGACACTGAATAAAGAATAGTGATGGGCAGGGGGAAACCAACTGCTCTTAATCAGGATAGACTCTCTAGGAAGATGACATTTATATTAAAATTTGAAGGATGGAGCCTTCAAATAGAGGAGCAGGTGGAACAGCATTTCAGGCAGAGGGAATGGCCAGTTCAAAGCCCTCAAGGTAGGAAGAAGCTTGGCTTATTTGAGGAGCTTGAAGAATAACAGAGCTGAGGAATGAGGAGCAAGGCAAAGAGATGGCAGCTTCCCAGGATGCACTGGGAAGCTGGTGAGGGGCCTTAAGGAGGGTGTGGCATGGTCTAGGTTTGCTGCCTAGAGAACGAGTGATTTAGGTACAGGTCAGTGAAACATTCCAGGCAAAAGATCATGCTGGGCTGGGCTGAACTGCTGGCTATAGAAAATGAAGGGGAGAATTCTGAGTATCTATTGGAAATAGAAGAAAATGCCTTGATGATGGGTTGGCTTGAAGTAGAGCGAGAGGGAGGGAGAGTCAAGGATGATGTCGGTTAGAGTTTATGGATTTGGGTGTCAGAAAAAGTTAACTTGAACATTGTGGTCTGAATGCCTCTAAAGCATTCCAAGCAAAGAGCTGAATGTTGTTATCTGGAGTTCAGAAGAGAGGTCTCAGCTAGAACTATAAAATTGAGGGTTACTCATCTGCTATTTTAAATACCTGGAAGTAGGTTTGGGTATGGAAAAGAATGTTAGTTGCCCATTTAAAAACCTAGCTTTTCTTAAAGACTTTAAGTTCAACTTATGAACCTTGCTATTCTATTATAAATCTAGTAAACTTTTTGTATAAAGATAAGAACAATCACTTTCACTTGTTCTGCGATTACTATTCTTAAGTTTAGTATATTCAGTCCTCCTTAAACATTTAACAGACTTACAGCCTTAATCAAATTTCCTTAGACATTTCCAACTACAATTACTAATTTAATATGCCTCATTTTCTCAAACACTTGAAATGGCCAACAGGGGAGACTTACAAATCTAAAAAGCCAGATATTTCTAAGCACTTAAGCAAATATTGTAAATTAATTACCTAAACTTGGAAGTCAGACTCTCAGGGCCATTTCAAGAATCTTAAATCCTACACAAAGCAAGACAAGATCACAGAATCTTCTCTCTCTCCTGTAATCATTCCTGCAATATCTGACTACTTATTCATATCTCCTTTCCGGAGTTATAGATTTATTCCCCCAGCAAGGAGATTGGAATGTTTTTCAGATATTACTATTTGTAACTAATCTATATAACAACACAAGGAAAGTTTATGATAAAGGTTTCTTTTGTTATTGTTTTGTCTCTTTGCAGTGGGCTGGGGTGGGGGGTGGGGGGCAGGTAAAGTAGAAAGGATAGCTTTATTGCTTTGTCAGGCAAAGGGAAACACACCAAGCTTCTGCCTTGAAAAACTGTCTCAATCCCAGGGAATTTGATGAGGGTTTTTATAACAGTGGGTCAAAGGTGGGGTCTGACAAGATTAGAGTGTGAATAGGGTTTGTACTGTTCATGGGGTTCTCAAGGCAAGAATACTGAAGTGGTTTGCCATTCCCTTCTCCAGTGGACCACATTCTGTCAGACCTCTCCACCATGACCCACCCGTCTTGGGTTGCCCCGCGGGCATGGCTTGGTTTCATTGAATTAGACAAGGCTGTGGACAAGGCTGTGGTCCTAGTGTGATTCAATTGACTAGTTTTCTATGAGTATGGTTTCAGTGTGTCTGCCCTCTGATGCCCTCTTGCAATGTCAGGTCCATGAATCAAGGCAAATTGGAAGTGGTCAAACAAGAGATGGCAAGAGTGAATGTCGACATTCTAGGAATCAGCGAACTAAAATGGACTGGAATGGGTGATTTTAACTCAGATGACCATTATATCTACTACTGCAGGCAGGAATCCCTCAGAAGAAATGGAGTAGCCATCATGGTCAACAAAAGAGTCCAAAATGCAGTACTTGGATGCAATCTCAAAAACGACAGAATGATCTCTCTTCGTCTCCAAGGCAAACCATTCAATATCACAATTATCCAAGTCTATGCCCCAACCAGTAACGCTGAAGAAGCTGAAGTTGAATGGTTTTATGAAGACCTACAAGACCTTTTAGAACTAACACCCCCAAGAGATGTCCTTTTCATTAGAGGGGACTGGAATGCAAAAGTAGGAAGTCAAGAAACACCTGGAGTAACAGGCAAATTTGGCCTTAGAATGTGGAATGAAGCAGGGCAAAGGCTAACAGAGTTTTGCCAAGAAAATGCACTGGTCATAGCAAACACCCTCTTCCAACAACACAAGAGAAGACTCTACACATGGACATTACCAGGCGGTCAACACCGAAATCAGATTGATTATATTCTTTGCAGTCAAAGATGGAGAAGCTCTATATAGTCAACAAAAACAAGACCAGGAGCTGACTTGGCTCAGATCATGAACTCCTATTGCCAAATTCAGACTCAAATTGAAGAAAGTAGGGAAAACCGCTAGACCATTCAGGTATGACCTAAATCAAATCCCTTATGATTATACAGTGGAAATGAGAAATAGATTTAAGGACCTAGATCTGATAAGAGTGCCTGATGAACTATGGAATGAGATTCGTGACATTGTACAGGAGACAGGGATCAAGACCATCCCCATGGAAAAGAAATGCAAAAAAGCAAAATGGCTGTCTGGAGAGGCCTTACAAATAGCTGTGAAAAGAAGAGAGGCGAAAAGCAAAGGAGAAAAGGAAAGATATAAGCATCTGAATGCAGAGTTCCAGAGAATAGCAAGAAGAGATAAGAAAGCCTTCTTCAGCGATCAGTGCAAAGAAATAGAGAAAAAGAACAGAATGGGAAAGACTAGAGATCTCTTCAAGAAAATTAGAGATACCAAGGGAACATTTCATGCAAAGATGGGCTCATTTCTTGACTATGCCAAAGCCTTTGACTGTGTGGATCACAATAAACTGTGGAAAATTCTGAAAGAGATGGGAATACCAGACCACCCAACCTGCCTCTTGAGAAATCTGTATGCAGGTCAGGAAGCAACCGTTAGAACTGGACTTGGAACAACAGACTGGTTCCAAATAGGAAAAGGAGTATGTCAAGGCTGTATATCGTCACCCTGCTTATTTAACTTCTATGCAGAGTACACCATGAGAAATGCTGGACTGGAAGAAACACAAGCTGGAGTCAAGATTGCCGGGAGAAATATTAATAACCTCAGATATGCAGATGACACCACCCTTATGGCAGAAAGTGAAGAGGAACTAAAAAGCCTCTTGATGAAAGTGAAAGAGGAGAGTAAATAAGTTGGCTTAAAGCTCAACATTCAGAAAACAAAGATCATGGCATCCGGTCCCATCACTCTATGGGAAGTAGATGGGGAAACAGTGGAAACAGTGTCAGACTTTTTTTTTTGTGGCTTCAAAATCACTGCAGATGGTGACTGCAGCCATGAAATTAAAAGACACTTACTCCTTGGAAGAAAAGTTATGACCAACCTAGATAGCATATTCAAAAGCAGAGACATCACTTTGCCGACTAAGGTCCATCTAGTCAAGGCTATGCTTTTTCCTGTGGTCATGTATGCATGCGAGAGTTGGACTGTGAAGAAGGCTGAGTGCCGAAGAATTGATGCTTTTCAACTATAGTGTTGGAGAAGACTCTTGAGAGTCCCTTGGACTGCAAGGAGAGCCAAGCAATCCATTCTGAAGATCAGCCCTGGGATTTCTTTGGAAGGAATGATGCTAAGGCTGAAACTCCAGTACTTTGGCCACCTCATGCAAAGAGTTGACTCATTGGAAAAGACTCTGATGCTGGGAGGATTTGGGGGCAGGAGGAGAAGGGGACAACAGAGGATGAGATGGCTGGATGGCATCACTGACTCAATGACGTGAGTCTGAGTGAACTCCGGGAGTTAGTGATGGACAGGGAGGCCTGGCGTACTGCAATTCATGGGGTCGCAAAGAGTCGGACACGACTGAGCGAGTGAACTGAACTGAGGGTTTGTACTCCTTTAATCTCATCTCACATAGTTGGTCTCTTCATCTTGATGAGATTCTCTGGTTTCTTTCATCTTGCCTCAGGTGGTTTCTAGGCTGCTCCTCAACCTTTCCAGTCCAGTTGGGAACTCAGGGAAAGTCAAGGAGGCTGGAGTCTTGCCTGGCAAAGTGCCCTGCTTCTCTGTTCTTGGAGCCCTGTAATCCAGGCCACCCAACACAGCTATTCCTATTTCCAGGCAAGCAGGTAGGTGATGCCTTAGCTCATGGCTCCCTTCCTTCATCCTCAAAGACAGCAACGTTGTATCTCTCTGACCCTTCTGTATTAGTCATGTTTCCCCTGAAGAAAGACTACAAAATTGTATGTAAATGCTAGTTCAAAGCATTTGCCCCACCCCAAAAAAATACATACAGGCTGGAGGTAATTAGGAGAGAAATAGCACAGTAATTTGAATGGAGATAGGTAAAGATTTATTAATTTTAATGGGACTGTAGCAAGGAGGCATTCCCCAGTAAGAAGTAAAGAGAACGCTAAAGAATACAGGAGTAACAGATATAGGAAATCCAAAAAAGGGGACCTACGTATACATAAAGCTGATTCATTTTGCTGTAAAGGAGGATCTAACACAACATTGTAAAGCTACTGTACTCCAAAAAAATTAATTTAAAAATATACTTCAACAAAATTTTTTAAATAGATGGCCAAATAAATGATGGCCAGTGATATAGTATCATACTTTAATAAATACTTCATACAAAAAAAATAATACAGATATAAGGAGCAGACAATACTTTCTTCTAGGGCTCAAAGTATTGAAGGACAATACTTTCTTCTAGGGTGTTCTTCTAGTCGCTCAGTTGTGTTCAACTCTTTGTGACCCCATGGACTGCAGCCTTCTAGGCTCCTTATCCATGGGATTCTCCAGGCAAGAATACTGGAGTAGATTGTCATTCTCTTCTCCAGGGGATCTTCCCAACCCAGGAATCTAACCTGCATTCCTGTTTCCTGCGTTGCAGGAGGATTCTTTACCCATTGAGCCATTGGGGAAGCCCCCGAGAATAAGGACCCCATTCCCCTCCCCCCCAGAGGGGTGGTGATAGGAGAAGCTGGTACAGGATAAACTCTGTACTGCAGCACCCTGGTGCTAGGTGCAAACGCTATTTTGAAAAAATAATAGGGAAAAAATATGGAAAATGTAAGAGCTCTTATCCATACCAATCAAGTTTGAAACCAATATCACACACTGCCTTATACAGATAACCAGCTGTTTTTTTTGTGTGTATGTCTGAACTTCCCTGCTAGAAGCTATACTCTTTTAAGCCTAGGATTATATTTCATCTTCTTCCTGTGGCCAAGCCTGAAATGAGTATATGCTCGATAATTTAGTTTTGAATTTATGAACTCCAAGGGAAGAATCTTATTAAACTTACCTTTTTTTTTCTATTAATTTTTACTCTATTTTTTCCTACTAGAAAGGCAAGAAATGTTTATTGGGGAAAATGCAAACATAGAATAACAGAAGAAAAATATTAATCCTATTTCCACTCCCCCCAAATAATTACTGTTGATACTCCGGTGTATTTTTTATGTTCAAATAGTTGTTTTTCTTTTAAAAAAAAACACAGATGTACACACATCATGTCCTATACACAGGGTTAGGTTGTTGATTTAACCATTTCCAGTATGGAACTTTTCGGTTCCTTTCAAATTTTCCCATTATAAATAATCCCATAATGAACACTGTTGTGTTTAAAATATTTTCTAGTAGGCCAGTTTCCTAAAATGGCTGCTCACATGCGAAATTACTAGGCTACAGGGTACAAATACGTTTAAGGCCACTGAGGAAAACTGAAGATCACAGGGCATCTGCTTCTAAACACGGAAACTGGTGGTTTCCCGTTTTTAACAAGACACAAACCAGAAGCCTCTTCAATGCCGCCTAGTACTACCAAAATAGGTACACGTGCGACTCTAACTCTCCCTGTCCCCTTCACGCCCCTCCCCCGGAGAAAATGCCTCCCAGCCGTAAAAGACTGCCTGACCCTGGACCTTTGGGCCTTTGGCCTTCATTTGTCCCCAGGCCACCCAGTGGAGAGGTGGCCCGACTAGGCGTGCTGGAGCAGATTTCCCTACGGCCCTGGGGGTGTGCGTGACATTCTGGGCTCAGAACCCCAAGTCCCGGGCTCTGCAGGGCGCGGCCACCTCGCGAGTAAACCCGGAGGCTTAAAGCAATAGAAGCCTCAGTTTACACAGCTCCAGGGAGGGCCCAAAATACAGCAAATCCTTCTCTACGCCGAGATTGGCCCAGCCTTTTTCTGCATCTCCTCCGCAGCCCCTCCTCTTCCCCGCGCGGTTCACTCAGTCCACCCTCCAGACCTAATACCGACTTCCGATTCTTCCCAGCTGAAGGGTCACCCAAGCCCCGCGGGTCCCCGTCCCTCTCCCCTTTTCTTTCCGCACCGACCAAGCCTGCCTAGTCTCCACAGTGGGGAGTCTCCGCCACCCATAAGCTTCTGACCGCCTTACAAGACCCGCCATCAGACCCCATCACCTCTTCTCCATGTCTTTCCACGTATGTGTCCCGGCTGTCCATCTGTCTTTCCCGCCACGACTGTCTTTCTATCCGGTTTCTATTCCGCGGCTCTGCGGGTCCTCTGGCCCTGGTCCTTCCGTTTCACCCAGTCTGAACCTGTCATGACAGCACCTCTCTAGGTCCCCCCCTCACAAGCCCCACCGCGTAACTGTCCCTCTGCGCCTCCGCCCACGTCTGTACTTCTGTCCCCCGAAGGTGATCCTCTGTCCCTGGAGTCGGCTCTCCGTCCAGCTGGGACCCCGCTAACCATCCCTCCCAGAGCCCGGAAAGTCTGCGGCCCGGTTCGTCTCCCTCACCCGGGGAACTCTTCCCTCTTCCACTTTCTCTACTTTGAACCCATCCCAGCAGAGTCCAGGAAGTAGCCAAGCGCCGGGGACTGGCGGCGATGGCGCCCAATGGGACGTGCCAGCGGCGGCGGAGGCCCCGCCCAGAGAGGAAAGGCTGCCAATGAGCTCGCGGAGGCGGGACTTCCGCTGTCCCGCGGAGGGCGGGGGGGGAGCGAACTGTTGTGGTGCGGAGCGTTGGGCGGGCGGCGGCCAGGCGGCCCAGGGGCTGCCTCGGGACTCGGGGCGCAGCCGAGCGGCTGCAGGGGTGGAGCGGGCCGGAGGAGCCGCGGGGCCCGGGCGCCGCGGGTTCGAGGCCGGGCCCCGCGCGGGGAGGCCGCGCCACCCTGGGGGAGCTGCCCGGCGGCGAGTTTGCCCAGCAGCCGAAAGAAGGCGAGAGCCGGCTGGGGCCCTCAGAACCCTCTGGCAACCCGGGCCCGGAGTCCTCGGGGAGCTGCTGCTTCCTGGGACGCCCTCCTGGACGTCCCCGCCGAAGGGTAACGGTTCAGGGCCCCCGGCAGAAGGCGCCTCAGGGTGACTCCCGGCGGGGCCCTGCAAGCCGCAGGAGACGACCCCGGGGCCGCGAGCAGAGAGGAAGGGGCTTGGTGGAGACGCGGGCCAGGAACCGAAGGAGCCGGAGCGCGGCGGAGCGGAGCCGGGCCTCCCGGGCGCGGGGCCGGGCAGCGCCTCGGCTGAAGACGGACTCTGGGACCCTCGAGTGCGGGGGCCTCGGCGACCTGCCCCGCGGGGAGCGCGGCTGCGGAGTGGCCTACGGGGGACCTTCCCCCAGAGGGGCCGGCCCGGGGAGAGGAGATGAACGGCTTTAGCACCGAGGAGGACAGCCGCGAAGGGCCCCCTGCCGCCCCCGCCGCCGCCCCAGGCTACGGCCAGAGCTGCTGCCTCATCGAGGACGGCGACGCTGCGTCCGGCCCGCGGGCAACGCCTCCTTCAGCAAGAGAGTCCAGAAGAGCATCTCGCAGAAGAAACTCAAGCTGGACATCGACAAGAGCGTGAGTCCGCCCTCGCCCCCGCCTGGGTCCCCGCGCTGGGCGGCTCTCGGGCCGCTGCCCTGGGCTGCGGGCGGGACTCGGGGGCCCTCCCCGCCCTGGGCCTCGCCGCCTTTTATCTGCAAATTGAGGAGTTGGACTCGGGCTCGCAAAGGCCGCTCGGCGTTGATGGGTTCTAACTAGGACTCTGCCCAAATCCGGGAGGTTGGTGGCGGGGCTGCTCCGAGGACCCTTCCTGCCTGGGAAAATCTGACACCAATGTTTAGCGCGTTTTATCGGTGTAGACAGGGGAGCAGGAAGAGGTGGGTTCATTTGGTTGGCCCACGGAGAAGCAGGTGATGAAGGGACCCGGCTCTTCTCCAACTTCTCCCTCCTTCTCGGATCCCTGTTACTCTTTCAGAAAAGGAAAGGCGGCAGCTCCTTTCCTGTCTGCGGCGGCCTCAGCTTCTGCACAGGGTCGCCGAGCTCGCTGCTTAGCAGGCAGTTGTGGGGAAATGGGATTTCAAGGATGTGGCAGAAATAAGGCCAGGACCTGGTCTTGGGAGGTGGCTCAGGCAGTCAAAGTGACTTGGAAGGAAGAAAATCCACTTTTATAGGGTTAACTTCTTTAGAAATGCCCGGGGAGCGGTGGGGGTGGGTAATTTAAATTTGAATAGAAAACTTTTCCGGTGCGATTTCACCACAGTAGTTAACTGTTCTAAAAATTCTGAAGATGTGCCTATTGTCAATCAATTACGAACTTTTTCGTTTGACATCAGTTGCTGTAAGCCTAAAGTGGCTGCCAGGTGATTAGGAATTGGAAATGAGTTAGGGGGGTATTATTAAATACCAGGTGGACCAGCTAGATTAAGTGGTTACCATCTCTTCTAAGACCAAAATTTCTCCACTTTGGGGGGAAATCAGAAATTGCTCATTAAACTGAAAGGACACCCCTTTTTCCATTTCTGATGTTACAAGGGAGACTGAGACCCAGAGATAGGAAGTGAGGGTGCCAAAGTCACACAGCACCTAAGAGGCTGGTTAATTTCTTGAATCTGTTGTCTGATTTACCTCTGGGCCTCATACATAAGCCTTGATTAAGTCTTCAATAAATAAAAAATTAAAAATATCTTCCCTGCGCTTTCTTCTACACTCTTACTCTCACGTCCAGTTGTTGTTTTAACAGTTATATTTGCAACTCTCCAATGGAAAGATGCTATTTTTAAGTGGTTAGGGGTGAATTGATGGCTTTCTCACTACAAGTCTCTATCAGTGAATGAAAGGAATTCATATGAGAGCAAATACTGGCTAGCCACTGTGGTGGCCTGGAAGTGAAATGCTCAATTCTAGGACAGCAGTGGATTCATCCTCATGGAAGCACTGCCCACCTTCTGTGTAGATTGTTGGGAGTCTTTACTTAATATTTTTTCCAGTCCTTAAGAAACAGAAATTCCCGGTTCTTTTAAACCCACCATCTGAACAGTTTTATTACTGCATCTGGGACTCCATTTTCCCAGTGACCCCTCTGGAAAACCTGTGTAGGGCTAGGTTGACTTTGATACATACTGTCTGGAAGAGAGGCAGCCTGAGCCCAGTACTAGAGTCCCCAAAAGGTAATGCTTTTGAAGGAGTAGGAGTTCAAGGCAGACTAACTCACTCACAGTTTGTTTCAAGGTGGTATTGTAGAGTCATTATTTCTGAAAGGGATTCTGTTTCATTCTCACAGGCTTAGGCAGGAATTCAATTCTAAGTAACTGCTGTGTTACAAGAATTTTTAGCTGTTGCAGAAAGTGAAACAGGAAAAAAAAAACCAACAACAACAACACTTAGAGCCTTTTCTATCACCCTCCTTCCTCCACCCCCAACTCCCCAAAGGCCACTGGGCTTTGAAATTTCTGAAAACCAATATGTACTTGAAAATGGTTAAGGAAGAATAATGACTATTTATCTTGTAAAAGGGTCTAGCAGAGAACCTTTAAAATAATAGCACCTTAAATCCAACTCAGGCAGTTTAACTCCTGTATAGACATTGGCAGTGTTCTGTGATTTACTAAGATACAACATGCTTTCAAACATCCTCCAATTGACATATATCTGCTTTTTTCTGGAGGAAAGTGGAAGTGGAGAACAGTGTAAGGAAGATGTTGCCGTAGGAAAGGACACGTGCCCAGGGTTAGAAGGTCTGGATGACCTTGGCCAGGTCATTTCCTCACTCAAGGTGGCCTCAGTTTATATCTCTAGAAAATGAGATGGGAGTCAGGGGGTTTGCACTAGTGAATGCTGAGTTCTTTTCCATCTAGGACTCTATTATTCTAGCGTCTTGACCTGAAATCTCCTAGTCACAGCTTTAGGAATCATGCCTTCTGCCTGTTCTTTTTCTAAGTCTGTCAGTCTGTGAATTTGAAGAACAGCTTTGTCTTACATGTGGAACTAGCTAGCATGAAGGATGTAGGATATGTTGTGAATGTGCTTTCTTCCCTGATGAAAGCATGTCCGGTCCTCTATGCATCAGTTGGATGGGATTCTTTGAGACTGTGACACATACTGTGTCTGAAAGTCCTTTGACAGAGTTGAATCTGGCAAAGTCATTCAAATTTATAGCCATATGTAAATGTGGCTTTTACTGGCCTAAGCTGCTTTTAGATGCAAGGGGCTGCCTGTGTTGGTACAGCAACATTTATTGGATACCTGCTGTCTGCAAGACACTATCACAATGTAAACGTAAGACTACTCACGGCTCACTAATCTAACCACATGAAAGTGCTGATTCATGTGAATAAGAAACAGTTTCCATTATTTTCTCCATGGAAAGGCCTGAATTACACTGGTTTCCTATCAGTTTACTTTTATCTTTAAGCAGTTGAGGAATAAACTCATATTCAGAAGTCTCTCAAGAACATTTGTGTAACAGCTGCTTCAGTGTCAACAACCCCAAGTCATTTACACAGGCATTCAGTTTGTTAGATTCTTGAATGGTTCCTCCATCTTAACCCTGGTCTTATATTCTTAATATCTTAGCTGCTGCTTCCACCTTCACTTACTATTATGCTTCCAGCCTACATGAGAAAATCAGTAGTGGTATCCAGCTTCTTTGATGTGGTTTCACCTTGTGAGAATCTCTGCACCTCTTTCTGCTTCTCTTTGTGGATTCCCTGAGTGCTGATGCAAGAATTATAATTGATACATAGAAATAGTTTTTCAGAGGGTTGTCATGGTACAGTAGTTGCTATTGCCAATGTAAAAATAGGATGGCTGGCTATCCTATTGTTACCACTGTGCCCGCTTTCCTGCGCCCAGGGGCAGTGCATTCCAGCCCCATGTAAGTTACTCACTCTTACAGGTCTGAAGATGTCACGTCACAGGGGGACTCTGTCCTGTTTGAAGGAAAGTCTAAGCTGTTCTCATGTACCAAACCCCTTAATTTCTCCTGATGCTCCTGCACAGGCAGTCACTTTCACCTAAGCGACACAGTCTCCTCAGGGCCGCCTCACTCACGCCTTCTGTCAGCCTCTGAAACTTCAGTCTCGGCTGTTCCACCCAGAAGGCTTCCTGTCTCCCTGCAGGTCCTCCCTTCTGGTCAGGGACTTCCACTCCAGCTGTGTCTGTCACATGTGTTGTGTTTATCATTCGGGGGAACTTGATTTATGATGAACTGCTTGGTGTGATATTAGTGTTCTCTTTGAGGAAATGATGGCTTGTATCTGTTTCTTCCTGTGGTCTCTCCAATGCCTCACAAAGGAGAAAAGGCCCATAATTTGACAGATACCTGTTGCTGTTTCCATGGGATTGGCAACTCTGACTTTAATTTGCTTCCCATCAGGTAAGGCATCTGTATATTTGCGATTTCCACAAAAATTTCATCCAGAGTGTACGAAATAAAAGAAAGAGGAAGACAAGTGACGATGGCGGAGATTCTCCTGAGCATGACACTGACATTCCTGAGGTAAAAGTCCAAAACTTCACCATGAGAAAGCTGGGAGAACGAATTCTGACCTGATCCCTACCTCTGGCCTGGTTTAGAAGTAACTGTAGTCGCCTTTGTGTTGCTGTGGTGCATCTGAAAAGTGAATCATAGCATCATAGTAATATGGAATCTGAGGGCTGAAAGCTTAGAAATCAACTGGTCTAACTGCCCCACCATTTTACTGACAAGCACACTCAGGGTCACACACTGAGTTTTGGGGCCCCAGTCCAGTGCCCTCTTCAGTATCTGTGCTGCCTTTCTTCAAGAAGCCCCTGAAAAATACTTAAATAGAACCACAATGCCAAGTTTTTCAGAACTTTGGTTTGCCCTTAAAGTTGGAGACTGAGTGTGTATGGATTGGGGAAGTCACTTCCACTTTGTTTCCTGGTCTGCAAAATGAAGGTGTAAATTGTCATGTCCCACCAGCTTGGATTTTCTATCACTCTCTGATTCCTGGTCGAGGCTTGTTCCCAAAGATCTATCTAAGGTCAAGTGCACGGGCACAGAGCTGCTCAGCAGTGGCACTGTTGACATTTGGAGGCAGATCATTCTTTGTGGTGGCGGCTGTCTCGTGCCTTGTAGGATGTTCAGCAGCATCCCTGGCCTCTACCCACCAAGTACCAGGTACGCCACCACTCCCAGTGTTTCCAAACATTGCAGGTGTCCTCTGGGGACAGAATTATCCTGCTGAGAACCGTCACTTCTCAAACCGGAAGGCCACCATCCCTTCAAAGTGCCAGTGTCTATTAAGCAAGGTTACAGGAATGAATATCGAATTTTCTTTCTATCTAAATTGTTTTCACTTAAGACTCAGCAAAAGAAGAACCATTTATAATGTACATTGAATATTTGATGCATGAATATTTCATAAGGCAACCGCCTGTTAGCACTCAGGGTGAAAATGACTGTGTAGGAATAGAAAGAGTAGGCGGGCCTTTGTCTGCAGATGCGGAGGAAAATCTTTGAAAATATGGCCCTTTCCCCCTGCCCCTTTCTGTGTCCCCTTTTCTATCACTGGTTTACAGTATCCTTCTAATGCTTTTAGCATTATTATTATTATTTTATGAAGGAATGGATTATTCACTGTCAGAATGCCTTTCACACACACAAAAAAGATTTGAGGAATGTTTGAAAAGAGTGAAGGGCTTGGGTCCCTCATGTTGATCATTCATTTTGTTTTTAAGTGCTCTCCACCTGCTTGAAGCAAGAACATCTCTTTTAGAGGCAGGTAAAGGCAGCCCAGCTTTCTGGGCCTTCACTATTTCATGACTATGCAGCTTTCCTCTCTTCCTTTATTAGAAAAAAATAAAAAGGGAGGCCTTTCCCCTCTGTTACCCAGTCATCTGCAGAGACCCAGACCCTAGCCTGCCGATCTGTACATCTGCTGCAGTAGCTTTGAGCTGTCTCTGGGCGGGGGGCGGTTAAGGACCCTCACACCCGAAGGCTAGGCCTAGGGGAGAGCTATCTGAGAACACTAGTGTGTCCCGCTGTCCTCCTTCACGCCCCTCTGTCCACTCTGGGCCGAGCTCCGACCTGTCCTCCAGGATTTCTGCCTGCTTTTCCCTTTTCTTTCCTTGCCTGCTGCCCCCTCCAGCATCAGAACCCCCACTTTCCCATCTCATTTCTGGATCATCACTGCAGCAGCTCCCTCTGTCATCCCCCCGCACCCCAGTCAGTCTTCCTACAAACCACCACAGATTCATATTCTGGGGATAGCACCCCCCTCCCCAAACCAGGATCACTACTTCTGCTTGTCAAGACATGCTACCACCCAGTCTCACCCTTTAAACCCACCATAAGTGCCTCTGATCGACCCCCTAGCCCGGGTGTCTCTCCCCTGGCTTTCTGAGCTCATGGCCTTCTCTATAATTCCCTACTGTCTGTTCCTTGCTCCCTTTCGAAACCCTGCCTGTCCTTAGCATAAGCTTCACCACCTCCATCAGCCTTCTAGGACCACCCATCCCTGGCCAAAATTCTGCTTCCACTGTTGTTTCTGTCCTCCGAGCTAGTAGTTAGTCCTCAGTGGGCCATTTCTAAGACTTGTCTGTGGTCCTCTCCCTCCTCCACCCCTACCTAGCATAGTGCTGGGCACACGGGGGATCTGATGAGTCGTGGCTGGTCAGGTGATGGATAATGTGTTTCTCCTCTTCTCTCTAGGTTGATCTGTTCCAGCTGCAGGTGAACACTCTCCGACGTTATAAACGACACTACAAATTGCAGACCAGACCAGGCTTCAATAAGGCCCAGTTAGCAGAAGTAGGTAGACAGACTTGCCCTCTAAAGAGGGAGCACCAGCACCGTGCTGCTGACCGTGACCTTGATTTTCCCTGTGTGTCTGTACTTAACCCCTCCATACCTCTGGAAGCAACTTCTCTTCCATCTTTTGCACAATTTAGAATCCCCCAGCTTTAGACCTAGAAAGGCCTGATTTCCATAAAAGAAACCAGGGCAGAGAGAGAAAGAAAGGACTTGCTTAAAATCACATAGCAAGTTGGTAGCTTGGAATCTCACGACTCCTGATTCTAAGTCCTGAGAGTTCTTTTGTTTGCTCGTTTGTTTGAATCTTGTTTTGCAAGATTCTTTCCAGATATGTTCCATTCTGCACATGAGGTGTGTCTGATTAATCATCCCTAAACCTTCAGTCATATACTGTAGGAGCTATTTTTCTTTCTTTGTTTTCTTTCCTTGATTTTTTTTCTACTCTGGTATTGGTAATTGAAGTATTTATTACAATGAATGGAGCCCAAGAATGTTTTCTCCTGCCCTGAGTCTTATCTAGTTCAGGGCATGGGATGGGAGTGAGGGTGCTCCATTGGCCATTATTTTAATATACTGACAGCCTGCCTTGATACTTCTGTCCTATTGGTATATATATGGGCATCCTCTCATCCTTCTTCTCTAAATGTGTTTTTCTCTCTTTTATAGAAAATTTGGAAATGATGAAAAATACAATCCTACCCCTCAAAGACAGCCACTCTGTAGTTTTCATTCTCTGACTCCCATTTTATCTGTCCTAGAGCCCTTGGTCCATTCACAGATTTCTTTATGGGCTCACATCCCTGTTGGTTTTTGATCTTTACTTGAGAGCTTTCTTGCTGATCCATTATTTTTTCTTAAACCTTCCTTCGCTAGCATCCAGATAAAACAGAAGTACATAAGCCTTTCATACTTCAAGACCAGTGTCCACCCCTGGTGGGAAGGATGGGATAAGATGGGGGAAGCAGAGATTGCATTGTCAGGACTTGAAATAGATCAAAATATTGGGAATACATATGAATTTTCCTTCAAATCTGATGTCTTTCAAAAGGCAGTTAAGTACCATTTAGATGATTTTTTGGGTCAGGCCCTTACATCTGTTCAGTTGGCTGTTTATTTGACACAATTTTAAAAAGACACTTTTCGGCCCAGTTCCAGGGCCTAAGAGGTTATGGTAGCAGCTGGTCACCCAGACCAGTCCCAGTCTCCTCCTCCATGGAGATGACCTTGAGACTATGCTGTGATGGATAGGCTAGCTGCCCCTGAAATAGGACTGCATCTTGGGAGTGCTGTGGGTTAAAACGTTGCTTTTGGAAGCCTGGAAACCAAATCCCCCTAAGCCTGGGAAAGAAGGGCATTCACATTCTGGAGCACTGCAGGGAGTTGTGCAGTAATCATAACTCCCTCTGAGCTCTGGAAGCAGCTTGCTGTTTCCCTTTTACACAACTGAGAATCCGCGACCCTGGTTTATTAACATAGTTTAGTGGGCTCTGTTTTTCCCTCCCATATAGACTGTCAGCCGACATTTCAGGAACATACCTGTGAATGAAAAGGAGACCCTCGCTTACTTTATCTACATGGTGAAGAGTAACAAGAGTAGGCTGGACCAGAAGTCAGAGAGCGGCAAACAGCTGGAGTGATGACGAAGCACACCTTCAAGGAGTGAAGTGTAATGCTCATGCACAGGTGACATCTGCTACATTTAAGCCCATAAAGACTGTTAAATTTTATTGTAAATAAAAAAGTTTGAATAATGAATACTGTAAATCTTTTCTGGCAGGAGGATTATATTCTCATGATTCAGCATGTTTATACACAGACTTTCTTTTAAGGCAACTACTGGACTAAAAAAAACACAAGATCGGAGAAAGAAGGAAAGGAAAACAGGTATTGCCGCATTCTGCAGAGCATTAAGTCAATTCTGCTGGACGTGTGGGATGGCAGATATTTTGGTAGTCACCTTGTAATTCCATGCGACCACTTGTGAGGTATAGCCCCGGACCAGCAGCGAGGTACGGCTGGCAGAGAGGTGCATGAGCAGACGTCTGCCGGGGACGTAGACACCACGCTTTGTTGCTTATCAGCAAATCATTTGAGCCCCACCGCTCACCGGCTCTGTGCTGTGCACACAGTAGGCACTCAGGCAGGGTTTACTGGCACATCCAACTGTCGCTAGCAGAGCCAGTCTTGGGCTTCCCACCTCTTGGTATCGAGGCCTCTGCTGTTCCTGTTGCTCACCACTTCACTTCTAGAGCGTGAGGAAGTCCTGATGCACCAGCAGGAGGTTTCAGGTCAGTCTGGGACTCCAGGGCAGACTCCTGTGCCAAGCTGTATTTGTGGAGGTGCCAGAAACCCTGATGCAGAGCCCCTCCTGGGAGCCATGGCCTGTTGTGCACCCCTCCACGCTTCATGCTTCAGGGTCAAGTGATGTACTGGGACTTCAGTCATTCTCCTGGGCCAGAAATGCTTTGACACATGGAGACATTTAGTGCTTTGGAGCTCATGTTTTCAGAAATACTAATCCTTAATTCACAACCACAAGGAAGCTGCCAAGGACCAGGTGGTTTCTGCTCCGAAGTCCTAGAAAGTCTGACCAGCTTTGGCCTCTTTGGGGGTCAGCAACAAATCATGGGTTTGAGCAACACAGGTCAGTGCCATCTGATGTTCATTTTTGTGAGCAATTTGCCTCTCTTTTAGGGGGAAAGTCGCTAAAGTGCTTTTTTTTTTTAAGTATTAATAATTACCTGATTTTTTTTTTCTTTTGTTTCAAAACCTCAGATTCCTCTATCTAATTATATCAGAGCCAAAGTATCCTTTGAAAACAAAGCTTTATATCCAAAAGTATGCTTTTGCAAAATTTTCTAGTCAGTGTATTGGAGGGCAGAGGATGTGGACAGGGAGTGGGAAGAAAGAAAGGACTTGAATTCTAATTTCTGACCACCTGGACATATATTATGGTCAAAGGTACCGCTTTCTAACTCAGTTTTCATTCTGAGTTCTTCCTTAAGCCTTAAAAAATAGAAGCAGCATTGGACAGCATAGCCTGGCAGAGTGTTTTAGTGTCTCATAGATGACTTAATCTGAGCATCCACACACAGAAGTCAGAACAGCCCCCAACACATACACACCCAGCAGGGTGGCAGAGTGGCCAAAGGTGTCAGTTCCACAGAGTGTGCTTTCTATGGACAGGGTCAGGGCCACCACTGTCACTCAGGAAAGCACCGTATGTTCAGCTGCAGCCCAGCTTTCACCAGTGTTCACCACGCATGTCTAGCAAATTGCAGCCTTTTAAGATATGTATAAATGAATGTACATAGAGCATACTTGAGACTGAGTGGATCTTATTTTACACCTGGCCATGGATGGCACATCAGGGTGCTCTGTACGTGTTTCCAGTTGTGCAGGTTCAATAGGTGTTTAAAGAGTCTCACTACTCACAGCTGAAGGCTCTTGATGTGTGGGCATCAAGAAGGCTCTAAAGTAGATTTTTATTTTCCCCTGAGGAGCTGAGTTAGAATGGCTTTGAAGGCATCAAACACCAAGCCTCCTTTATCCAGGACAGTGTTTTCTCGTCAGGCTGGAGTTTGGGGGCAGATAGGCTTAAGGCATTGGGAACCTGCTCTCTGGAAATGTCCACAACTCATTGAGAAAAAAAATGTGTTTTTCTGATATTTGAACCAGAATTGTGGACATGTAGGTCATGTAACTGTTTCTTCAACAGCAGATCTGTGTTCCCAGTTAAGAGACAGCAGTGCACTTCTGTACAAGAAGCTGTGGTATTAGGTCCCATCTGTTCAAGCATGGCTGTGAGAGTGCTTTCGTTCCCACATGAAGCCTGGGGAAGCTTCCCCCTCAGCCAGATGCTGTGCGCCCTCAAGTCCTGTGCCAGCTCTCCTCTAAGGAGAGGGCCTTTGGAGAGTGGAGGCTGTGGTGTCTTTTCAACCTTTGAAAGCATGTTAGATGATAGAAAAGACAAAACTCTCTGAGCTTGTATTTTTTTCTTGTGTGCAGAAATCTGTTTCATTAGACCACTAAGCCACTTGCCTTAGCCTCTTCTGCAGTTTCCCTCGGTTTGATCTGGAGCAGGAGACGTCTACCTGTTAGAGGTGGCCGACCCTCCAAAGCACCCAGGTCTGGCTGTGGGGAGCAGTGGGGCTTGGGGAGCTCAGCGCTCATCACGGCTGCGTGCATTTTGCTATCACCTGTCAAGGACTCGTGCTTCTCTCCACTTGTCATGTCGCAGCATTGCCTTCTCTCCTCTTGGTGCTCCTGGGCAAAACTGGAATATGCAATCCAGAACTGGCTTTGTCTTCTTAAAGAGCACGGCTCCTGCCTCAGTTCCAGCCCGCTTGGTTCTTTCCTGTGCGCTGAAGAGTCACATGGAATTGTCAACATCTTGCCATCTGTGTTGCTTCCTTTTAAGGTTTTTAAAAAGCAAATGGACAAACTTAATTTCAGTGAACAACTCTTAGGTTGGCAACAGCATGTGAAAAAGATCATAGCCAAATCCCTTGAGAGATTGCAACCAAAGGATTCAAGACCAGGGGTGTAAAAGGAAGAGGAATTTCATGTATGTGATGCGGCCGCCAAGTTGTTAGATGTTCCTGTCATAGCTAAATAGTCACAGCTAGTCTTCCAGAGAGCAGATATGAATAACTGCTTGCAGCTGGAATGTTGCATCTAACCTTGGCATTTCAGCTGTTTATTTAGTGGGAACTTTTTGTTAACATCCTGGAGGGTACCTGCATGGTAGGAAGGAGAAAGCCGGAATGGGAACTTAGGAGCCCAGCCACGGATCCCAGAGGTGTTGCTGCACGGATATCATATGAGGACTCTGTCATTACAGCGACAAGATCCAAAAGTTGGGAAAGGACCTCTAAGTCATCCAGTCCAGTCTCCCATAGGTGCTGACATTCTGCCTACAACCGTCCCACCAAGGTTGGAGCAGTCTGGCTTAAACACCTCCGAGGACAGAGAACTCACTACCTCCTAGGGAAGCCTGTCCTATCTTTGTAAACCTTTGGCTTTTCTATGTTCTCTGTAATTTCCATCTTAGTCTCTGCCTAATGGGGGCCAAGTAAGTTAGCCAAGGGCTAATCACTGGCACCATCCCAGGGCACAGTGTTTGTCTTGGGGAAGGAGCAGCTAGCAAACAAGACACTTTGGTGTCCCGAGTGTTCTCCCCCCTAAGTATTATTAGTCCATTTGGTTCCTTATTGAAGATGTTGAGGAAACCCCAGTTATACACCCTCAATCTTGCTAAAGCTGATGGAGGAGGTCAGGGGAGAAGAGAGTGCTCTCAGAACTGCTAAAAAATACCTTAGGAAGAGGCCTTAGTTTTGTGTTTGCCTCACAAAACTTAGGAAAAGTTTTAGCTGGAAGATTGTAAACTATGATCATGCTCTGCCTGGAGTTGAAAGGTTAAATAGCCCCTAAGGGCGTATACCTTAAGATTGCTGCAAGTAATGCACACACTGCTTTTATGGAGAAAGCAAAGCTTAGGAACTTGGGGGAACCACATGTCTCAGTGTCAGAGAGGTGCCATATTTTCCAGCTGGAAACTCCTTAAAGGTTGCCATTGCCCAGTCATTTATTTTTAGAGATGGGGAAACTGAGATTCGAAAAGACTTACCCAAATGCTTTGGCATCATCTAGACCTACTTAGCGCTGGTTCACTTCACAACTCACAGCATAGCTGGAACCCAGTCTGCAAGGGAGCTGCCCTCAGATCCTTGAGACCTGCCACTGAGCAGAGGTTCCCCAGGCCAGACTGGCTATCAGGGACTGTGAACCAACCTGCAGAACTCAAGGCTGTAAAGACCTGACTGGGAAAGTCGTCAGTTGAGTTTTGTAAAATGAATGGGAGGGGAGATCAGAAGGAGCCTGTAATCTAAGGCCAAGATTCCAGAGTCCTGGCGGGAAATGTGGTAGTGTCCTAGAATGTAAGTTCTCAAAAAATGCACTTGCCTTTCAGGGGGTCAATCAGGTGACCCTAATTTGAGCAGACACAGGTCTATGTCCCTGCCATTTGCCGCCCCCATCCCTGTTAATGAGTGAGGCAATTGAACTGAAGGACAGGTGAGCTCAAGACCACGCCCTGGGAAGCGTGGTGCTCTAGGGGTGCTTTTGTATTCCTTTCATTTTATTACAGACTGTTTCTAAGTTCATGGTTAGGAAGGGTAAAATCAATCCCTTTTTTTGAGGTGGAATCCAGCCAGAGGCAGGATGGGACTTTTCTTACAGTAGGAATGTCTACAGTCATTTCATCTGGCTTACATCTTCAAACAAACTCTTCAGTGGCTTTCATTTAATGAACACATCTTTGCCAGTGGAAGAGGCTTGTGCAGGATCCCTGTCTCACATGTCTTATCTGTTCAGCCCATCAGAGTGTTTTAGGGGTGCGGGTTGGTTTGGGTTTTGTTTTTTTTTTTTCCATTTTGTAACTGCCTTATCGAAAAGCAAGTGCCCTTCCATTCCAGGCCTCCTCATTGTACATGTTTCCTGCCAGTTGGGGGGATCATTTGTATTTTAATTTTGTAATCTATGGCTCTGTACTGTTGAAAGGCTCTCAATTCTGTGGGGTCTCCTTAGTATGTATATGACTTTTCATGTTGCAATATCACACAGATGGGATGGCCCAACTTTCGCTCTTAATAAACGATCTAAATGAGAAACAAGAGACACATTCTGTTGTTCCCTTTGAATGCCCACATGGAGCTCAGATCTTCACTTGTGCATTCGGCCCCTAGCTGTGTAGGACAGTGACTGGTAATAGCCGTCTTCCCTCCATTTGCCCTCCCACCCCCTTGCCCTTCACAGAAGTCTGACCCTGCCCTCCACTCACTCCTGTGCAAACTGAGTGCAGCTGATCAGCTGGAGTCGAGCCTGAGTGCTACCCAGCATAGCAGGTACCCTGGCCCCAGAGCTTCACCCTGGTCTTCGGTTATCCATGTATAGTTGTCCACCCATCTACTGGATGGATGGTTGCAAATTGAAAACCTGCTGGGGAGGCAGAGAGAGTTGCAAACTGGAAAATCCAGGTCCCTTCTAAGGGTGGCAACCACTATGTGTTACACATTGTGTTGAGTCGTTTAGTCGTGTCCAACTTGCTGCGACCCCATGGACCATAGCCTCACCAGCTTCGTCTGTCCGTGCGGATTCTCCAGGTAAGAATACTGGAGTGGGTTGCTACGTCCTCCTCCAGGGGATATTACCGACCCAGGGATTGAACCCAGGTCTCCTGCATTGCAGGTGGATTCTTTACCATCTGAGCCACCAGGGAAGCGAGCTTGTTTTTGCCACATGGGAGTGCAAACTCTGAAATTTTAAACAAATCTTCAAAGTACGGTTAGTTCCCACCCTTAGCACCCTCACCCTCTCCCATTCCATAGTGTGGAGGTGGATTTCTCAGCATCCTAGGTGGCAAGGAGAGTGGGGAGTCTTACTTGTCACCTGGAGCCTTCAGGGTCAGTGATAGGTTATTGTTGGAGCATGCCATTTTTCAGTGTCATCTTGCTTCAGAAAGCAAAGGAAGGCCCAGTCTTCTGCCATGCAGCCTCTTGATCTGAGGTATAACAAAAGTAGTTCCTTCCACTTCTCTGTGCCCTCCCTTTCACATGAAACTGCTGACGGTGCCTCTGGCCCCTCAGACACTGAACCTAGGAGAAGTGCTTTGTTGCCAGGCTTCCCCTGAACTGGCCAACCCCTGCTGAGGTCGACCTCACGTGAGGATCAACAGACATCAGCCGTGATGGACAGTCATGATGGAAGGATGAGCCCAGATCTTACTGTACCATCAGGACAGAGGTTCTACCAGGAACCAGACATCCTTTTTCAAAATAGACCTTTAGAATGTTGAATATCAGATCAGCTGAGGTCCAGCCTTTTGGAAGGGTGGCACTTGCCACCTCCCACCCCCATCAGACTGTTAACAATGCCAATTCCTGGGCCCCACCCCAGACTATCAGTAAGGAAAGCTCAGGGGCTGAATTCCAGGAATATGAGTTTTTTAATTTCCCCACTAAGACTCAAGCTTATTAGAGTTGAGAAGTACAAAACTGGTCCAGTGGTTTCTCAATTCAGCAACTTCAAACTCATCAGGAATACTGGTTAGAAATTTCCAGTAAGACCTACTTAATGAAACTCTGCCAGGGCAGCCCAGGAAAAATCCCCTGGGGAATTTGTGCATCCAGATGCAGATGGCCCTGAGTCCAACCACCTAAGGCCCAGGAAGGCAAAGAAGCTACCATCAGCCTCAAGCAGCTCAGAAAGGTCAGAGCTGAGCAAATACAGTGATGTGCACAGCGAAGACACTTTGAAGATGAATCATTGGAATAGATGCTCTTCCTTCTGGAGAAAAAACAAAAAACAGAATGAAAATAATCCACAGTGCCTGGCATGTAGGAAGACACAAAAAATGTCTGGAATTGAATCTTCCATTTACTTAACAGTTTTTTAGTTTGTAAGTATCTTCTACATCCAGATATAACAATAGCCATTGAGTGCAGTGTGCAGGGCTTCCCAGGTGACTCAGAAGGTAAAGAACCCACCTGCAATGCAGGAGACGGAGGAGATGTGGGTTCAGTCCCTGCGTCAGAAAGATCTCCTGGAGAAGGAAATGGCAACCCACTCCAGTGTCTTGCCTGGGAAATCCCATGGACAGAGGAGCCTGGAGGGCTACAGTCCACGGGGTCACAAAGAGCCGGACACGCCTGAAGTGACTGAGCGCACACGCAGGCAGTGTGCATACCAGACATCCTGTTACTAATTTTACATGCACTGGTGTATCCAGTCTCACTACAGTCATATCAAGTAGGAACTGTTACTAACTCCAGTTTATACAGAAGGAAACACAGGCTCAGAGAGGTCTAGGAACTGTCCAATTAACAAGAGCTGGAGGCACTCCTGGGAGTGAGTCCAAGGATTGTCCAGCCGAGGGACACTTGTCAGCTCCACCACCAAAGAGCTCAGGAGCACTGCAATGTGCAGCTGTGCAGCTGCAACAGTTCCCCTTGTCCTGATCAACTGGACTCACTCCACTTAATGAGGGATTCCTCGAAGTCACTCAGACTCTAGTTAGGAAATTTAATAGGGTTTAATGGAGGTTAACAAGGCACATCCAACTTTCCAGCCAGGTTTTAACTTACCAGAGCTGAACAGAGATTAACAAGCCCAGGAGGTGTAACGGCACCTGTGTGATTTAATGGGGTTAATGAAACTGTCAGAGGTTGGCTGAGAGGGACAGAGCTGGAGCACGCCTCTGTTAACGAGTCAATCTGCTGAAGGTCAACAGACATTAAAAAGCAAATGCTGGTCCTGGCTTGCCCTGGGGTACCACAGGGCTAGCAAAGAAAAGAAGACCATAGCCAGTGTGCCAACCATGCTCCATCCTGGTTGGTGGGGTCTGGAATTTTATTTTCTTCTTTGTGCTTTCTTGGTGTTGTCTAAATTATTTAGAATGAGCATGAATCATTTTCACCAAAACTGTAAAATAGCAAATCAGGTTTGTTTTTTTTTTAAGTGCTCTCAAATGCATTTACTCTCCCTTTGTATAGTTTGTTACATCATCCTAAAACCTGTAGAAAACAGTAAGAGGAATAAAACAGAAGCAGTAATACATTCTTAAATTAAGGCAGCACTTGACTGCTGTAGAGGGCTGCCACCTGTTTCCTCTGAAGGTTTTTGTCACACTACAAAATAGGAGTGTACAGAATGACACTGGTCAGGGGGACAAGAATCCTCTCTCTCCCAGATTGCTGCAGTTTCTGGCCTGAGCACTTACTATCTGCCAGGCCCAATATTAAGCTCTTTACGTTCTATGGTTCTATCTGATAGACAAGGAAACAGAAATTTAGAAAGGTGAAACAGCTTGGCCCAGGTCAGCAGAGAGTGGTAGGTGGGGATAAGTCAAACACAGTTCTGTCTGACCCCAGAGTCCAGTGTGCCTGGCTGCCTACTAACTGGTTAAGCTAGTATTTCGTGGGAGCATTGTTTAGAACAGTGAAGAACTCTCAAATATGTCAAATAATAGGGGACTGATTTTAACAGTATTATACTTATGTCACGTTGTGAAATATGACATAGAAGGGTGTTTCTATCAGTTTAGAAATAGCAGATATGTATATTTATGTATGCATATTATATGAATATATATGTGTGGGTGGGTGTGCCTATTTATATACCGTATGTATACAGTTGGCCCTCCATATCCACAAGTTCCAAATCGAGGTTACAAAGGGCCGACTGTACCATAACATTTCATATAAGGGACCTGAGCATGCACAAATTTTGGTATCTTTGGAGATCCTGGAGCCATCTCCCTGTGAATACAGAGGGATTCAGACTGTATACGCTGAGTATGTGTGTATGTATACACACATGTTTATATACACACACATTCCTGAATCTGTGACTATAGGCGTATCTGTAGGCATATCAAAACATCTACCAACTCCATGTGTAGACTGCTGTATCTGTATGATTCAAAGTAAAGGGGAAAGTTCAGGAAGGAAAGGGCTTTCTGAAAATCAAGGGGGCTTTCTGGAAAATAGTCTCCTCTGTAGGCCCTTGAGAGAAGTGGAAGACAAGAGAGGCAAGTCAGTGAGAGCAAGTCCAGTCTGGTACAGAAAGCCTCACACGCTGGACTGAGGAGCTTGTACTCTGGAGTCACAAACCTGCTTTCATTAAACAATGAAATGTGATCAAGAAGATGTTTGTGTGTCTAGCGGGAGCCAGGGGGAATCTGGAAATGGACTCTGCCCTCCAGGAGCTGGGAATTTCAGAGTTCACACCCAGACAGGGGTGGAAAGCAGTCCTTCCACTGCTGAAATCCTAGGATCTGTGAGGAAGCCTCGGAGCCCCCCGAGTTCTGATGAAGGAGCCAAGTGTAATGAGCTCTGAGGTCTTGGAGAAGCCAGTGAAGTTTACAAAGTGTGATGAGGTTAATTCAGCCGAGGTGGCTAATGAGACTTTCTGAGAGCACACGGCCACCAGCAAGGCTAGACTCTGTTAAGGGAGCAGAGGCAACATACCTGTGCCCAGCCAGACCCCTCTGAGCATCCTGCTCAGGAGACACGGGGCGGCAGGGTCAGAGGGCCCCAAGGAGAGCCAGTGCCACCAAGCGGCAGGGGTCAGACTCAGGATATGTCAGCAAGCAACTGCCTGAGATGAAATCATCTGGTGAAGCTCTGCACTGCCGGGGAGAATGAGGTCTAAGAGAGCTCTGCTTGCCTGCCAGGGTTTAGCTCAACTAGGTGAAACTAAAACTTGGCTGAGCCCACAGTCCGAGGAGGCCCTGCCATCTCCAGTGGTAAGGGTGTTTTCTTTGTGGTTGCTCATATCATCTTCAAATGCATACTATTCCTGTTTCTATCTAGGAATGTTTCCAAAACTGAACATGAAAAAAGAAAAGTGGTCAGGATGACCTGTAGCAATGGTAGCATTTATTTGTTAAACACCTACTAGGTGCTGGACACTGGGCTAGAACACTTAAGTTCACAGTCATAATCCTTACAGAAACCTGCAGAGAAGCTGTTAGCATCCCTAGTTTTCAGATGGGTAACTGAGGCTCAAGAGACGTTAAATAGTTTACCTTATAACAAGCCGGAATTTGAACCCATATCAGTCTGACCCCTCCATACATCATGCAACCTCTACCACAGAGAGTAGAATACTGGCTGTGTAGGAGAGATAGAAGAGTAGTAAGAGCTGTTAGAAAAACTCAGGATCCCAATAGTCTAGGGTGTTTAAGGGGAAACAGCCCCCTGCATTCTGTTAGCCCAGAGCAATAGTGACAGAAGGATGTTGTTACCAATAGTAGAAGATTGTGTTTTGTTCAGTAGCTCCCATCCAAAGAAACAGAAGAAAAAAAATACATATATATATATATATATATATATGAGGTGCATTGTACACTCCACATAGAAGGAAAATACAGATCCCTGCCCAAGGTGCCTTTAGAGGATTTGGATTGTAAAACCCTAATGTCCTTTGTTGGATGCTTTCTCACTGTGGTGCTGGAAAAGACTCTTGAGAGTCCCTTTGACTGCAAGATCAGTCAGTCCTAAAGGAAGTCAATCCTGAATATTCACTGGAGGGACTGATGCTGAGCTGAAGCTCCTGATGTGAAGAGCTGACTCACTGGAAAATACCCTGATGCTAGGAGAGATTGCATGCAAAAGGAGAAGGGGGCAACAGAGGATGCGATGGCTGGATAGACTTAATGGACATATGAGTGAAAGTCACTTAGTCATGTCCGACTTTTTGTGACCCCATGGACTATACAGTCCATGGAATTCTCCAGGCCAACATACTGGAATGGGTAGCCTTTCCCTTCTCCAGGAGATCTTCCTGTTCCAGGGATTGAACCCAGGTCTCCCACATTAAAGGTGGATTCTTTACCAGCTGAGCCACAAGGGAAGCCCAAGAATACTGGAGTGGGTAGCCTATCCCTTCTCCAGCGGATTTTCCCGACCCAGGAATAGAACTAGGGTCTCCTGCATTGCAGGCGGATTCTTTACCAACTGAGCTATCAGGGAAGCCCATGGACACAAATCTGAGCAAATCTAAGGAGACAGTGGAAGACAGAAGAGCCTGGCATGCTGCAGTCCATGGGGTTGCAAAGAGTTGGAAGTGAGTGAACAACAATGAAAACAGCATCCCTCAGGAGTCAACCTCATGCCCAGGACTCCTAGCTCTGTGAACTTTCGGATCCCCTCTCTGCTCCCCTCAACTTCCAAAGGAAGTTAGAAAAAGTGTGCCCTGGGACTCTGGGATCACTGCTTGAGAGTGGAAGTGAAGTCACTCCGTCGTGTCCAACTCTGCAACCCTATGAACTGTAGCCCACCAGACTCCTCTGTCCATGGGTTTTCCAGGCAAGAATTCTGGAGTGGGTCGCCACTGCTAAGGGGAATTTGACTGATGCTCTACACTGAACTGGCCACCAGGTGGCGCCTTCCCCTTAGTGGCAACCCCAGGCCACCCGGGAAGGCTCAGGACTATTTTCTGTCCCCTTCATAAGCTGCTGTTTTGTAAATGCCTTGTTTCATATCAATGCAAAAATCTGGACAGAGCAGAAAAGGACTTAGTTCTCTGGTCCTAACCCTTCATTTTACAGATGACACCAAGGTCCGTGGGAGCAAGGAAGTGCCCAAGTTCACACAGCAGGCTGAACTCTTGACTGCTGGGTGTATTGCTTTTTCCACCATGCTAACTGTTCGCTCTTCCCTGAACACCTCCCACATGTAACCTGAGACTGCCAGAATCCTACCCTGAGCCAGAGCTGGCTCAGCTTCCCTGCCATTCCCTACTGTTCCTCACCAGGCCCTGAAGCCCAATCCCAGCTGCTACAATAGCAGCAGGAACAATAGGTTTATCACTTCCTACTCTGGGCCAGCCTGAGAGCTTCTCATTGGTTATTTAATCGTTACTGGATCTTGGCAATGTCTCTGCAAGCTATTCTGCTTTCCTTTTTACAGAAGTCTCAGAGAGGTTAAGAAACCTGTACAGTGCCACACAGCTCATCTAACCAGTTCATCTGGCTGTGAGTACAGGCCCTCGGGCCAATCCCAACCTTCCTGTTGATACCTGCCTGGTCTCTTATGCTGTATTCTCTGTTTCAAAACACTATCAAAGACCTTTCCCCCTCCTCTGCCTGACAAGAGTTCAGTGGGGTGAGGAAAGGTATTGTTAGCCCATCTTAGAGATTAGAGGACTGGGGCCCTCGAGGATGATTGGTCTGAACTCAACTGACTTGTGGGAGACTTGGATATGGAACAAGTTTCCACCACCAGCAGGACATTCTAGAGGACTCTCCACATCTCATAGCCCAACCTACACCCCTGCAGCTGTCCCTGAAAATCATGGAACTCAGTGGCCAAAACTGCAGGTTTGGGAGACAGGCGGGACTGGGTCTGCCTGCCCTGTATAAGTCATGGGACCATAAACTACACACACACACCCTCTGTGGTTGTTGGGACAAGAAAGTGAGTCCATGTAGGTTGAGCACTGCTGTTGGGTACACAGGAAGTGCTTAGTAAATGGTGGCTGCTTATCGACATGATTAACTAAAGCTCTGTATTTAGCACTCCTGCTACACGGCCTGTTAGGTCTGCACTGTCCAAATGGTAGACACTAGCCATGTTTGCTGGCTTTGAATGCTTAAAACTTGGTCCAAACTGAGATGTGCTTTAACCTGTGTAAAACAGACCCCACTTTCAATCAGTATGGAAAGAATATGTAAAATATCTCAATAATAATTTTATGTTAGCTATATGTTGAAATTATATTCTAAGCATATTGAGTTAAAGACATATATCAAATTTAATATTAAATATTGCATTGGCCAAAAGTTCTTTTGGATTGTTCTGTATGGTCTTATGGAAAAACCAGAACAAACTTTTTTGGCCAACCCAATATATTATATATATTTAATATATATTTTTAATTCAATAATAAATTCACCTGTTTCCCTTTATTTTTTAATTTGGCTACTAGAAAAATTGTAATTACATACATGGCTCCCTTTGGCGGCTTGCATAAGAGAAATATACTACTATATTCTTACATTAAGAGCACTATGCCACTTAGTGCTGTCTTGGACAGTTTCAGAAACTCAGCTGCCTCAGCCTGCCTGCCCCTTGGTTTGTCTTAACGATGTGGGATATAAGGGCTTTGACCCAGGACTCTATTCACTAGTTATGTACCTGTGGGCAGGTTTCTGCTACCTCTGTGCCAATCTTTCCAAAACAAGCAAACCAAAATAAATCCTCAGTGCCTCACAAGGCTATTGCAAGGATTAAATAAAATAATAAAAATAGTTCTGCCATGGACACAACACTAAGTGCTTTGCACACTTTATCTCATTTGAACCTCACAAGCCCCAGGAAGTTGGGGCATTTTGTATATGAGGGAACTGAGGCTCAGAAGTGTTCAGTAACTTTCGCAGAGTCTCATGGCCACTGTCGGATTCTATGCCCCACCCTGGAAGGAGTGGTGTTAAGTAGACAAGGGGGAAAGAAGAGTACAACTCCCCAGGTGATCTTGGGCAAGTCTCTCCTCTCCGCAGGCCTCAGTTTCCCCTTCTGTAAAATGACAGAAATGTTTGGATGGTGTATAAAGATCCTTGAGGTCCCAGTGTGATGGGGTGCTTGAACGTTTCAGGGAACATAAGATTTTGGATGGCTTCGAAAGTCCGATGCCTTCCATTGTCCATTCTGTGGGGATAAATGTGCATTTCTGTTTGTTTTAATAACATTTGTAGGAGCTTTATATAGTGTCTATGTCTGCTTACATTAGACGCTGTGTATTATAGTTAAGAGTCTTTCACTATTTCCCATATAAACCTTGTTTTTTATGGGTTTGGTAGAGCTCAGCTGTAAAAACTCCCTTGATTGAAAAAAATTTTTTTCTTTTTTTTTTTCTCAAACAAATTATGTTTAAATCAGGAGGCTGATTTCAGACACTTTAGAGCCTGTGTATTTTTTCTTAGCAGTCACTTTTCATTTAAAAAATGAGACTGGTTGGTTTTTTAGTTTCATTTCTTTTATGAAGATTTAGGACTTCCCTATTGGCTCAGACGGTAAAACATCTGCCTACAATGTGAGAGACCCGGGTTCAATCCCTGGGTCGAGAAGATCTCCTGGAGAAGGAAATGGCAACCCAGTCCAGTATTCTTTCCTGGAAGATCCCATGGACGGAGGAGCCTGATAGACTACAGTCAATGGGATCACAAAGAGTCGGACACGACTGAGCAACTTCACTTTACTTCACTTTACTTAAGCTGGTTGCTCGAAGAGAAGGATCCAGAGCCTTTTCCAGTAGAGACCTGGGCCTGCTGACTGCCAGCTAATGCCAGCTCAGTCTTTGACTGCTGTGTGACCCCAAGCTGGTCTTGTCGCTCTCGGAGTCTTCCTTTCTCCTTCCACCTAGGGGAGCATAATTCCTGCACTTCTCCCTTCTAGTAAGGACAAAGATGTCCTTACTAGACATTTTTGTCTAGTAGAAATGAAATAGAAATTAAAAGTACCGAGGAAAGGTGAATGCACTATACAAACATCAAAGGCTGGAGCAAAGAATAACGTGGTGTTTTTCACCAGCAGAATGGAGATTCCTAGAATCAGTGTTACAGTTAGGAAAGAAGCTAGAGGTCAAAGAGCCCACTCCTTCCTCATTTTATAGATGAGATCCATTCTGAGTTGAACAGAGGAGGAGGATTCCAGGAGAAGACTAGAGTTAGAATCTAGATCCCTTTACAAACCCCCTTCTTTCTTCCTCTACTTATTTTGGAGACCAAAGATTAGACCAAGAGAGGCTGTATTTGTTTGTACACACACACACACACCCCCTGGAGGTGCTCCAGGATGTTGGGGAAACCCAAGTCCCTGGAGGCAGCCAGACCTGCCCTTTGATCCAAGCCCAGCCTGCCTTCTACCATCTATGTGACCTTGAACAAAGTTCTTCACCTCTCTGAGCCTCACCTGCCTGAGTATTAACCTCATACAATCCTCTTAAGGCTTGAATGAAATAATACGTGCTAACGGCTTAAATAATGTCCTTAATAAAATTTCACTTTTTTTTTTCAATAAAAAGACTACATTTACTGTGTGGAAGGAATAATAAGCCCTTCAAAACAGATATTTACTACTGTGTGTTAATTGGTGATGATTATTAGGATTCTCATTCATTATTTATACCCACAGTGCCAAGCACAAGGTGGATGCTCAATTAATGCACGTTGAATAAACAGTGTACTGAAAGTACACTGGCCACAGGAGAAATTAGAAGGAAATTTCAGCTTAACTTTTTATTGCAAAATAATACTTATTCATTGTATAAAAATATATATATACATATATGGCTAAGCAAGAGGAAAAGTCAAAATTATCCTTATTCCTACAATTCAGAGGTAGAGGTATAAATGTTTTGGTGTACAGTTTTCCACGTTTTCTCCATGAATGATATTTATGTATTTATTTTAATGTAAAGCAGATCACTACTGACAGTCTTCAGTAAACTGAGGTTTATTTTCCCTCAGTTATATCAAGAACAATCTCCATATCAATTATATTTTTTTCTTAGGGGCTGAGTAGTAACCCACTGATGGATTTATTTAACCAGTTGTGTAACTATAACACTTTGGAGATCCTTTTATCCATTTCACTCTTTAGTAGACTAGTTCTGTGCTTAAAGCTTTATAACATCAGTATTTTCTTACAGCAACTCCTGGAATTTACTTTGAAGTTAGTGATTATACTCCACGCCTGTTAAAAAAAAAAAAAAGTGATGTCCTTAATTCAAATTAATAATGATACCATCTGTCACAGCCAGGTGGAGGTAGGTTTTCCAGAAAAGGCGTTGAACCCTGGGAGAGAATGAGAAAGTAAAAGACAGGCTCCAAAGCTACTCCTCGGAGATGCAGCTAATGACGGAGAAAACGGTTGAGACCCCGGTGCAGGAAGGAGGTCTGGATCCCTGGTGAAGAAGGTCTAGAGCCGTTGGCGAAAACTGGTTCCTGAAGCCCGGAGCAACTCTGCTCTGCCCAGGGTGCTCTGCTTTTACAGCTAGGAGTGAAGGCTGGAAACGTGGCTCGAGCGTTCTAGGCGATGGTGTCAAGTCCTGGGGAAACTGAGAGGGCATCCCAGTGACCCTCTCAGTGGGCACTGGCTGGCCCTGTGTCTCAGCTCCCGGGGGCCAGGTCTGAGATCAAGACCAGACGTGGCTGGGACCGAATGTGAGGTTCCCAGCTGTCTTTTCCAAGAGGGTTTGCGCCCGGCGGGATGGGGTTTTCAGAGCAGGCTGCCGCTGTCGGTAACCCTCGGTACCCCGCTCTCCTTTCACTGGCCGGGGCTTCAAGAAAGCAAGACCGGGTGCGCATTCTTCCCGTTCCTGGGATACTTCATCGTGCTAAAAATAGTTGCGGGCGGGTGCTCTGTGTATAGCAAGCGGATGGTCGGTAAACTCAACAGGAGTACTGGGTTCAAATCCAGAAAAGGTCTCCTCCGTGCCGGGGCACCTCCAGTGGCTTGCTCCTCGAGTCCCAGTTTCCCTGTGCGTGCCTGGATTTCTAAGGCGCTTCCCAGCTCTCGGAAAGAAAATGAAAAAAAGAAAGCTCGATTTTTCTTTCCTGCTCCTCCCCGAGGGGCCTTGGGGCCTCAGGCCAGGTACCAGGGGCGCACAGTTCATTACCGAGAGGTGTTGCCCTAGTTAAATCGCGGGCCTGTTTGATCTGGCGGCGGGTGGCGGAGGGAATTAAGAAAAAAGTAGGGGAGTCAGAGTAAAGAGAAGCTCACACCTCCGCCGCCGTTTCCTCGCGCCCATAAAACACCTTTTATTAACTCCTTCGCGTCCGGAAAGGCCCCCGTGGCCGCTCAGCCCTGCCACGGGTGTTTACAGCTCAAACTAATGGGGCCCCATATTCACCCCGATGCGGGTACGAGGCGCCTGGGACACTCCTGGCCCTGGCGCTGCCCGAGTCTCCTTTCTAGGCCCCAAGCTCCGGCCTCCAGCTCCGGATGTGGAGCGGGAAAGCGCCGAGAGACCCGCGCACCGGCGTCCTGGCGCCTGGCTCGCAGAGCGCGTCGGAGACCTGCCCGCACTGCAGAGTGTGCGTTCCCTCCCGCGATCGTGACATACAAAGGCGTTTAGTATAGAGCCTGGCACACAGTTGGCACAAACCAAACTGGTTGTCTGTACACTATTATTCAGGGGCAGAGACGCCAGCATTTGCCCGCCCCAGTTCATCCCAGCACGCATGCGAGCCTTGACAAATGCAGCCACTTTTAACCCTCACACCTAGCCATGGATGCACTCGTGGAGGCTCAAAAACCGCTGCTCTCCTCCAAGGACCCGGTGTGCGAATCAGCCATCGCGCCCCTCACCCCATGCTTTTGCACAAATCCATATTCTCGCACAGATACTTGTTGAGTGCTTTGTTACTAGGGAGAAATGGCTCACTTTGACCATGAGCACTCACCAACTTCCTTCCCTCAAGTCTAAGATCATAGCTGCTGCGTCTTGAGTTCTTCCAGTGCGCTGGTGCTGTGTTCCACAGCCGTTTGTTGGCCCCGCCTCAGCCACGGGGCTCCGTGTGAGTTCTTGCACCAAGGCACAAACTATTATTGTAGGTTCATAATTTCACATAAGTGAACATATTCCGGAGGGCATTCCCCTCTTCCAAGCTATCCTGCCCTTGTGTAGCCTTCCGTTTCTGTGACAGGGCCCCTTCCCCCAAACCGCCGCCAATGGCAGACCCCGGTGTGCAACACCATCCACAGACAGGCCCAAATGCTGGCCCACAGAAATCCTAGCCTTTCATCTCTGGGTCTAATTCATTTCCAGGTTTCCCTTCTGTAGGTTTATTATAGCTATCATGTCTTCCCATCATCTTCTACGGAGAACTTTGCTTTTTACACCAGGAGTAAATTCTTTATCTGCCCTCTGCCCTTGATTTAATTTGCAGTTTGGTTCGACATTTATAAAAAAAAAGAAGAAGAAGTAGGAACAGGAAGTTCTCCAACTAGCAGAAACGATGGAGTGGACCGGGGATAGCTGCCAATATATCACACAGGCTTCTGCTGATTTCAAAAAATGTTTTATTAGTCAAGAGCACAGATACTGCTTTGGCAAAAGGAGGGGACGGTGAGTGGTCATATAGCTTTGAGGTAGAAAAAGGGTGGGGATGGGGGAATTAACAAACACCTGAGCAGAGCAGGCATGGTAGGTAGTTTAAATACATAAAAACTTTTCAGCATAGGGAAAAGTTTTTATTTACAAAGGAAGGAAGGAAGGGAAAAGAAGAAAAGACAAGAATGAATGGAAGAAGGAAGAAAAGAGCCGTTTTCCTTGAACTAAGTAGGAAGTGCAGTGACAAAAAATAAAATACAATAAAAACATCACTGTTAGAGGAAAAACAACAAAGGCAGCCCTTTCATCTTCCTAGTTTGGTTCTCTTTCCCTGGCAGAAAACTATTGATTCCTCTTATTGCATTTTAATTAGGGAGGAGAGAACGCGCGCGCGGACGCGCGGAAGGTTTTGACGCAAAGCCGAGAGGGCGCGAGAAAGAAAGGCAGATAGTGTAATGGGAAAGGCATTGGGGGTGCTGATTTCGCCCCAGAAGGGTTGGAAGGTTATGTCTTAGCGTGCTTGGGTACCGCAGTCCTTCCTTCTCGAATCGTGCAGCCAAGAGCCGCCCTCTCGGTTGCCGTAGGGGTGGGGATGGTTTTACAGATATATATATATATATATTTCTCTTTCTCTTCATGTATTAAAAACAATTTCAAATGACATGCACGTGCGATTGAAGTGTGTAGTTGCAGCCGGCGACCTGCCAGCACGCAGCGGAGGCTAGGCGGGATGCTGCCATAAGAGCCTGGCATCCAGAGCCAGGCATTGGCCTCTGCCTTCTCTCCTCCCGGGGCTCCGCGTCGGGCAGCTGTGGCGGGATCCTTGGCGCAGGCCTCGGCTCACTGGTTTAACTCCAGCGCCCAGACTTGCTGCGGCCAGCCTGTGCGCCCTTTAATCCTCTTCTCGCCTGGGCCCAGGGCAGGAGGAAAGCCTTCGTGCTGCTGCTGCCAGAGGATACACACAAGAAAGGGGGCGAGAGAGACAGGTTTAAATGCTTCTGCTCCGCTCACCCAGGCGTAGAATAAAAGTAGGGGTGGGGTGAAAGGTATTGGAAGCAGTAACTGGGAGCCTTTAAATAAGTGACGAATTTTTGTTTGCAAAATAGGCAAACAGGCTCATAAATTTGTCTTTATGCGCCGAGTTCCCGGGGGACCCGGATAGGCTGGGCAGCTTCTTGGGGGTTGGTAATGAGAATTTTCTGCGGCTGGTGAAACTGTTGCTCGTAGGTTTGGCTTTATGGCGCCGAAGTGGGACTGCAGGGTTTGCAGTGGGAAGGGTGGCAATCAACAGTTTCCTCGCTCGCGGACCTGCACCGGCGACTCATCCACCGGTTTTTCTCCTTTAGCGCCTGAGCATGGATACCGGGCTGGGTCCCTCCAACCGGCTCTGGGCGCTCAGAAGTCTCCTCGAGTGAGGGAAGAAGTCGGTCTGGCCTAGCATCCCCTTTCCCGGCTACTTGAAGAAGGCAGCGATATGCAGGGGGTGGGGATATGCCCAATAACTACTTCCAACCAGGCATCCCTATCCCGGGCCTGCATCTCTTCCAGCTCAAGGCAGTGGTTTAGAAACTCGCTGACCACGGTCTTTCCCAGTCTCCCGAGGTGACTTCCCTAGATTAGCACAGCTCCTGCAGGTCAGAGAAAACCCAGGGGGGCTCTCTAGTCAACTCCAACGCGCGGTGGTCCCTGTGCAACAATCTAGAGAAACAAGTTGGGCTCTCCAGGCTGGGAACCACTGTCTTCAGAGGCCCCAGAGCCCTGGGCCACTGAAACCGACCTCCAGAAATTGTCACTGGAGAGAATCCAGAAAGGCCTAGTAGGGACTGGGGTCTCCAAAGCCAAAAGAAGTCATCAAGGTGACTGAGGAACCAGTGGTGGGGAGTGGGGAGCAGGGAAACGTCCTCTGGACAGAGAATAAACGGACTTATTCTACCGAAGTAAACAACTCCTTGGATAGGTGGCCTCCACATCCTGTCCAGCTCTGGGCCTCAGTTTCCCTATGTACAATGATGAAAATAGACCAGCCTCTCCAGCAAAGATCTTTTGAAAACAACAGCTGAGCCCATATGCATAAAGTCACATTCAGGCAAATGTGAGTAACAAACTCCTAAAGTATTCTTAACCTGGCTTCCAGAAGAACCCAAGGATGAATCAGGACCCCTCGAAAATGTAAGTGAAATATATGGTGTGTGCATTTTCTCAGGGTCTGAAGCTTCCAGCGGATTCTTAAAAGGGACCCTATGATCCTGTCCGAAAAGGACTAGGTTCCGTCTAAATTCACAGTCTTACAAACACTATCCGCATTACAAATGAATTCAAACATGAATCTGCCTCCCTCCACGCAAACAGTCCCACAGTTCGACCGTCTCAGAACTCCCCACAGCCTCTCAAAATCTCACAGAGGGCAAGGCAGACTCCTTGCACTGCGTATTCGGCCTGCGGGTGCTCACCACGCCCGCGCCCTTGGCTAGAGCACGCAGGCCCCCCGGACTTACCAGCTCTCTTTTCCGCTTGCTCTCGCGGCCGCCATCCGCCTTCTTCAGTTCGGCCTTGAAGGCCTCGGGGTCGCCAGCCTGTGCGTCCTTGGCCAACACGTCCATCAGGTAGGCGATGTAGCTGGTGGCCAGGCGCAGAGTCTTGATCTTGGAGAGCTTGGTGTCCGCCGGCACGTTGGGGATGCACTCGCGCAGCTCCGCGAAAGCGCTGTAATGCTCTCTGTGCGTCTCCGCTCCTTCTTGGGTCCTGAGCCTTTCCGCCGGCCCAGGCGGCCGCCGAGCGCCTCCAGCCGCCCGGGGCTCTGGCCCGGCCTGGCGTCTGGACCATAGGAGGCGGCGGCTGCCGCGGCTGCGGGCGGTGGCCCGCCGGCGGGGAAGTCCGGGGCGGCGTCAGCGGGGCTCAGCAGCCAGCTCTGGAAGTAGGGCCGCTCCTGGTGACAGCGCGAGGCAGGGCCGAAGAGGAAGGGCTCGTGGAGCATGGGGTGCGCGGGGTGCGGATGGTGATGGTGGTGATGATGGTGGTGATGATGTGCGTAGCTGCCCACGAGGTTCATGTTGGAGCGGCCCCTGGCCTGCGCCGCCAGCCTGGTTAGCGCCGCCCCATGCGCCCCAGAGACTGCCGGGGCCACCCGTGGGCTCTGGGGCGGCGCTCCGGTAGGCACCGGCTTTGAGAGATTCTGGGGCAAGGTTGAGGATGACACGCTCAGCCCGCCGTCTTCTTGCCTGCTTCGGTCGCAGGCGAGGACGAGGATGCAGAGAGACCAGTTTAACCCTT
>SJXQ01011214.1:65859-79672 GCA_006408695.1 Aepyceros melampus | reverse complement strand
CAGGTCGCCGTCTTCCACCCCCTCCCCGTGTACCCAAGGAAAGGAATCACGGAGCAAAAAGGCCTTTACCTAGATTTTACAGATAGGGAAACCGAGGCGCCAAAAAAAGAAAAGGTTCTCATTTCTAGACCTTCCAGAATCCAAAATAAGAATTCCAGAGGTTCCCAATCCTGAGCTCTATCTGCTCTACTTGGCCTCAGAGCCAGAAAATGAGGTCGGGATGCTGGAGCAGGATAGGCCCCTAAGTTTCTCCCCTAAGCCGCCCCAGTCCTTAGTCACCGGCGCATCCGGCCACACTGCAGCAGGCCCTGCAGCTGGCAGAGCAGCCGCCAACTTTGGTCAAATTTTGTATCTACAGCGCAGGTGGCTACCCAACCCGAGTAGAGGTCGGGGACAGGAGGTGGAAGGAGATGGGTGGCGAGTAGGAAGAGGAGGGCTCCGAGCCCACAGGCATTTACTAGTTTGTTCCGGGCTCCAGAGCTTGAGATCACTCTTCTGGCCTCGGGGCTCCTGATCTGGTCCAAAGATCGGCCGGCTGACCAAGGAGCAGCCTCCTCTCCGCGGAACTCGAACGGAGGGCCCAGAGCTCAGCTACGCTGGGCCGCTGCATGCAGGCCACCGCAGCTTTGGCGTTCGATTCTCGGCGCCAAAGCTCACGCTGCGAGAAATCAGCGTTTGGCGGTGTCGGACACGACTGAGCGACTGAACTGAACTGAGCTGTACATCGAGGAGACCACCACCTGCACACCCTCGGCGGGGCTCACGCCGCGGGAGAAACTTACTGCCCACCGGCGTAGAGACACGGTTGCGGCCGCACCTTCGCGATTTTACGTCCTGACTAGGGCTCTTCCGCTCATGGATTCTGTCCCCAGGGGCCTTTCTCTCGGCTGCAGCTGGGACTTGGGGATTTAAGGGTGGCGGCGCTTGCAGCTGAAGTTCTCTGTCTTACCTCCCTGATGGGGAGCTTCCCAGCTGATGTCCTCATACCTGGGCGCCTCCAGCCTCACCAGCCTTTCCCAGCCAGCCCCTTCCCTAGGTGGGGTAGAGGGAGTGTACCCTTCTCTCAAAAACAATGTGGAGGGGAGGGCGAGAGAAGAGAAGTACAAGTCTGCTCTTTTCAGACGGCAGATTTACTTCTTGGTCCACTTTTTCAGCAAGTATTTGTGTGTACAGTGAACATTTGTACTGACCCCTGCTATGTTGCTATGTGCATTGCACACTTAGCAACCCAAAGGTAGGAGAAAGGTCAACTAGCTCATTGCACAGATGGGAAAAGTGAGGCCCAGAAACGAACGATTTTCCTTGGGCTCGGGTAGCCAGTGGGTACACTGTATTTTGCTTCTGTACAGTCGGAATGGGGACAGTGCGGGGAGAGAAGCGGACAAACGCTTTGTCCAGAGCCGGTTCCACGTGTGGGAGCTCAGCGGGGCTGCGGGCCCTGGAGGGGCATGGGGGAGGGAGGTCCTTGTTTCCTGCCTGAGGCGGCTGGAAACCCGCCGCTCTCCTGGGCGCCTGGCGCCAGCAGCGCTGGGGTTGGGCCGAGCGCGGAGCCAGAGGCTCCCAGGGAGGGAGCACCCCCGCGCCCAGTTGAGCCGCGGCTCCACGGAGTCCCGCGCCTCCCTGGCCTGAAGGCGCTCGGGAGTGCGAGTGCGGGTGTGAGGGCAGAGACAGTAATGACTCTGTGAAGGACCTCAGTCGACACACACCCAGTCGTGGTCCTAGTCTGGCACGATCTCTCAGGACCACCGTTACACATGTACCTATAGACGCACGCAGCCTCACAAAAAATCACCAGCATACACCAAAGTCTAGGCATTCATGCAGACGCCACAAAATATGCATATTGTCTCGGTAACCTATTTACACCCAGGCGACACACAACAGCATTTCAATTCTCGTGCATTCCTAGGATTTTACACGTTATCTCTTCGTCACCCACGGAGTGAGCATCTAGCTTCAGATGTGTGACAGTTCTGGGCCACTCCCAACCCTCTGTGCAGGCACACTTACAGACGCCACTACAGCAGAGACACATCAGCTCCACCAGATAGCACAGCTGAAGGGCTCGACATACACTCTTCCTGTCACGCTTGTGCACAGGCCCAACCAGTTTGTATCTGTTTCTTTCTGTATTTCTTACTGTATACAGTATTTATAACACAAACTTCTGAAAACCCCATCACACACTTCATGCATTCTCAGTTCTCACAAACACACACACAAGTACACAGTCACAATTACTACTATATATGCACAAGTGCTTGGAAAAAGTTTTCACATGTTCGTCCATTACACACAGGCACACAAATTCCAAACACTGAGACCAGTTGACATCCATTCTGTCATACCCACACAGTCACAGTCACAAGCCCTGGAGGTGAAGCTGAACAACAGTATGTACATTATCACAGCCCACCCCCCCCAACCCCGTGATAGGTAGGTACCCACAGTGACCCACACACTCCCAGCTCCATCACCCACCCTCATGTGTCCTGAGCATTTTCCAAGGTTACATAGGTCACTCAGGGTGATTTGAATACTCTCCAAATATCCAGCCTGGTTAGTATGGTAGGGAATGCATTATCAGTACTGAATGATGAATCCCAGTTTCATGAGATGTCTTGAAGGGTCCCCAGATCTCCTGGCAGTCCCCTCTGGGATGTTAAAGAGCAGGGTATGTGTAGTCACCTGGGCCCTAGAAAGCGCTGCTCTCTGCCCAGAGTCAAGTCGAAGTAGTTCTCCAAGCAGAGCCGCTTCGGATCCAGGACCACCGCCCTCGGGGACCACTGGGGCTCAGACTGGGCAGCACCCAGTGGAATGGATGTCAGGGAGATGGCCCGTGGCCCCTAGGCTTCAGACCCACCTTCTGGGAGATCCCAATGGGCTTTGAAGTCCAACCTGGCTTAGGTGCGTGTGGATCAACAGTGGGGATGAGATAAAGGTATTCTTCCCAGGCTCTATGGTCCGCGAGGTCTGGGACCCAAGAGTTTAGCTGACGTGTTTCTAAACTGAGACGCAAGAGATGAGCCTGGAGTTCTGGTTTTACCTAGCACCTCACTGTGTTCCTTCCCTCTCTGAGCCTGTTTCCTCATTTTCAGAAAAGGGGGATAGGACTGATAGTCTGGAAGCGGGAAATTCCCAGCTCTGGGCTGTTTCCCCGACCCCGGCGGCTCTAATTCCTCTCTGGGGGCTCTCGGACCTAGCTCTTGGTTTGGGGGCTCCGCCAACGAAAGGACTCTATCCCACCCCTCCACAACCACAGACCAAAGGAGCGGGAGTCAGGGACTCAGGGGTCGGGTGAGACGTCTGTCCGCCTGTCTCATATCCCCCCCCCCACCTCACCTCCCTTCCGCATCCTGCGGCGCTCGCTCCGGTAGCGTCTTCAGGAGGTCTGGCACTTCCAGCATTTTTAAACGCTCACTTCTTTCTCCAATTATGCTAGTGAGGTCGTGCGAGAACCCTCTTTCCATTTTACGGGATCTTAAGCACACAGAGGTTAAAAATGTGTATTAAGGGAGCGTTTAAGCGAGTCTCGCTGGAGAATCGTGCCCGCCCACCCGGACTGAAACTCCGCATGGGCATTCATCCCGTCCCGGTGTGAAACTTCGCATCCTCTGTAAACTGGGGTGCGGCTATACCCGCCGCAGAGGGATGGTGTAAGATTAAGCGAAATTATATAGGTGAAGCTCCTAGCACCTGATAGTAAACCTGGATAAATGGTGGCTCCGTTTTTAGGAATACAGTATTAATTCCACAGGGAAAGTAAGTTAGCGCGTCACCACGTAGCCCGGGTGAGGGAGGGCATCCACCATCCCCTCGCAGGGCTCTGTTCTGAGCTGACGGCTCCCGTTACTGACCGCATCGAGTCCCCGTCTTTCCCCACCGACCCTCCAGAACTCCAGTGTCAGGAGGGAGGCTAGAGATGGGGGATACCGAACATCGCCAGGTGGGGGATAATGTTGCCAGAGTCCTGAATTCCAATTCCGGATCTCACCCTTCCGCATTTCATTTGCTGAAGCGTTTGGCGGTGTAGTTCCCGCCTCCTTCAGGACTCAGTTCTCTCATCCGTGCAGTGGACCGGCTGTACTAAGCCTCAGACGCCTGGGTGTCCTTCTCCGGCCCGCCCTACTCCTCCCCTCACTCCCGCCCCCGGGCTGGCAGGCCTGGAAGGGCCCGCGCCGCGGCGCCTACCGCAAAACCGTCTCCCGCTGCGTTCCGTGACCTTGACGCCACCAGCAATCCCCGCACCGGACCCCTTATCTAAATAGGGCCGTAAATCAAGGACCTGTCAGGGCCCGGGTAATTACAGGAACTCCATAAAAAGGACCCGGCCGGCCGCCTGTTTATATTAGCGCGGTGTAAAATATTCTTGCTGTCTTGGGGAATCGCGTCGCGCAGTAACGCACCATAAATCAGTCCGCGGGCCATTTACCCCGCAGCTTGAGTGCGCAAATCCCTTAAACATTTCTCTGCCGCATCTAGAAAGTCTAGGACTTTCCACTCTGGCCCAACCTGCTCCCCAGGGCTAACCCTGGGGTGGAGTGGGTGTTGGGGGGTTGGGGAACAATCGGGGCAGGGAAGAGACAGAAAGGTGGGTCTATATCCCCGAGATGATCCTGGGGTGAGCTTCTTGCCTTCGCCAGTGAGTGAGCGTAGCAAGACTACAGAGATTTCGCGTTAAACCCTGCTGAGAAACCTGTCAACAGAAGGGAAGGGTCTCCCCTAAAGACACGCAGCCGATAGGTGGCAGAAACTTGCAGCTGAAGCCTAGACACCTAGGGGAGACCTGGGTTCCACGGCAGCCTCTGTCTCCTCTTATGTCCCCCTTTCCTGGGATGAGGTGTGAACTGGCCAGAGAGGGTCCAAGCCACCAGCTGACATTCCACTGTCTATCGTTTAGCTTCGAGAACCCCTGAGCTTCCTGCAACTGTGCGCAAAATTACGTGCGAATGCTATACTGTGGCGGGCTTGGAGGGGAGCTCTAATTCCTAGTCCTGTCCCCCTTGTTTTACAGGTGGCAAAACAGACCTACAGGATGGGGAGGCACAGCTAGAAATCGGAGACCTAGCTGCTAAAATAATCTCTTCTGGTTTATCTCTCCCACACTCTTCCTAAAGAAAAACTAAGATTGTGCGGTGTGTGTGTGCATGGGGGGTGGGGGAATGAAACCCTGTCCATTCTTAGCTTTGTAACAGCCTCAAAATTACGGAATCTATTTAAGGTAAACTTGATGCTACCCATTGTCCAATGCCCAACACAAATCAAGCTTATGGAAAAAGAATATTAAATTTTCCACGTTTTCCCTCGTGTCTGGAACCCCAGGATTCAAGGGAGAATTAAACATTTTCCTCTCCCATTCCCTTTCTCTTCCGAAGTCCGTAAATGACAACGTGTTTACACAAGTTTTTATGTCGTCTGAGCTTCGCCCGGGCCCGCTTCCTCCTCTGTGTACGTTCCGCGCAGAGAGATGTCTGCTTCAGGACGCGTTCAACCTAAACAGAACCCCGTCTGATTGGAAAATGTATTTATTTGAAAAATCGTAACTCACAGCTTTGGTGAAAACGGCCCCCAAATTTATGGGATGGCTTGGGGCGCGGCGGTCGTAAATTAAAAAGCACTGGACAACCCCCTCCCCCAATCCCCGCAGCGGCACCAGTCAGGTTTTCAGGAGCCCCCAGAGACTAGCCCCCTCCCGGCTCCACCCAGCCGCACTCTTCAGCCTCTGCTCCACTCTCTAGCTGTGGCTAAGTGGCTGTGTTAACAGGCAGGTGGATTTCATTCTGGTTCCTTTCACCCAGTCAGGTTAATTTCAGGGTAGCCTCACTGCGAAAGGTTTCAGGTGGTCGGTTAACTGAGCAGTGTTCTGTTGTGCCCCGGTCTGTTTTAGGCATCTCGGGTTTTCTCTTTAGGTACATGTTGGTAAGTTTCGAGGTGGTGGGCCGCTTGTCCCTGGTCCCCAGCAGAATGGTCAGTGGTGTGCCAGGCTGTCTCGTGCCAAGAGGTTTATCTCTGGTCATGAAGGTCAGTTTCATCGACAGACTGCTGCTGCTCAGGTCAGGGAAATTTTTTCCTTTCAGTCCAATCTGAATTCCCCTGGAGGATGGAGTCAACACACTCCGCCTAGCTGCGCGACCTTCAGCCAGCCTGCGCCAGCTGAGGACTAGGATTAGAGGCTGGAACTGCGAGCACGTCCTGGGGGACAAGGAGCCGCGGCCGCCAGAGGTGGGGAGCCGCGTAGTCCAGGCGGAGCTGGACGCATGGGGCCTTCACCAGCAATCGTCTGCTTCCTCCTGCAAACGCCGGGCTGGGCCACATCGCTCCGTCTTTTTTTTTTTTTCACTAACGATCAAGCGCCACTTTGGCAGCGTACCCACGGGGAGAAAGGCAAGCTTTCCGCTCCCAGCTTGTCTGTCTAAGCGCTGCTGTCTCGGGGAGAGGAGTTTAGCTACTCAAAACTTACGTCTTTTGCGCTCGTTTCAAAGGAGCGCTCTGGGGCGACGCAGTTAAACGCAGGAAGAGTCGCAAAGTAGTGCGGGAATCCCAGAATCCGAGGTGGTGCGGTGACTCATTCCAAACGGTTCTGCCGCGGCCACCTGCCTCGCAGCAAGCCAGTCCGCTGGCACTGATGTATACGCAGAAACTTTGGTTGGAAGAAATGCAATACCTTTATTAGGCAGAGAAAACCCAGTTGGATTAACCTAGTCTGTTTTGGGAGATTAAGAACTGCTGTGAAGTAACATGGGTCCGAAGTGGTGAGGGGCAGAGGGCTCCTCTTCCGCTAGGTTCCCTTAACACGGAGGGGCTGGGGGTGGGAGAGGGGGGACAGCCCTCCTTCCTCAGGCCTGCTTCCTTCCAATCTAAAATGGCCTTGCTCTAACGAGTGTTGGGATCTGCACATTCTCCTCCGCCCCGGACAGCACTAGAGCCAGAGATGGACTTTCAGAGCTGCTTGGAGTACGAGGTATTAATCTTGGAAAAATCTGTGCTAAGCCTTTCCGCACTGGGTTGGGAGGAAGAGATCAGCGGCTGGCTACACTTACTGGTGAACATTCCGGGCTCCTCAACTCTTCTTTCTGCGTATAAGCACTCAGAAACCGAGCCTGTGGGCAATAAACGGTATCATTATTAATCTTATTATTTTAAAACGGGCCAGATACATCTGTCATCTTTCCCATAATGGTCAATTGTAAACACACTTTACAAGAGAAAAACAAAAAAAGGGATTTAATGCTGATGCTGGGAAAATGCTTAGCACTGGCATTGCTGGGGAATTGGCAGGCTCTCCAGTCCTTTGGGAGAGAATTTAAGTGCTTAGTAGTTTTTTTTTTTTTTTTCTTTCTTTCTCCATTGAGTTTCTAAATCTCTCAGGGGTCTTTCTTTGTCTCTTTAGTTTATCGAGAGAAGTCCTTCCTTTAAAAGTCAGGGACGAATCAGTGGGCCTTGCCTTGGAAATCAGGAGAGAGTGGAATAGGAACCTGCAAACTTGGCAGACAGTCTTGATCATTTTCACTGCCACTGTCAATCTTCTTACCAGCCTGGTCCTCAGTTTCAGCCTCTTTCTGCCCTAGTGTTCCCCCTTGCTGCAGCAGAGCCTTGGTGTGGAGCAGGGAGATGAGAGATAAGTGAATGATAGAAAAAAATTAAAAAATCAGAAAAGAAAGGCAAGAGGCATATGTGGTGACTGGCGAAAGGGAAAGGATGCTTTGGTTTTACCTCATTATCAAATGTCAGAGCAGGTTTCCTTCCAGAAAGTCTGACTTTGACTGCCTTTTCTTGGTATGAACCTCTCTCTCTAGCCACATGGACACTCCTGTCCCCTCACACACACACAACTACCCACACACATACACACACACCGCAGGACACAAGATCGTCCTCATCAGCTTACCCAAACCATCCAGAGCATGGAGCAAAGAACAACAAAAAAGTCACAGTGAAACCCAGCTCCCAAACTCAAACCAACTGCTGCCGGGTTTTAAATTCATTTTCATCTGTGTAAGCAAGCCCCCAACACTGCCAAAGTCTATTTTTTTAAAACAACAACAAAGGTGACAGGAGAAAGAGAGAACAGAGAGGAAAGCCTAGAAACCAGAGCAGAAATTAATTCAATTACCTCTTTTCCCCTGCCATAAATTCCGCAGAGGAAATCAAATCTTTCTGTGCATGTGTGCAAAACCGATCAGTCTATGGAGCTTGCCGAAACCCATTATGTCTTAAAGTGGGTATCCTAATTGGATGAATGTGAATATACCAGGCGACCAGGCATCAACTGAGCCAGGATTTTCCAATGGCATTCTCCACGGAGCCAGAGAGGATAAACATCGGTTGGAACCACATGCTAATCAGTTTTCCCTCAGAGAAGGGGAACCTGGGCACAGAGGCATCCTAACATTTTGCGTCAGATTGTAATGGAGTATTTCTTGTAAACAGCCGAGTGTCTCTTCCAGGCAGTCACCTGACATGTTTCTTGTTGTTTAAGTTCAGATCTGACAGATGATGATAACCTGGAAAAGAGAGAGGTTGTAAATGCTAAGGACTGTAAGGCTGGGCAGTGTAAAGGACGCCTGCTCAAGAGCTGGGACAGAGCTGTGATTTGTAGGACCCCCAAAACTTGTCAGGCTGCTCAGGGCAAGCAGGGCAGCTGGGAGAGGGGAATAGCGTTCCAGAAGGGAGAAACACACAGAAAGGAGAGCTGTGCAGCTTGCTCCAAGGAAGCACACCGCTCGTTTTGTGTTCCCTTTTGTGAGATGGAGACTGCCCCTTCCCTCGTACCCTCCCCACATGGCACTCCCCTCATGGGCACACTGATTTATAGCACCTGTTAAGAACACATAATGGATGCAATTAGCTGTGGCACTAGAGGAAAAACTTAACAGGAGGAGTTGACTTTATTCCAATAAAAGATAAATGTGTCTGTTTTCATGAACTTAGTTCATTAATTTCAACTTCTGGAGCCAAGGTTTGTTTGTTTTTTTTTTTTTTTAGAAAAATCATTGCTGTTTTCTTCTTGAATCTCATGCGTTCATTCTCAAAGTTTAGTAGGCATCACAGTCTCCTTGTTGAGCAGGTTTCTAACGCAGGGAAGAGGAGGAGTGGACATGGGATGGGATCTGCATTTCAAGAAAGTCCTTTAGTAAATTCTGATTCAGGAGCCAGGGATATTTTAGACTTACATCCCTCAGGTAGAGACTCAGGAATACCTATTTAATGACAACAATTCTTTGTCTTGGTAACTGTGTGACTAGCAAAGTTAATATACATACATAGTTAAATATGACAGTGTCTTTGTGGAAAATTTAGAAGATATACAAAAATATAGGAAGAAAAATCAAATTTTCCTTGATCCTAACAGGTTATTTAAGCTCCCTGGGCTGTAAGCTTTCTCCACAGAATCCTATAGATCCCCAAAGGAGACAAGGTCCTTGTGTTCACCTGTTCTAACCCTTAGCACCCAGCACATACCTGACAGACAGCAGGACCTCCAAAAATTATTCACCAAAAGAAATAATTGGTTAAACAAAACTATAGGATTTGATGATCTCTAAAGTTACTTCTAACCCTGACATTCTATTTTTCATTCTCTGCTCTAGGAAAAAAATGTAATTGCATAAACTCAGATATATTTGTCACCGGGACTCTTGACATTTAAACAGGTGTGTGTTTCTTCTCCATGTCTTGTCACTTGATCTGACAGCTTTCTGCTTGCTCTATCTGATGTTAGTTTAGGGTTGTCCTTGCTTGAGGCAGCCCAGCTATCACCGGGGACTGGAACTGAGTGGGGAGGTCTCCACCTTGTACCAAGCAGAATAGTCGGAGTAGATTTTTGAAGACTCCAGCAAAGTGGCGCAGCCTAAGAAAGAAGATAGTGGGGTGTCTGCTGTTCACAAATGTGAATTTGGGGGACTTACCTGGCAGTCCACATAGGGTGGCAAAGATTGGACATGACTGAAGCGACTTAGCACACACGCACAAGGGTATAGTTAAAATGCCAAAAATACTTTTATTTCTCCAACAGTATTTTAAACTTTAAAAAATTTCTATATAATTTTAAAAAGTTACTTTCCATTTATAGTTATTATAAAATAGTGGCTATATTCTCCATGCGGTACAATCCGTCCTTAAGGCCACTGTAAACCCAGTAATGTGCACTTCCTACTCGCCTGCCCCTTGGACTGCCCATTCCCTCCGCAACCACGAGTGGTTCTGCTTTTTTTTTTGTTTTGTATTCACTCCTTTGTTGTATTTTTTAGATTCCACATATAAATTATATCAGACAGTATTTATCTTTTTAAAAAATTTATTCTTAATTGAAGGCTAATTGCTTTACAGTGTTGCGTCGGTTTCTGCCATATAACAACATGAATCAGCCCTATGTATACATATGTCTCCTCTCGGTGCCTCTCTCATACCCCTACTCCCAGTATCTATCTTTTCTGTCTGACTTACTTCATTTAGTATAATGCCCTCCAAGTCCATCCACGTTGCTGTAAATGGCAAAACTCCATTTTTTTGACTGAATAGACCACATCTTTATCTGCTCGTCTGGTGGGCACTTAGCTTGCTTCTGTGTCTTGACAATGATATTCAGTGCTGCTGTGAACATCGGGGTGCATGTACCTTTTTGAGTTAGTGTTTTTGGTTTTTTGATATATACCCAGGAGTGGAATTGCTGGGTCATATAGTAGCTCTATTTTTAGTGTTTTGAGAAAGCTCTACCATGTTTTCAACAGTGACTGCACCAATTTCTATTCCTACCAACAGTGTGCAAGGGTTCCCTTTTCTTCACATCCTCTGCAGCATTTGTTATTTGTGCTCTTTTTGATAAGAGGCATTCTGACTGGTGTGAGGTGATGGCTCATTGTGGTTTGATTTTCACTTTCCTGATGATTAGTGATTTTGAGCATCTTTTCATATGCCTGTTGGTCACCTGCATTTCGTCTTTGGAAAAATGTTCTCCAACAGTATCTTAACAGTAATGTACTCTCATGAAAAAAAGAATATAACCTGCTGCCCAAACAATGCAACTCTGTCACTCTCTCACCCCCAAACACTGTATACTAAGAAAGCTTCCTGCTACACAGAGTCCATGTTCATCAGTTTTAATGGTAGCATCAGGTGGGCCACAGGTTGCATCTAAAGAGATGATTCATCATAATGGGGTTATCATCTGTGAGGAAAGGTGTCAAATCTGTTCCACTCAGCACTGTAGCCCCAGTACTTAGTACAGTACCTACACATAGAATTACTCAGGAAATATCTGTTGGATGAGTGAATGGTAACTTACTTAATACAGACAATTCTGAGGAGGTGTCTCTACCTATCTGATTACCCAGAAGTTAATCTTACAATACAGCCCCATCACACCGTAGGTGCTTAGGAAGGTGTGGTTGAAGGAACAATCTTGTAGGAAGAGAGCTGGCACATGGAATTACTAAAAGAAAATCTCACCAAAGTTAGCAAAATGGAACTAAAATAGTCTCTCCATCTTAGTTAAGTCCGTTGCTGCCTCTTCATAAGGAATGCCACGTTTCCTGATCTCAGCTCTGTGACCCTCCTTATGTGATCCAAGGCCCTAGATCGCCCCCAGGGATCATCCAGGCCTGCAGGTCTGAGTGTTTGCAAGGTCCTAAGTTGTGTGTCCATCGCCAGGTGACCTCAGCCAAGTTCCTTGGAATGATTTGAGGTTTGCATCCAATCCTTGGTTCCAGAAGTCATACTTTGTACCTACTCCCATTTATACTTTTAGAATGCACTTTTAAGGAAAAGGTGAATATGGTTTAATGGGGAGTAAAAAGGAGAATATAAAATTAAACATACTGGGGGACTTCCCTGTTGATCCAGGGGTTAAGACTCTACCCTTCCACTACTGGAGGCTCAGGCTCGATCCCTGGTTGGGGAACTGAGATCCCACGTGCCACACAGCGTGGCCAAAAAATAATAATAAATAAAACAAATTTAAAGATTAAACATACTAGGATTTTTTTCAAAATAAGAAAGGCTTTATTTTAAAGACAAAACGAATAGCATGAACTGACATCTAAATGAAAGTAAGTGATTTCACTGGGTTTATAAAAGAGAAAGATGCACTCAGGTGTCAACTAAATATCAGAACCATAAAACAGGCACATGAAAGAAGACACCCTAAAATTATTATTGTTGGTAGAATTGTTGGCAATTATGGATGATATCTTTGCTTTTCCTCAATTTCACAAATGTATTATTTATTGTATTTTATAATTAAAACATAACCCATATTCCAAACTAATTTAGGACTTAAAATATAACTCCTATAACAAGAGATAGTCAATAAGAAAAAGTTCCAATTCAACTTTGGCAACAAAAATAATAACAACAATAACCTTTACTTGACATTCATAATGTGGTAGGCAATGAGTTAAGTATTTTATATAGGTTATTTCAATTATCTCAAAATACTTTATAAAAAAAAAGTGCAGTTTGTATTCACATTTTGCAGATAAACAAACTGAGGCACAGAGAATTTAAGTAACTTGTCCAAGGTTCTCTAACTGGTAAGAGGCAGAGTTGTGATATTTTTGAACCTGTCAATTCTCCAAACACATTTATGAAGGGATGGAAAAAAGAGGGAGGGAGAGAGGAAGAAAAAATACCGGGGTAGGAGGAGGAGTTGTCCTTTTGGTAAGAATATTTGGACCAATGAAATGGATGTCTGAGGTATCTATTGTCTGAGCATAGGAATCACCTGAGGGGCTAGTCAGAAATGCAAAATCTCAGCTTTGCCTCAGATCGACTGAATCAGAATCTGCATTTTTAAAAACATTCCAAGGGATTGTTTGGGAATTGTTGGCATTCCAAGTTTGGGGAGCCCAGTAACTGAAGATAGTAAATATAGAATCCATTTGGGAAAAAAATAGAATTCATTTGTGTTTATGTCGACTGATACGACCTTGTCAGAAATGGGGTCAGAGTTGCTTGAATCCGTTTTTTCAAAGTCTGTTTCATGGGTTGGGAAAATGCCTTAATGGACTGCTATCAGAAATTAAAAAAAAAAAAAAAAACACAGAACAGAATAGTAAAAATACCAGGGTGCATCTCATGCAGGAAGGGTAAATGTTATTACATGAAACTTTCATTTCAAAGGTGTGGGTGTGTGTCCTGGGTCTTGAGGTATGAGGTCTGTCTTATTCACTCTCTGTCAAGAAAAGTTTTAGCAATGGGTATTCACACCGTGGCTGGAGGCAGCCATGAAATTCCAAGCTGCCCTTCAGAGGTGTGGTGGGTCTACTTCCTGTTTCTGATAAAGGTCAAATTCCAAATGAAAGTAGGAGGTGAACGGGGAGGAGGACCGGACAGGTCAGAAGTCACCTATCCTGTCCAGATGCAGGAGCCCAGGCCCAGAGAGAAGAGAGCCCGGCCCAAGGTCACACCGTAACATGGAGACTTTCAGCTTTGGAAAGGGGAGCCTACATTCCTTTTTTGTCCCCAACCATGAAAGACCTGGGAGGCTGGGGGGATCTGGCCAGAAGGCCACGCAGTCTGGGGGACATGACTGTGGAATGTGTTGGGGAAACAAGACGCCTTCTCTTGCAGGCCCAACAAGCCAACAGGCCTACGTGTGGCCAGAAAGGGCTCTGATTATCTGCCGTCCGCCTCTGTTTCGTTTGGTCTGTCAAGTCCAGCAGCAAAGTGGCCCAAACGTGTGAGGTTTGATAAAAGTGGGAAGGTAAGAGGAGGGAGGTGGCAGGACGTCAGGGACCAGAGTTTGAGAGATGTTCCAGAACCTCCTCTTCTACATTCATTTCCTCTCAAAAGACTGGGAAAGTCAGAGGCGCCC
>SJXQ01011214.1:33855-65673 GCA_006408695.1 Aepyceros melampus | reverse complement strand
CACAGCCTCCTCTCCCCCGGAGACTGTGGCCAAGACCCCAGACTTCTCATCTCGGGTGGAACAGGATAAACTCTTAAAACTTGGGTGCTGGGTCAGGGGACTTAGACTTTTAAAAAGAAGTCTACTTCTTTAACTTTCTTTTATTTTTTAATTCAATAAACAATACAGGGCAGGGCGGGGTGGGGGAGCAATACAGAAAGCATAGGAAAGAGAGGAAAACACATAATTCTACCACCCCCCAAATTAACTACGTTGCCTAATTTTGTGACTGATTTTCAAAGTGGGCCATAGAACCTGTCCTGTTCATTTTTCTCACCTGGTGATGGGTTGTAAGCAATTTTTTCTTTTCTTTTCGTCAATGAATATTATTTACATTACTGGACATTTGATAAGAAAGAATTATCATTAGCTGTTTATTTTAGATACAACAATAACTGTGTGTCTATTCTTTTTTAAAAAGTCCTTTTAGAGATACATTCTGACATTTTCTGAGCCAAATGTCTAGGGTGCCCTTCAAAATAATACAGGAGGGGTAATTCAGTGGGAGCAGAGTGAAAATAAGGTTGGCCATAAGTTGGAAATCATTGATACTCTGCTGTATACCTTTTAAAATAGAGGGTTTTTGCAGTATTGTTCTGTAACACTAGTTTTTCACCAATTTTGGTCAGATTCCTTTGAAAATCTTAAGCAAGCTATGAATCCACTCCCCAGAAAAATCCACATTCCCTTACCACACCCACAATTTTAGGAGGTTCACAGCCCCGTGAGACTATTCATGTACCCAGGTTAAGAACTCCTGACTCACAGCATGATTTTTTTCTTTAAAGACTTCAGAATACAAGCAGATATATCATAACTTTACTTAACCAGTCCCACTATTCTTGGGAATTTTCATAGTAATTTTAAGTATTATTTATAAAGCATTCTATTACATATGTCTTTGCATACATTTTATGATAAATTCCTAAAAGTATCAAAGGATATGCCAGTTTTAAAGGCTTTTCTTACAGCATATCATGTTGGCCCCAGAAATTTTTGTATAGTTAATGTCTGAACATTAGTTCCCATCCTTGGAGTCCCGCCATCTGGGTGTATCCTGGCTTAGGCAGCCAGCAGCATGTCCTTCGGAGAAGGCAATGGCACCCACTCCAGTACTCTTGCCTGGAAAATCCCATGGATGGAAGAGCCTGCTAGGCTGCAGTGCATGGGGTCGCTAAGAGTCGGACACAACTGAGCGACTTCATTTTCACTTTCATGCATTGGAGAAGGAAATGGCAACCCACTCCAGTGTTCTTGCCTGGAGAACCCCAGGGACGGGGGAGCCTGGTGGGCTGCCATCTAGGGGGTCGCACAGAGTCGGACACGACTGAAGTGACTTAGCAGCAGCAGTATGTCCTTGGAGGAATCCGTCCTGCCTTCCTGAGTCTCAGTGTCCTCACCTGCAAACTTGAGGAGGTTAAGCCAGCTGACCTCCAGGATCTCCCATTATATTCTGTGATTCTTCCAACCCTGAAAGTCTGGCTAATTCTGCATGGTCATCCTAATTCTGCATGGCTAATTCTGCAAAGGCCCCGTCGTTCCGCCTTTGCTCGTAGAGAACATCCCACTCCCAGTTGGTTGGTGGGGCCAGCTTTAGCAAGTTTCCAAATCAGACTGAGGGTTGGAATCCTGACTCCAACCAAGGGTAACTGTGGGGAAGCGACTTAACCTCTCTGTGCCTCAGCCATTTGTTAGATGCTTGTTTAATATCTGTACCTACCTCACAAGGTCAAGGGAGGATTAATTGAGGTATTACACGTTAAAGTGCTTTGAACAGTGCCCAGAACATAGAACATACTCACCAAGTACTTGCTAGTATTAGTATTATTACATCTCTCCCAACCAGCACTCCCCACCCCTGCGCAGGACTTTTCTTTGCCCGAAGGGTGATGTGCAGATTCCTCAGAGTGGAAGGCAGCCTTTGGCAGCACCTGTCCACACCTGCCCTATAGCCTGCCTCCCCCTTACATCACACACCTTGTGATTACCAGCAAACGAAACAATTCCTACATCCACCCCTTCCCACCCTTATGCCCCGACTGCTTCTTCTTGGTGCCTTGGCCAGAAGTTTCCGCTCCACCCCCAGGGTATCTGCTCCTGGTGCCTTCCAGAGGATGGTCAGGGATCAGTCTATTCATATCTGGGCCAGATTGAGCTCTTTAAGTCCCTCGCCATACAGTGGCCTCAGTTTCCTACTTTGTACACTCTCTTTAGAGATCTGATGGTCTCTAAGGTCCTTCAGTTCTGGACAGGTCACTGGTTCCACAATGAGACCTGGAAGATCCTTCCCTTGGCTTCTGGCTTCACTTATGCTCACTTAGTATCCCTCCCTGGAAAGCCCTGAGTGTCACCCCAGCATCCTAGCCCAGCTGCTGTAACCCACAGACCTCGCGGACAGCCTGTGATGTCAGAGTGGCACCATGGGGGCTGGCCTGTCATGGCCAGAATTTGAGAATCCAGGGTCAGGAGCCTACAGAGCCAACAGGCCTCTTCCACTCCAGTCTGGGGACCTCAGTGACATCATTTGCATACTAGGACACTCGCTTCTCTCACCGGAGGGGTGTGGCATGTGTCAAAAGGCCTAGACCCTTTGGAGATGGCATTCTGCAGATTTAGGGCTATTCAGCCCAGGTTGGAACCTAAGTCTCACAGCACTGGGTGACCCTGGGCTCAGGTTCATCACACCCCAAAATGAGTGGACTTGGTTTTCACAAGAGACTTTCAAACCTGATATTCAAGCCCCAGTCTGCCAAGGCCACATATCTGAAATGTTGTTTCCAAGGCCTTTCCTCCAGTAGCCACTACTGGAAATTACAGAACATATAATATAGGCATTAACATGGAAGGAACTTGAATTTTGCCCCCTCTGTCCCTTTTTGTTTGATCTGTGGGTCTAGTGATGAGTTTTCTGTTCATATTAGGTCCTAAAAATTCCTACAACTACTTCCAGTTACTAAATGTAGCCTCATTCTGCCCCCGTCCCAAATTGTCACGTCTTCACACTGGACTCATCTCCCTGCAGCCCCTACCACAGCCTGGGTTTGTCACAAGTCAATAGGAAGCTGCAGCTGGGGAGGGAGCATATTTGGTCTCCTCTCTTTATCTTCTGCCTCACGCATCACCCCCTCCCCCTCTGCTCAGAACTTGATAGCTTGATTTCCCTTTCTTCCAGGGTTGGAGCAGGGGCCAGAGCATTTACTTGATGAGTTCTATTGAGGTAGCTGAGTTTGGGCACTGTGGACTGGGCAGACATCTACAGCAGACTCCCTCAGGGGCCTCTCCGTGTGTCTTTTGGAGACTTGCTCCACCCTCCTCCCCATCTATGAAGCTGCTCACCTGCAAGTCCTTGGCAAGGTGAATGTAACTCCATACCACCTAGCGGCTCTCTGTCGTCAGCCTGAGGCATCCCCCGTCCCTCTGCTGGCCCCCTCTCTAGCTGTCCAACATGAGTGCCCCTTCCCCGCAGACAGCAGAGCCTTTGCTCCTATCAATTCTGAGAGTGAGCTACCCAGCGCAGGCTCGGCTCCCGTCTTCCATGGTCAAAGCAGTTGGCCAGCACAAAGGTTGCCCTTTAAATGGGATGGGCGGAGGTCAAGAAGCAGCCTGTTGTGTCCACTGAGAGGCAGGAGATACAGTTTGAGCTTGAAAATATGTTACTCACAGTACCGCCCCTCCTATTTTGAAATGAAAGAGGAAGTGTCCCCGTTACTCCTTTTTGAAGGGAAGATTTACAGCACACCAACCCCTCTCTTCAAAAATTCCCCCCTTAACCTCTACTCTTAGTCCTTTAAAACCCACCCACAGAGGGATTGAGAACAGCCAGTTTTTGTCCCCTCTGTAAATTGTGTACCACAGGCTTGCACCTTGCTCTGCAAGTGCCATCTGTTATATCTCGGCCTCTCAGCTTCCATTTCCATTTTAGTATCTCATTACACTCACCATAATCATTGTTTAGTCGCTCAGCCATGTCCAACTCTTTGTGACCCCAAGGGCTATAGACCACTAGTCTCTGTCCATGGGATCTCCCAGGCAAAAATACTGGAGTGGGTTGCCATTCCCTTCTTCAGGATGTCTTCCAGACCCAGGGATTGAATGGCCACCTAGATTTGATGCTTACTATATACATAGAGCAGGCTCAGGGCTGAGCATTTGTAGTGAGTTTTTTTCTTTTTTTTTTTTCAGTTTTCTGCATTCATTTTTCCTTCTTCTGCAACCAGCGTCCTGATTTCTTTTCAGGTAGTTGCCCCTCCCTCATTGTGTGTGGGCTGTTGGGGTATACGGCAGATGTGCATGGCACCCCTCTCCCAGAGTGTTGGATGCTAATAGCTCACAGCTGCCTCCTTGTCGTGAGGAAGGATTGCTCCACGTGAATTACCTGGAGCTGCTCGTGGTCCATGGCTGACTGATATAGGGTAAACGCAGCCTCCTCGGCCTCAAGAGGGGACAAACTCTGAGGTGTAATCCATGCTCCAGCACGGCCCTTGAGATCAGCTGAGACTAGACGTCTCCTGAGACCACATCTTTGACTGCCTTCTTCCCCTACCCGCTTCAGCCCTCTCTCAACAAATACACTCCATTGCACAAGAATCCACTTCTCAAGCTCTACTTCAAGGGAGCCCCCGCATAACACAGGTAGGAATGTGACCCAAGGTGGGCCAGTCTCTCAAGACACTGAATAAAGGATGAGAGTGAAAAAGAGTTAGCACTTTGCAACCTGGCTCCCTGACTGGGTTGTCTGTTACTCCTGCTGTTTTGATTTCTGGAGCTCCTCTGGTTCTTCAGTTTTTCTTTGGATTCTGAGCATTCCACATCCTTCTTTTCCCTTTTACTCACCTTTTAGCCAGACTCCCTTTTTTATGCCTGCCACCAAAGAACTGTACAGAAAGGGCACGTAAATGCACCATCTCGATCCTCCAATCATCCTAGGCACATAAGCTGAGGCTCAGAGAGGTGTAGTCACCTGCCTTAGGTAACACAGCTAGTAAATGGTAGTACTAGGAGCTCAGATCTAACAGCAAAGCCCTGCTTTTAACCATTCTGATGTGCTATCTCCATGGGGAAGAGCAAGCTGGTGTGAGCCACAGCCCTCCACACCTCCTCTTGGTTAGGTTAACGTGCAAATGAACGAGTCACCATTGATCCTCCAGGTAGTGGGGTGGTGCGGACTAGGATCTTAGCTTGGAAGTCAAGCTCACCTCTTGGTAATGGTGTCAATTGAGCCAGTTACCTAAGCTCTCTGAGTCCCAGTTTCTTCATCGGTTCGATGGTGGCCATGATGTCCAGATAAGATCTTTGGACAATTAAAGGAGATCCTAAAAGTGAAGTGGTTAGCCTGGTACGCAATATGTAGTAGGCGCTCAGGAAATGGTAGCTGTTAGTAATTGCTGTTGTGTTGTCACTTACTGTCCTGCAGAAGTGACTTGGAATGTATTTCAGCCAGGGAAGGGCCAGAGAAGCCCCATGGTGAGGACTTTGTCTTGGGCTCCCGGTGTTCTCTTGGGCCTTCTGTCCTTATCCCAGGTAGACCATGAGGGATTCCCCCCTCTAAGGGCCTGCAGAATGTTATAGGCCTGCAGAGACCAGGCAGGTGGCACCAGTGACTGGATCGGATCTGGTGGGGCTGCGTGGAGTCAGAGGCCATGTTCCGTCTTAAGGAGGTAGCAATGATCAGGATTGGCTATTTATAGCCATTTGAGAATTTAGGCCCAAAGCAGCCAAATCCTGGAGTTCTCAAGAAAAGCAGAGAGTCTAGGTTATTATGTGAAATTCCCTAGTTTCTAAAGGTTTTAACCTTAGGCACATTTTTTTAATGCTGATTGGGCCAAACTCAGTTCACCTGTGGCTGAATGTAGCCTTTGTTTGCAACTCTGGGTCAAAGGGTTTGGTCAATGGTTGTGTGAAAGCGAAGGCTGCCTTCTCCCCAAATCAGCAGAATTCATCTCCAGAGCCTGAAGGTAGAGATGGTTCTGGGAACTGCCTCTGCCTTTGGCTGGTTTTCAACACTCCTTTAGAAAGAAGGTCTGATTTCATATTGGGAGTCAAACCCAGGTTGTTAAGACCCACTTTTCTGCTCTAGAAGGAGGTAGGGATTCGTGGGGTGAGATTTCATGTTCATCAGGAATGCATGGAGAAGAAAGAAGGCAGGTGTGCGTGTGTGTGTATGTGTTGAAGGGGGATGAGTATGGAATGGGTCCAGCTCAAAGCTCAAAACTAGAATTTCAGAGTAGCTTTTATTTTTGTTTATTTCCATTTTTAGAGGCAAGAAAGTGAAAGTGAAGTCGCTCAGTCATGTCCAACTCTTTGCGAACCCTTGGACTGTAGCCCACCAGGCTCCTCTGTCCATGGGATTTTCCAGGCAAGAATACTGGAGTGGGTTGCCATTTCCTTCTCCAGGAGATCTTCCCAACCCAGGGACTGAACCCAGGTCTCCCTCATTGTAGGCAGACGCTTTAGTCTGAGCCATCAGGAAAGCTAAGAAAATTAAATACCTATTGAGCAAATCTGAAAAGAAATAAAGCTGTTTCTTTCCTCCTAGGAATGTCCAGGAAAATATTGTCAACAAAGAAAAATAAGTTGCAGGCTACTGTATAAGAGGATTTGATTTCTGTGAAAACAACAGTAATAATACCAATCCCTGAAAGACTATGTGCCAGGGTGTACATGTCTGTGTGTGAGCTAGAGGAACAGTGTGGAGTGATCCCCACTGGCTGTTAGCATTGGTTACCTCAGGGGTAGGGATGGGGAAGAGCTAGATAACAACTTCTCATGTGCCTGCACATGTGTGTATGTGTTGCCACGCTGCCTAGCTTGCAGGATCTTAGTTCTCCAACCAGAAACTGAACCTGTGCCACGGCAGGGAAAGAGCCAGGTCCTAACCACTGGGAAACCGTGGAATTCCTTCATGTACATACATTTGTGTTCTGTCATTTTACTTTTCAGGAAGCCTGCACTGCTGTTGTAATCTGAAAGTCATATGATTAAAAAAAAATTAAATACACTTACAGGACTGCCTACCAAGACTTACTATAATCCTATAAAGCCATCTCATTTGCCCCTATAATTATTATTTTTTTACTGAAGTATAATTGATTTACAATATTGTATTAGTTTTAGTTGTACAGCAAAGTGATTCAGTTATGCACATATATAGTACATATCTATATTCTTTTTTTTCCTGATTCTTTTCCATTAGAGGTTTTTGCAAGACATTGAATGTAGTTCCCTGTGCTATTCAGCAGTCTTCATTGCTTATCTATTTTATATAAAGTAGTGTGTATCTGTTAATCCCATATTCCTAATTTATCCCTCCCCTACTTTCCCTTTGATAACCATAAGTTTGTTTTCAAAGTCTGTTTGTCTGTTTCTATTTTGTAAATAAGTTCATTTGTATCTTTATTTTTAGATTACATATATAAGTAATACATATTTGTCTTTCTCTGCGTTCGTTTAGTATGATAATCTCTAGGTCTACCCATGTTGCTTCAAATGGCATTATTTCTTTTTTTTTATAGCTAATATTCCATTATATGTACGTACCACATCTTCTTTATCTATTCCTCTGTTGATGGACATTTAGGTTGCTTCCATGTCTTGCCTGCTGTGAATAGTGTTGCAGTGAACCCTGGGACGCATGTATCTTTTTGAATTATGGTTTTCTCTGGATATATACCTAGGACTGGGATTGTGCATGTGTGTCTGAATACATGTTAAGTTGCTTCAGTTGTGTCTGACTCTTTGCAACCAGTCTCCTCTGTCTATGGGATTCTCTAGGCAAGAATACTGAACTGGGCTGCCAGGCAACCTTCCCAACCCAGGGATTGAACCCAAGTCTCCTGTGTCTTCTGCACTGCAGGCAGATTCTTTAGTGCTGAGCCACCGGAGAAACCCTGCTAGATTGTATGGCATTTCTATTTTTAGTTTTTTTTGTTTTTTTTTTTTAAGGACATTCCTTACTGTTTTCCATAGTGGCTGCACCAATTTACATTCCTACCAACAGTGTAGGAGGGTTGCCTTTTCTCTACACCTTCTCCAGCATTTATTGTGTGTAGACCTTTTTGAATATGGCCATTCTGACCAGTGTGAGGTGATACCTCACTGTAGTTTTGATCTGCATGTCTCTAAAACTCAAGGAGATAGTGAAGGACTGGGAATCGTGGTGTGCTGCAGTTCATGGGGTCACAAAGAGTCAGACACAGCTTGGCGACTGAATAACAACAGCAATAATGAATGATGTAGAGCATCTTTTCATGGCCTGTTGGTCAGTAAGTGTAGGTGTTAGTTGCTCAGTCGTGTCCGACTCTTTGCAACCCCATGGACTGTAGCTCGCCAGGCTCCTCTGTCCATGGGATTTCCCAGGCCAGAATACTGAATTGGTTGCCATTTCCTTTTCCAGGGGATCTTCCGAACCCAGGGATGGAAGCCAGGTTTCCCACATTGTAGACAGATTCTTTCCTGTCTAAACCACTAGGGAAGCCCCCTATTTAGGTCTACTGACCACTTTTTGATTGGTTGGTTTTTGATATTTCATTGCATGAATGAAATATATCATTGTATATTTTAGAAATTGAGCTCTTGTTGGTCACGTCATTTGCAAATATTTTCTCCCATTCCATAGGTTGTCTTTTCATTTTGTTTATAGAGTCTTTTGCTATGCAAAACTTGTAAGTTTGATTAGGTCCCATTTATTTATTTTTGCTTTTATTTCCATTGCCTTGGCAGACGGATCTAAAAAGCACTGCTATGATTTATGTCAGAATGTTTTGCCTATATTCTCTTCTAGGATTTTTGTGGCATCATGTCTTATATTTAAGTATTTAAGTCATTTCGAGCTTATTTTTGTGTATGATGTGAGGGTGTGTTCCAACTTCATTGATTTGCATGCAGTTGTCCAACTTTCCCAGCACCACTTGCTGAAGAGACTGTCTTTTCTCTGTTGTATAGTCTTGCCTCTTTTGTCAAAGATTAATTGACCATAGGTGTGTGGGTTTATTTCTGTGCTCTCTATTCTTTTATTTTTTTAATATTTATTTATTTGGCTGAGTCAGGTCTTTGGCAGCATGCGAACTCTCAGTTGCAGCATATGGGATCTAGTTCGCTGACCAGGGATCAAACCCAGGCCCCCTGCACTGGGAACACACAGTCTTATCCACTGAACCACCAGGGAAGTCTCAGTGCTGCCTATTCTATTCCATTGGTCTATATGTCTGTTTTTGTGCCAATACCACACTGTTTTGATTACTGTCGATTTGTAGTACCTTCTGAAGTCTGGGACGGTTGTGCCTCAGCTGTGTTCTTTTTCCTTAGGTTTGCTTTGGCAATTCTGGGTCTTTTGTGGTTTCATATAAATTTTAGGATTATTTATTCCAGTTCTGTGAAAAACAGGTAATTTGATAGGGATCACATTAGATAGCATATTCAAAAGCAGAGACATTACTTTGCCAACAAAGGCCCATCTAGTCAAGGCTATGGTTTTTCCAGTGGTCATGTATGGATGTGAGAGTTGGACAGTGAAGAAAGCTGAGCACTGAAGAATTGATGCTTTTGAACTGTGGTGTTGGAGAAGACTCTTGAGAGTCCCTTGGACTGCAAAGAGATCCAACAAGTCCGTTCGGAAGGAGATCAGTCCTGGGTGTTCATTGGAAGGAGTAATGCTAAAGCTGAAACTCCAGTACTTTGGCCACCTCATGCAAAGAGTTGACTCATTGGAAAAGACTCTGATGCTGGGAGGGATTGGGGGCAGGAAGAGAAGAGGACGACAGAGGATGAGATGGCTGGATGGCATCACTGACTCAATGGACATGGGTTTGGGTGAACTCCGGGAGTTGGTGATGGACAGGGAGGCCTGGCGTGCTGCAATTCATGGAGTCGAAAAGAGTCGGACATGACTGAGCAACTGAACTGAACTGACATTATATCTGTCTATTATTTTGGCTAGTATGACCATTTTATTTTTTAAATTGTTTTTAGAGAATAGATTTATTTGTTTTAAAAAATCTTGGCCATGCCATGATGGGATCTTAGTTCCCCAAACAGGGATTGAACTCATGTTCCCTGCATTGGCAGCACAGAGTCTTAACCACTGGACCACCAGGGAAGTCCCTGCATGGCCATTACAAATTGATTTATTTCTGGCTGCACTGGGTCTTCATTACTGCACACAGTTTTTCTCTAGCTGTGGAGAGTTGGGGCTACTCTCTAGTTGTGGTGTGCAGGCTTCTCATTTCATTGGCTTCTCTTGTTGGGGAGTATGAGCCCTATGGCGAATGGGCTTCAGTACTTGCAGCTCATGGGCTCCAGAGCACAAGTGAGTAGTTGTGGTACACAGGCTTAGTTGCTCCAGGCATGTGGGATCTTCCCAGACCAGGGATCAAACCAGTTTCTCCTGCATTGGCAGATGGATTCTTAACCACTGGACCATCAGGGGAGCTTTCCAGCATGGCCACTGTAGCAATATTAATTCTTCCAATCTAAGATCCTGGGATATCTTTCTTTGAATCATCTTCAATTTCCTTTATTAGTGTTTTATAGTTCTCAGTGTGTAAGTCTTTGACTTCCTTGGTCCATAATTAGTTTTGGCAGTTACACTGCTGTATATGTTCAGTATAGAAAAATCAGCAAGTGCTGAAAAGTAAAAAAAAGAAAATAATTGAAATTACTAGAATTCCCACCCATTAACATTCTGGTGCATATCCTTTTGACTTTTAGCTCATGGAGACAGCTAACCCTTCCTGTGTGCCAGACCCCATGCTGACATCTGGGAAGCACAGTGCTAATTCTTGCCCCACGTCGCAAGGCTTCCCAAGTCACACTCGGGACATGGTGTTTCCTCGGCTTCAGCCCCAGGAGACTCTGGGTCAGTGGAGGGGGATCCGGCCTGGGAATCTGAATTTAGCATGCTCCTGGGAAAATCCTGAGGCAGGTGCTCTTTGGACAGTGCTTGGAGTCAGCCAGCTGTGGTCCAGCCTGCTCATCGCTGATGAGCATGATGGAGGCCCACAGAAAAGGCGCTTGCCTGGGGTCACCCAGTCAGGATAGCAGAGCCCAGACTCCCCCATACCCTCCTCCTTGAAAGCTCTCTCTGCTGGGCTCCTGCCACTTTCCTCATGCCGACAGATGTTATTGTTTTCTTATGCCGCCAATTAAACAAAAAATCCTGTCAACAGGAGACAGGCCTAATGCAGGGAGGCATTAACCAGACTTGCAACCCGACCTGGGCCTGCTCCTGTGGGTGAAGCACTTTCCCTACGTGGGCCTCCCTTGCTGACTGCCCCCTGACAAAGGGCCCCACTGAGGCACCGCCACCCTGCATGTTGGAGCCACTGTGCCGTCAGCCTGCCACCACGGTGAGCCAGCTGCCGTCCGGAGGTCTGCTGGGCCTGCCTGAGATTATCCATCAGGAAGGAGCAGAACCTCTCACCAGCTTCTTCTCAGTTTTGGTTAAGAAAATGAATTGGCAACTCTGGGGAAAGATCCCCTCCAGAACAGGGCCAGCAAGAGTAGGTGCATTGATAACATCAGGGTGGTCCTTCCTGCATCTCTGCTTCCAGTCCCAGGAGCAGAGGCCCTGGGGAGAGGGGCAGCTATGGTCTCCCCAGTGCTTCTGCCCACCTCCCTGAGTCCTGTGTGGGGCCAAGACTCCTGGTGGGGAGCCTGGAACTCACATTTCAGGCCAGGGAAACATTTAGAGAACAAGTTCCAGCTCCTTCAGGTTGAGATAGGGAAAATGAGACCCGGGGAGGATGGAGGTACCCATCCAGGGTCACACAAACTCAAACTCTGTCCTCCAAGTCCCTAGCAAGCAGTCACTGTACAAGAAAACCTGTTACCTCAGCCTATTTTAATTCTGCCTAGAATCATCACTGTTATTTTTACTTTCCATTGTTCTCTGTTTCTCATTTTTAGACTGTAAGCTCCGTGACAGTGGATGTCTCATGCATCCCTCATCCCCAGTGACAAATGCAGTGGTGTTTAATAAATGTCTATTAATGGAAAGAATAAATGAATGGCCTCATGTATAATGAGCTCTCTGACAAGTGGGATGCAAGTGGAGTCTGGATATTCATTTGTGGCCAGTGCTGTCTAGGTGGCATATACATTGGTCATTAGGAGAAAGTAAGAATTTCTCCTTTGGTATTTGCTCACTGTGTGACCCAGGGGAGGTGACTACACCTCTCTGACTCTCACTTTCTCCATATGTATAATGAGGGTGTTAGTAGTACCTGATTCACAGGCAGCTGTGATGATTGCATGAGATTCTGTGATAAAGAATTCAGTGGGGGCCTGGCAGATAGTGAGTGCTCCAAGATCATTAGTAAAATCCCCTCACTGGGAGGCCGGGGGTAGTGCGCGCTCTGAGATCTACACTGCCGATCCGCCCCTCTGACTGTGAACTCGGGCGGCACACCCTCTTGTGCACTGTCCTCCACTCCGTCTCCCAAGTACCGTCTGCGCTTAGTGCTGTATCTGTGTCCTCCCTGAGCCCCAAGCCTCTGGGGCTGCGCTGGCCGCATAGCTGGCAGTGTGAAGGGGTGGACAGAACAGGCCTGGCCCCAGCGCTCAGAGGGTGTGCCCTCAGTGCCTGGGCAGGCACTGCGTTTCTGCAGTGAGAGAGAGAGTTGCATTTCTGCTAGTGTCATCAGGGAAGGCTTCCAGAGGAGGTGGGACTCTCACTGTACCTGGTCAAATGGGCAGGTTTGGGAAAGAGAGGAAGGAGGAAGGAGGGACTGGAGGCAGGAAGAAAGGCATGAAGGAAGGCCTAGATGAAAGGGTGCATGCATTCATTCTTTCATTTGTTGATGGGAATGTTTCATGAGCACCTGCTATACAGCAGGCCTTGGCAGGCCCCTGTGCTGGACAAGATCCCCCCTAGTTACAAGGAGTGGGGCAGACAAATAAGCAGATGACACAGCACAGAAAGAGAAGCCGGGGTGCACAGCACTTCCTGGGGTGTCACTGAGTCTGAAAGATCAAGGAATGTTTCCTGGAGGAAGCCACATTTAAGTTGAGCCCTGAAGGAAAGTGGGGTGCCGGACCAGTGTTCCAGGCAGAGGGCACAGAGTGTGCAGAGACCAGCAGCAAGAGAGAGGGCTTCAAGTTCAAAGACCTAAAAGGCATCCATGAGGCTGGAGCTCAGTAGACAAAAGAGAGCCCTGGTCTACTTTCTGTTCCTATGGATCTGCCTGTTCTGGACATTTCATATAAATGGGATCATATGATATGTGGCCTTTTGTGTCTGGCTTCTTTCCCTTAGCATCATATTTGCAAGGTTCACAGTAGGGCAGCTTTGGGACACAGACCTGTAGGATGTGAGCAAGTCACCCATGCAGATGTCGGGAGAGGATACTCAAAGCAGAGCAGACCAGTCAGTGGACCCAAACTGCCCAGCCATAGACAGTGAACACTTGCTCCTGTCAAGCTGCCCTGGGTGCATGGAAGTTGGTTGGACAGCCTCTGACACCCAAGAGATTTGGAAAGGCTCCCTGGGGCCTCTGTATCCTCATCTATAAATTGGGGTGGGAGGAGTTGTCATTTGGCTCCTCCAGTCACATGGAGCCAGAATAATGTCCCAATGGACATGTGTCTGTGTGTATCAAAAGCCCAGAACATGTGGAGGGGCTGGTGTTACAGTGATGGTTTGGGACCCTCAGGGTTTGGGGGGATAGAGGAGTCAGGGAGACACAGCTGGGCTTAGGCTTAAGAACCAGCTTTCCCTTGCCATTCCTTTCCTGGGACTGGGGATGTCCTGCGTCTGCACCAGGCCCTCGGGGATCCAGACAGGCCTTTTCATGGGACTTCTGCTCAGTCAGAAGGTGAAGACTGTAAGGTATCTCCGTGTGCTCATTGGCACTTCTGATTTTTCTGGGTCGCATCAGAGACGGAGCCTGGGAAGGGGAGGAAATGCCAGAGTCAGGCGTGGCCTCCTGCTCTTAGCAGCATTGTGGTGTTGTTTAGTCAATAGGTCGTGTCCAACTCTGAGGTGTCAGGAGTCCAGGGTGGGAGTCCCAGCTCACAGGGACCTTTGGAAAGTCCCTTCACCTCCACAGTCTATAGACTCCCTCAGTGAGGACACAGACAGAGTGATCCACAGTCCCTCCTAACTGTGACCCTCCAGGACTCCAGACCCCTGGAATCACTACGGGAGAGAAGACACACACCTCAGGGGCACTGAGACTCAAGTAAACTCAAGATGGGACACATGGCTTAACATATAATATGATGACAGGGTACGGTTTTTCTCTGAAAATGAACTCATTTTTTTAATTTGAAAATATTTTGTAAATCTAAAATGTAGGGTCTTCTGTTAAAGTAAACTACAATACCATTACCACATCTGTATCAGTCAACTAATACCACAGTAATGCTGAGTAACAAAGCAAACCAAGCTCAGCTGCATGAAGACAAGCATATGGTTCTCTGTCATGTGGGTGCAGCAGCTGGTCAAAGTAGGTGGGGCTTGGCCATAGGCTGCTGTTCTGCTCAGATCTGTTCCGGGCTGTTCTGTGTTTAGCTTTGTATTCTCTTGGGGCCGATTGGCTACCCTAGGACATATCAGCATGTTGAGGACAGGAGATAAAGGGCAAGCCCAACCATGTAAGCATATCTCCACTCTGCTAGGTCATATTCACTAGCATCTATTGGCTAAAGCAAATCTAACAACCCAGCTTCAATTGGTAGAGAAAGAGGTTGCACCTCCCAGTGGGAGGAGCTGCAGAATTCCCCACAGATTCAGGAACGGATGAGGAATTGGGTCCACTTTTGCCATTAGCCAGACCCAGCATCTTCCACAAGAGACCCATGAGGTATTTATGTGTTTGTTGGTGTATGATTCTGGTGTGTTAGTCGCTCAGTCGTGCCCGACTCTGCGACCCCATGGACTGCAATCCACCAGGTTCCTCTGTCCATGAGATTTTCCAGGCAAGGATACTGGAGTGGGTTGCCATTTCCTTCTCCAGGGGATCTTTCCAACCCAGGGATTGAACCCGGGTCTCCTGCACTGCAGGCAAATTCTTTACTGACTGAGCTACAAGGGAAGCCCTGAACTCTAAATGTATTGCAGTTGTTTATCCTTTTTAATACTTCTTCCACCCCACCTCCTGTCTGCAGGCAGTGGGAGCCTCTCCAGGTCAGCATGAGCCCAGTGGTCTCTGAGAGCTTCCTTGCTCTGCAGTATTCATTATAAGATGTTGCATGATCATCTTGTGCATTTCTGCCCCTGGCCTGGAATCAGCCTGTCAATTTGTTTTAAAAAGCTTTACAGTTGTAAGGTTTACAAGTCCAGCCATTCTTGAAAGTACAGAGTGTAAGCATACTGCCCCCCCCAACCCCATCTCCAGAGGCAGCCCGCGAGTTTCAATGTCCCAAGAATCTTTCTGAAGGTTCTCGCTGCCTGATTTAGTAGAGATGGTGTCCATCTTATTTTTAAACACAAGATTATAAGTTCATTGTTTTAATATTACAGTGTGTGAAGTTTTCGTTTTATAGCATGTAATAATAGTAATCCAGTAGAGCTGTTTCAAATCCTGAAAGATGATGCTGTGAAAGTGCTGCACTCAATATGCCAGCAAATTTGGAAAACTCAGCAGTGGCCATAGGACTGGAAAAGGTCAGTTTTCATTCCAATCCCAAAGAAAGGCAATGCCAAAGAATGCTCAAACTACCGCACAATTGCACTCATCTCACATGCTAATAAAGTAATGCTCAAAATTCTCCAAGCCAGGCTTCAGCAATACGTGAACCATGAACTTCCTGATGTTCAAGTTGGTTTTAGAAAAGGCAGAGGAACCAGAGATCAAATTGCCAACATCCGCTGGATCATGGAAAAAGCAAGAGAGTTCCAGAAAAACATCGATTTCTGCTTTCTTGACTATGCCAAAGCCTTTGACTGTGTGGATCACAATAAAATGTGGAAAATTCTGAAAGACATGGGAATACCAGACCACCTGACCTGCCTCTTGAGAAATCTGTATGCAGGTCAGGAAGCAACAGTTAGAACTGGACATGGAACAACAGACTGGTTCCAAATAGGAAAAGGAGTACGTCAAGGCTGTATATTGTCACCCTGCTTATTTAACTTATATGCAGAGTACATCATGAGAAATGCTGGACTGGAAGAAACACAAGCTGGAATCAAGATTGCTGGGAGAAATATCAATAATCTCAGATATGCAGATGACACCACCCTTATGGCAGAAAGTGAGGAGGAGCTAAAAAGCCTCTTGTTGAAGGTGAAAGAGGAGAGTGGAAAAGTTGGCTTAAAGCTCAACATTCAGAAAATGAAGATCATGGCATCTGGTCCCATCACTTCATGGGAAATAGATGGGGAAACAGTAGAAACAGTGTCAGACTTTATTTTGGGGGCTCCAAAATCACTGCAGATGGTGACTGCAGCCATGAAATTAAAAGATGTTTACTCCTTGGAAGAAAACTTATGACCAACCAGATAATATATTCAAAAGCAGAGACATTACTTTGCCAACAAAGGCCTGTCTAGTCAAGGCTATGGTTTTTCCTGTGGTCATGTATGGATGTGAGAGTTGGACTGTGAAGAAGGCTGAGCGCTGAAGAATTGATGCTTTTGAACTGTGGTGTTGGAGAAGACTCTTGAGAGTCCCTTGGACTGCAAGGAGATCCAACCAGTCTATTTTGAAGGAGATCAACCCTGGGATTTCTTTGGAAGGAATGATGCTAAAGCTGAAACTCCAGTACTTTGGCCACCTCATGCGAAGTGTTGACTCATTGGAAAAGACTCTGATGCTGGGAGGGATTGGGGGCAGGAGGAGAAGGGGACGACAGATGATGAGTTGGCTGGATGGCATCACTAACTCGATGGACACAAGTCTGAGTGAACTCCAGGAGTTGGTGATGGACAGGGAGACCTGGAGTGCTGTGATTCATGGGGTCGCAAAGAGTCGGACACGACTGAGCGACTGAACTGAACTGAACACTAAGGCAGCATTTACCATGTGCTGGGCAAGCTGAAATGGTAGTCTGCCTAAATCCAAAGGTATTAACCATGCCCAGCACTTCCTTCTCCAGGGCACCAGACATACTCACTGTTCAGTGATCACATTTGGCCAGATCGGTGTTTCCCCAAGTATAGTAAACCCTATGACTCTACATCATACACAGTGAGCATCTGTTGTTTTAATAGTTATGAATGTATTTTTCTACGTAAGAGAAGAAATAAAACAAGGGTGACAAGGGAGCCTGCAGTGCCCATGACTGTTGGATGGGACTCACTGCTTCCATTACTGCAGCTGAGTCTGTTTGGCGTCGTGCAGACCCTGGCTGTCTCTGAGTAGCAGGTAACTGGGATCTCTTGTTCCTCATCCCAGCCCCACTGCTGCCTTTCCATGTAGTTCTAAGCAAGTCCCTCTATCTCCCTGCATCTCTGCTTCTTTGCCTACTGTAAAGACCCAGCCTCCAGGCAAATTCTGCAACTTTGATTAGAATCAAGACACCCCGAGCGTCACAGACTCTTAGGCGCCATCGATTCCTTTCCTCATACAGACAGGGACACTGAGGCCCCAAGAGGGAAAGGGCTGGCCTAAGGCCACACGGTGAATCACACAGGCCAGCCATCTTTATCCCACACCTAACTGTGGCGGAGGTGGTTGTGCTCCTGGGGGTAGAGTAATGGGGCAGCAGCCACCGTGCTCTGATTTCATTTAGATAAAGGGGAGGACACCTTCCTTCTAAACACAATCAGAATTCAGGGATGAGAGCAGCTTCCAGGGGGAAAAATGAATAAAAATACATGTTCAAACAGCATAGAAGAATAAAACATGAAAATTAGGTCTCCAACAGTAAATCTCCTTCTCACTCCTGCCTGCCAGTCTCCCTCTCCAGAGATAACCATGGAATTCTCTTGAGGATATTTTCCAAGAGATTCTGTGCACACAGCTGTAGAAGGATGCCTGTGACTGCACGTGTGCACACACGCACGTGTGTGTGTGTGTGTATGTGTCTGTGTACTGAAAGCTGATGCGCTCGGAGTTTCAGTTTAGGATGATTAAGTTCTAGAGCAGGATAACTGATGTTTACACAGCAATGTGGATATCTTTCATGCCACTGAATTGTACACTTAAATGGTTAAAATTGTAAAATTTATGTCTTTTACTAAAGTTAAAAAAAATGTGTCTGCCATCCATATTTTTCCCTTTCTCACTTACCAATGTGTCTTGTAGATTATTCCACCATCGTCCCATGTGGTGATCTGTTCTCAATCATCTTCGTTAAGCTAGGAACTTTGTTTCCCCAAACGCCCTTCCTTGTAGATGTCTGGTTAGAGTCGGCCAGAAGTGGGGTTTTTGGAGATCTGGAAGGTGGAGATTAAGAGGCCATCTCTCTCAAGATTATGGCAATCAGATGCCCCAGTGGTGGCAGCTTCTCCTCACTCCGTTCACAACCAGCTCCTCTTACCAACCAGGACCACCACCAGGATGATGAGGGTGGGCCAGAGAGACGCAGCCATCCAGACACCCTTCCTCCAGCTGTCCTGGGGTGGCCCATTTGCTGGTCCCTCAGATCATGGGGCTCCTCTTATCTATTAGGGAAGTGAAGCTGCTCAGTCGTGTCAGACTCTTTGCGACCCCATGGAATATAGCCTACCAGGCTCCTCCGTCCATGGGATTTTCTAGGCAAGAATATTGGAGTGAGTTGCCATTCCCTTCTCCAGGAGATCTTCCTGACCCAGGGATTGAACCCAGGTCTCCTGCACTGTAGGTGGACGCTTTACCATCTGAGCTACCAGGGAAGTCTTATCTACCAGCGTCCCTCTTAAATCTCCATACTCCCCATCATTCCCCCATAACAAAGCCTTATTCCAGAAATCACAGTGGTTTTGTTTCCCTGAGGAAACCACGACTCTTTCACCCATGTTCTGCCTCGTCCTTTTTATCTTTGAAAGTGAAAATGAAAGTCGCTTTGTTATGTCCAACTCTGTGACCCCATAGACTATAAAGTCCATGGAATTCTCCAGGCCAGAATACTGGAGTGGGTAGCCTTGCCCTTCTCCAGGGGATTTTCCCATGTGCATCAGAATGTCCTTCCTAATAAGGCTGAATCCTAGTCCACTGTATGTACGGACCACATTTTGCTCTCCATCCATCCGTGCGCGGATGCTCAAGGGGCTTGTACCTCTCGGCTGCTGTTATGAGTACTGTTGCCACCTCCTTCTTGATGGCTGTGCTGGAGGAGAGCGGCGAGGATGGGAGCACAGGCTCTGGAGCCAGAGGGACCCAGATTTAAATCCTGCCTCCCATCCTGGGGACACAGTGGTTGTACAGGAAGTGTTCAGTGAACAGTCAGAGCAGGCACCCTTCCTGGCCATCTCTAGGAGAGGTTCTCCTTTCAAAACTGTAGCCACAGACTTCCCTGGTGGCCCAGTGGTTAAGAATCCACTGTCAGGGCAGGGGACATGGGTGTGATCCCTGGTCTGGGAAGATTCCACATGCCAAGGGTCAACTAGGCCCGTACACCACAACTACTGAGCCCGCCCCCTGGCCGTATGTGCCACGACTGCTGAGCCCACGTGCCACACCTAGAGAAAGTCTGTGCACAGCAGTGAAGACCAGCACAGCCAAAAAGTTAATTAATTAAAAAAATTGTAGCCTCAGCTTAGCCCTCGGGTCATGGGGCAGCCCGAGGGCCCCCTAGTGTCTCCCAGGGCTTCTGGTGACCACAGGCTTTCTCAGTCTCCTGTTCACTCTGTGGTCACCCTGGGCCATGGAACAGACTCCCTCCCATCTTTAGATCCTTGGCACAAGCTGCTGGGTGTGTGCACATGTCTGCCATACAAATAAGGGCCCCATGGAGGCCAGGTCGTAGGTGGAGGGACCAGGTCACTTGCCTCTGGAATGTCCCAGCCACCACCTGAGAGCTGGTGATGGCATCACCAGCTGGGTGGCAGCTCTACCCTCAAGTCTCCGGAGCCTCTGGCTGCAAAATCTGGGCAGTTTCTTGGCTTGCCTGTTCTCTCATTTGCTCTTTAACATCCTGTGGTTGAGGGCACTGGACCAGGAGTCAACACTCCTGCCTCTGGTCAGGCCCCTGCCGCGGCTCATTCTTAAATTCAGACAAGCCCCATCCCTTGGTGGGCCTCCATTTTCTCTCTGTAGAATGCAGGGGTTTACTAGATTCAAAATGCTCCTGAGAACACCCAGGCTCTGATTTTCACCCGGTTCCTTCGAGCTGCATTCATTTATGCTTCTACCCATCCATGCATCCTCCAATGAGTTTTCCTTATTTTTTCACCTTTCCTGTTGTTTCTGCTCATTCCAGTGTGTTTTGCTTGCACGTGGCTGCATTTCCAGTGTGGGCTTAGAAAGTGAGCATCACTCCTAGGTTATATCCTCCAGATCTGTGGTTTTCAGTGGGGTGGGATGAGAGTGTTCCCCAGGGGACACTTAAGAATGTCTGGAGACATTTTTGGCTGGTGTATCTTCTAGGAGGTGGGAGGGGAGGTGTTGCCACTACTGGAATCTAATGAATAGAGGCCAGGGATGCTGCCTGACACCCTACAGTGCCAGGACAACCCTCACAGCAATGAATCACCCAGCCTATAACATCAATAGAACCGAAGTTGAAAGCCCTGTTCTAGAGATGGATGCTATAGATACTTGCAGGTTTATTGTCCCTAAAATGTCTATGAGTATACAAATATAAATATGTGTATTTTTTAAACCCAAATGGACACAAATTGCAATTTACCTTGTTCCTTTAATAAAATTAGCAGTGAACGTTTTAGGCATTTAGAGTCCAAGATTGCCTACCCTGGAATCCTGACCTCACCACTTACCAACTGCATGACGGCTGCCCCTCAGTTTCTTCATCTGTAGAGTGGGGATAATAACAGTACTTGCTTCACAGCACAGTGTTAGCTGCTTATTGTTACCAGTGTTTTTCTGTGTTTGTGAGGAAGAGTTGGCAGCATCCTTGTGCCCACTGCCTAGTTGGAATTGCCCAGCGACTCAATGCAAGCAGGCTACCCAGGAAGTCAGTGGCAGGGTTAGACTGGAATCCAGGGCCCTCTCTCTAGCTTAAGCCACACTTCTGATAAAAGTGTGTTTTGTTTTGTTGTTTTAAGTTTGTTTTATGTTGTTGTTTTATGTTTTGTTGTTGTTGTTTTTAGTTTGTTCTATTCTGTTTTGTCTTGGTGAGCAGTGGGGTCAGGTCCAGAGGAGAGGAGGGCCCTAGCACTGTGCTGCAGGATGGGAGACAGAGTCTGTCCCCGGCCTTGGACGGAGGTCCAGCCCTCTCAGCCCCAGCCATGAGGGGCTCAGCCTGGCTCTCCTCTAGGCTGCAGCAGGCCCTCCCTTATCTCCAGACGCCTGTTATCTGCACACCCATCTGTGGACAAATGGCCAGCCGGCTGGCTCCTGGTCACCCCTCCAGGAGGGGGGCCCTTCTCTCAGGTCTGTGTCTGGCAATTTGGGCTGGAGCCCAAGGTGGGGGGTCTCACGATGGAGGCGGCCCAGCCCAGTCCCACCCCTGGGGCTTTCAACCCCAGAATGAACAGCTGCTCAGACATTCGGCTCACAGGCTAGGATCCAGGCCAGAAAACTCATTCTGTCCCACCACCCCTTCACTGACTTGTTTTATAGTATGGGTAAGGGCCAGGATTGCCATTCCCATTGAGCAGATAGGGAAACCGAGGCTCAGAGAGGGCATGTGATTGGCGCAGGGCACACAGCAATGCAGTGGCATTGCTGGGCATAGGACCAGGCCCCCCGCTCCCATCTTGGCCTGCAAGAAGGAGGACCCACAGCCCCCAGCTCCCAGCCCCCTGCAGTGGAAGCTGGGTGGCTGGAACAGAGAAACTTCCTGTCTGGGCCTTAGCTTCTTCACTTCTCAAATGAGGACAGAAGTGAGGAGAGGAATGGGCCTGCCCTCAGCTCCCAGAGGCCAGGGGAGCAGTGGGTGCAGTGAATCTTGTGGGCTCTGGACTCGCGCGGTGCCTGGGTTCAAACCCACCTTCCCTACTGACTCTCAGCATGATTTTGGACCATCAGCCAGCCTCCTTCACTTTGCCTTGGTTTCCCCCGTCTGAAAAATGGGAAAGCAAGACCCCTTACCTCATAGAGTTGTCTTTAGGACGATAATCTGATAAAGCACTTGGAGCAGTGCTCGCACATGATTATAAAGTGAATGTGAGTTGCTGTTACTTTTGGGAGGCGGAGCCTTCTTTTTAAGACTGCTGTTATTTTCATTACTAGTGTAGCACAGCAGAACACGAGAGAGAGTCATGCAGGGCTGACTGCAGGACCTTGGGCCACTGATGTCACTTCTCTGAGCCTCTGTGTTCTTACCTGCAGAAGGAGACAGTGAGGGGCAGTAGTCTCTGTGGCTCTAGAGCGGGGCTTGGCAGAGAGTGTGGCCCCAGCAGGCAGGGCAGGGCAAGGCTCTGCCGCCAGGGACCCGCAGGGAGGGGCGTCTGCATGTCCGCGTCCGCTGGAGACAGGCTGCGGGCCATTGTTTACAGAGCCCATCTCTCCTCTGATGGATGCAGCCGGCAGAAATCTGTTTGCTACTTTCTCCTGGAAACATGAATCAAGGTCTGTTTGGAGTACCGTGGACTCCTCTGTCAAACATTCCACCCATGCTGGGGCCACAGAGCCCCGGGGAGCCGAGAGCCAAGCATGTCCCAAATCGTCCCAAGGGACAGAGCTGAAGCCCGGAGACCGAGCCTTCCAGCCGGGCCTCAGCAGAACAGCCTGGGCTCGGCGACCTCGGAGACAGACGCCGTCCCTGGCCTCAAGCGGCTCTCTAGAAAGCAAGATAAGACCCGAACTCGACCAGAAAACAGGGAGGGAGAGATAAGAACCCATCTGCTTCCACTCTTGTCCCCTCTGATCTTCCACAGCTGCACCAGAGTGGTCTTTTAAACACGTAAATCTCCACCCCTCGGTCCCTCAAAACCCGCCAGTGGCTTCCTTGACAGTTTGGTAAAAATCAGGTTCATTAAAAATGGCCTCAGCCCTGTGGGATTTCATCCCTGCCCTCCGTTCTCCCAGACCTCTCTCTGCTCAGGCACATCCATCCTCCAGCTACTACTGCTTTCCCGGCCCTTCCAGCAAGCCGGCACGTGCCTGACGCAGCACGTTCCCCTGCCTCCTCCGTGCCCGTGGTGGTCCCCTCCCCAGAGGCCCCCAGTCACCCTGCTGTCAGAGCACCTTTCTTTACGTGATGGCCCCCATTCATGTGGGATTATATGTGTATTTGTTTGTTGATCATTTCAGTCTCCATATCTCCAGGGGAAGAGACAGCATCTACTTTATATATATAGCATATCCCCAGCCCCTGGCACAGTGCTTGCTGCATGGAAGACTCTGAACTAATATTTCTCTAGTGAATGAGTAGTTGACTATGAGAAGGATTGATCTCAGAAATGGACAGGTGTATAGGGGGGATTGGAGGCTTCCTGGAGAAATGGCACTAAAGCCCAGTCTTGATGAGTAGGATGATTCTGACTGAGGGAGATGAGAAAAGGAGAGGGGTCATGCTTGGTGTGGGGCGGGCACCGGGCTGAGGGAGCTTGAGTGAGAGCAGCGCAGTGTGGTTCTGTGCCTGAGGGCTGCAAATTCATCCACAAGGGCCAGGTCACCTCAACCCTCTGAATCTCATTTTCTCTTCCTAGAAAAGGAGGTGATGATACCTACTTCACAGAGCAATGAGAAGTAAGCAGGGTGCTGTATGGAAAGCCCTTAATCAGAGCTCAATAAATGATATCACAATTATAGATTTTCATTTTACCACCATTCCAATCTGAATAAGAAGACATTATTGTCTGCATTTTTTCTGTTACATTAATTTGATTTACTTGTAATGCTATATATATTTAAAATTGAAAAATTTCAATGTATAGAAAAGTTGGGAGTAAAGTGAAAGTGAAGTCGCTCAGTCGTGTCCGACTCTTTGCGACCCCGTGGACTGTAGCCTACCAGGCTCCTCGGTCCATGGGATTTTCCAGGCAAGAGTACTGGAGTGGGTTGCCATTTTCTTCTCCAGGGGATCTTTCCCACGCAGGGATCGAACCCAGGTCTCCTGCATTGTAGGCAGACGCTTTACCATCTGAGCCACCAGGGAAGTAAAGTACATAGATGTTTTTACCCCTGAGCCACTTGAGAATAAGTTGCTAATATGATGCCCCACCTCCCTGAACACTTTTATGTTTATTATTTCCAACAAATATGGACCATCTCCTGCCAACCATAATACAGCATCACTGCTGGGCGAGTACCACTGACACTCTGACCATAGACTCCTGAGATCCCATGAGATTGTGCCCTAAGCTAGAATCCCATGTGGGAGCCGTTGCAGTGTCTCCTAGGTCTCCTTCAGCCTGGAACAAACCCTCAGCCTTTCTCTGACCGTCACGACCTTGCCACTTTCATAGATTACAGGCCAGTTGTTTTGTAGAACGTCACTTAATTGGGCTTCATCTGACGATTAGATTCAGGTTATATAGAAAGAACACCACAGGTGTGGTGCTGTTTCTTCTGTCTGCATTTTTCCTTTTTAGTATCTTTCTTTTGGGCTGTGCTGGCCTTCACTGCTGTGTGCGGGCTTTCTCTAGTTGCAGCAGGCGGGGGCTGCTTTGTGGTTGCGGTGCCTCGTGCACGGGCTTCTCATTGCACCGCCTTCTCTTGTGGAGCGCTGGCTGTAGGCACATGCGCTCCGTAGCTGTGGCCCCAGGGCTTAGTTACCCTGGGGCGTGTGGGCTCTTCCTGGCCCAGGGGTCAGAGCTGTGTCCCCTGCATTCGCAGGCAGGTTGTTAACCACTGGATCACCAGGGAAGTCCTGCATATTTTTTTAAGGTAAGGGAACTAAGGAGATGAGAAAGAGAGACGAGAAAGTTGTTAACAGTGGCCTCTGAGTAGGAAACACAGAACTGGGAATGTGTGTGGCTTAGTCCACTGCAAGCCGTTTCTGCTACAAGAATGCCCTCATTCACTAGAGGGTTACTGAAGCTGAGCCTGACCAGAATGATGCCTCCTGGCATCAGGTACGAGGCTGGAAGCTGAGAGGGGCCACCTTAGAAGTGCTTGTCAGTCTCCCCGTGGGATGAGGTTGCTGGGCCCCCGGCTTCCTCTAGGTGGCGCACAACTCTCTGGGGAAAGGGAGGAACCCTGGTGAAAATCCAAAGGGAGAGATGATTTTACAGAGGTTAAGCCCTAACTATCCAGGCAGAGTCCCACAGAGGAGTCAACATCGCACCCCCATACTCTCCCTTGAGGTGCGACCAGTATTCATTCATTCATTCATGTACAACAAATATTTTTCAGTGCCTCTTTCCTCCGTCTGAAGGTCACAGCCCATAGCAAGGGAGGGCACGATTGTTGAATTTGGAGCTTAGGACAGTAGGCGTAGGCCCCGACTTACTGTGAGAATTTGAGCCCATTTCTGAGTTCTAGGAGTGTTGTTTTTTTTAATGAAGGTGTCCTCTTGGCTAGATTGGGGTCCTCTTTCATCACTCAACTCCCTATGCCCAGCCACATCCATCTTGCACCCATCCCTAAATCTGTCTGTCCCTCTACTCCACACTCCTCCTCTCTCCCATAGGAAAGGAAACAAGATGTGGGGTTCAAGTGTTCACAGTCGGAAGAGAAGGAAGCCTGAAACCTGAGGTAGTTACTTTTACGTATTTACGTGGTGGGGGAGGGGCTGGGCTGGCCAAGAAATCTCCAGCCCAAAGGAGGGGGTGGTGGAAGGAAGGAAGGAGCTGGGAAGTTTGGCGAAGCTTATCTTCCCCACCCCACCCCAGGGCAGAACAGTACCTTGACTCCCTGTCCAAGTGCTGCCCTCCAGCTTGCTCACTTGGAAACCACAGCAAAGGGTATCTAGGGACTGGCTTGTGCTCCCAGGATCCTCCTGGGCCATAAACTGTGTCCCCTGGGGCAATGAGGCAACCTCTCTGTGCCTCATCTGTTAAATGGGAGCCAACAACACTTTCCCGCAGGGAGGTGGTAGTCATACTGCTGATTAAAATGTTCCCACATGTTTTTGTTCCTAAGAGCAGGGCAGGTGTAAGGGAGGGCACCCTGACTCACAGAAAGACCACGCAGAAAGGAAGAAAGGGGGACCCAGGCTATCCATCACAGATAAGGGGGCCTTTTGCTTTTTGCCACATCACCTACACTAATAATTCTCAAGTCACAGAGAGCAGCTTGCAGTGTCCAAAGCGCTCCCATGTCTGTGGCCTCATGTGAGCCTCACCTTCTTTCTTGATGGTGTGTGTGTGTGTGTGTTTGTGTGTGTGTGTGCGCGTGTGCGCCCATGCACCTGTGTGAAAGGGTGGGGCAGGGGATAGGGCTGAGGCTTGAGAAGAGAGGTGTAAATGCCTGAGATCATACATCCAGCTAGCAGCAGAGTCAAGCTGTAGAGGAGTCAGGAAGGCCTGAATTTGACTCCCGAACTGTGTGACCTGAGGCAAATCAGTTTACCTCTCTGAGCTGCAGTTTCTTTATTCATCCAGTGGCTGCTGCTGCTGCTGCTAACTCGCTTCAATCGTGTCCGACTCTGTGTGACCCCATAGACGGCAGCCCACCAGGCTCCTCCGTCCATGGGATTCTCCAGGCAAGAACACTGAAGTGGATTGGCATTTCCTTCTCCAGGGCGTGAAAGTGAAGTTGCTCAGTCGTGTCCGACTCTTCGTGACCCGTGGACTGCAGCCTACCACACTCCTCTGTCCCTGGGATTTTCCAGGCAAGAGTACTGGAGTGGGTTGCCATTGCCTTCCCCCTCATCCAGTGGGGATGGTTCAAATTGTTTTGAGTGTTAAATAGGACAAGTTGAGTGAGAGGTAGGGTGCCATCTTAGTTTTGGTCATGTTCAGAGTGAGGAAACACTTTTTGTGTTTCTGAACCATCTTTGGGATAGGGGAGTTTTCTTTTTCCGATCCCACTTCTCTGACATGTTTGCCCTGGCTCCCACCTACCCCCTCATCATCTCTCATCACAGTCAAGCCCTGATGTCCTCCTGGCTCTACTGTAAGCAGCATGAGGTCAAGGACTTGGTGTGCGTCTCTCTTAGTCTGTTCAGGCCTCTAAAACCAAGTACCAACGTACTTATAAGAAACAGAAATTTATTTCTCACAGTTCTGGAGGCCAAAAGTCCAAGATCAGGGTGCCAGCAGGGTCAGGTTCTGGTGAGAAACTTTCTTCCGGTTGCAGGTTGCAGACTCCTGACTTCTCACTGTAGCCTCACACAATGCAGCTCCCTGGGGTCTCTCTATAAGGGCACTGATCCCATTCATGAGGGGACCACCCTTATGACCTCATCACCTCCCAAAGGCCCTGGCTTCTAGTACCATCATTTCAGTATATGAATTTGGGGTGAGGAGACACAAACAGTCCATCACAGCCTTGTTTGCTGTTGAATACACAGCACAGCCCCTTACCCTGGGTAAAAACTGTACATTGCTGGCATTCAACATGTTGACTGCAGCAGTTCGTGCTAAGCATTTTCTCTGCCTCTTCTCACTGCTCCCAGCCCTCTGAGGCAGGAGCTGTTACTCTCATCCTCATCCTGAGGACAGAATTGGAGTTCAGACAGGGAAAGAGAGTCACCAACAGGGCCAGCTCTAGGGTGAGGCAAGAGGAGCACCCAAGGTGCAAAAATGTTGCCATTTATAAAGCCCACGGTGCCAGGAACATTGGCCACGTTAAATCTGTGCTGGCTTTACCCGAGTGTCATCACTGTCTTCTGATTCGCAGTCCCTCTTTAACATCCAAGGTTATGCTACCCCGACCCATGACCCACCAACACCAGCCCCTAAGGGCTTTTCCCAGCTCCATGGGGAACATTTTTCAAGCTCTGTTGCTCAACTCTTATCAGTGACCAACTCCTGTGCGTCAGAGAGAAATGACCACCACCTGCATGTATTGCAGCCCTGTTTTGTCTGTTTATAGGAAGCTTGATCTTAGTGCTGTTTCTGTTACAATGGCCTGCATCTCAACCACCTGGGCACAGAAGCAGCAAAACCCAGTCCTGCCTGAGAGAAAGCTCAAGAAATGTCATCCTCCAGGAAGGAGGAAAGTCTTTCCTTCCTTGAGGAGGCAAACTGCTTCAAGGGGAATTTTGAGGGTCAGCTTGTCTCCTTCCCTCCCCCCTCCCCCACCCCCCCATCTGTACAACAACAGCTCCTGTTACTGCATCTTCAAGGTCATTCCTGCAGGTTTCAGCCAAGGGGCAGGATTTGACTTCAGGGCAGCATTTAGCCTGATGAGGCTATAACCTCATCATCCTGCCTCTGGCCAGAGTAAAGAGACCAGCTAGCTAGAGCCTGCATAACCCCTTCCTTGGTTCCTCCCGCACTGGACTGAGAGTCAAGGACTTTAGTTCAAGTTCTTGGGCAAGGTTCTTTCCGTCTTGGGCCTCTAATTGCCCACCTGTGAAATGGAGCATACTCTGGCCTTCATGGGGCCTAATACGTGAGAAGTCACTGTGGAAAGCATGGTGTGCACCACTGACCACAGACATATGTAGAGCTGGGGCCTTTTCTGGAGTGTTCCTAAAGGATCAAAGGAAAAGGCACTGGCCAGGGAGTCGGTGGACCTAGAGTTCTGAGTCCCAGTCCCATGCTCACTGGCTGTATGCGCCCAGGCCGGTTGCCTGTTTCCTCCTCTGTAAATGGGGCACTGTCTTTGCCTGGCCCTCCTTGCACAGGCATGGAGGTTATGACATACAGGGGCATGTAAGACGGAGACCCTGGTGGTTAAGGTCACAGGCTTCAGATCAGAGGGGCCTGGACTCAAGTGCTGCCCCAGCCACTTACTAGCTGTGTGACTTTGGGCAAGTAATTTAACCACTGTAAGCCTCTACTTTCCCATTCACAAAATGCGGAGAATGGTAGTTTATACGTACAGAGTTGTTGTGAGGATTAAATTAAATGAAGCAGGGAAAGTGTTCAGCACAATGATGGCAAGTGGGGAGGAGACCCAGGACAGCTGTGTGGTTTTGAGCGCACATGCAACTCTGCCTCCTTGAATTTGGTCTCCTCACCTAAGTGATGCCAGGCAGGAAGGAAAGAGTTTAGGGCTCCAGTGATTCTCAGCGCTGTGTTGATGAAGAAAGATGTCTTTCTATCTATAAGCCTCTACCCCTTCTCTGCTTACTGTAGAAACAAAGGATGTTTGCCATGAAGCCAGCTCATCAGTGTGCAACCCTGGTGAAGTTAATGAACCTTTCTGTGCCTTGCTTCTTCGTCTGGAAAGTGGGATAGCAATGTCTGTCATATCCACCTCTTACAGTTGTTTGAAGACTAAATGCATTAATGTATTTAAAGTGCTTATAGCAGTGCCTGTCATCAAGTGAATAGGATGGTAAATAAAGATGAGCCCTGCTCCCCATTGAGGACTCCTGAGAGGCCCACTTTGCTCCAAGGTCTCTTGGAGTAAAGCCTGCCGTGGTGGCCCGCCTTGTCTTACTTACTCCACAGCTCTGGCCCTGAGAGAAAGCAGACCCTGCCCAGGGCGGCCACGTGGGCTGACCCCAGCCGAGCCTGGGCAGCAGGCTGTGCTGGGAGACCAGGGAAGAGGGCGTGGGGGCCGGCATGTGCACAGAAACACGTGAGCACTCACATGGACAGACACGCAGGCACGCATGTTCCGACATGGGCAGCAGCCACACAGCACACAGCTGGGCCCCCCGCCGCCTCTCCAAGAGCGCCCCAGGCCAGGCCCCTCACCCCACTTCAATCCCTGGGTCAGGAAGATCCTCTGCAAAGGAAATGGCAACCCACTCCAGTACTCTCGCCTGGAAAATCCCATGGACAGAGGAGCATGGTAGGCTATAGTCCATGGGGTCACAAAGAGTCGGACACAACTGAGTGACTTCACTTTCCTTGAATTATTTTGAAATATTAATACTTGTTTTCTTGAAGATGACTTGTTTTCAAGTCATCTTTGCAGTGGATAGGGCTGGGCTGACTCCTTGGGAGTGTGTGGAGAAGCCACAGAGGGTCAGAGAGATCCCAGAGGCCTGGCCCTGCCACTTGCATGCTCAGTGTCTCTGGCAAGTCTTCTCCCCAGTCAGGACCCATTTCTCCATTGGTAGGATAAGGGGGTGAGACCAGGAATTTTCCAGAATCCTAGGTCTCAAAGTGGCTTGGTCCCCACCAAGGACTCCTGAGGGGCCCACTTTGCTCCAAGGTCTCTTGGAGTAAAGCCTGCCGTGGTGGCCTGCCTTGTCTCACTTACTCCACAGCTCTGGCCCTGAGAGAAGGCAGACCCTGCCCAGGGCAGCCACGTGGGCTGACCCCAGCTGAGCCTGGGCAGCAGGCTGTGCTGGGAGACCAGGGAAGAGGGCGTGGGGGCCGGCATGTGCACAGAAACACATGAGCGCTCACATGTTCTGACATGGGCGGCAGCCACACAGCACACAGCTGGGCCCCCCGCCGCCTCCCCAAGAGCACTCCAGGCCAGGCCCCTCACCCCACTTCAGTGGCAGGACCCGGCCCAGTGCTCTGCACACTGTGGCCCTAAGCAGATGTTCATTGCTTAACTGAACACAGGAAAGCCTCATGTTCGGAGTGGGGGGTGCCACCCCCCACCAGCCCTCGACCACAGCTTTCCACGGCACAGACCCTCCCCTACCAAAGAAATGAGAGGACTGTTGATAGCTCCCAGATGAGCCAGGCTGACTGGGGTCCGTACACGTTTATCTAAGGTGCACAAAATGTGTCTTAGATAAAATGTGACCGGTGGTTACAATGGAATAACAGACGTAATAAAAAATTTTTTACTTTATTTAGAAGTTTCTTTTCCAAAAACTAAATTTAAAAACAAAGGTAATTGTTGTTTGTTTTTTTTTTTTTAAAAAAGCTCCTTAAATAAAAAATTTAAGTTAATAATAATATGGGTGGAACTTAGGTATAACACCTTGGTTGCTTGCCATTTGTGACACTTTTGACACCATTCAGTCCCCACTCTTTGTCACCATCTTACAATTAGGGAAACTGAGGCCTAGCTCAGGAAAGGGAAGGGTCTTTCCTGAGGTAAGCACTTGCTTGGGGACCCAGAGAGCAGAGCTCTTGGCTTTGCCTCTGATTGTGTGATCTTGGGCTAGTCACCTCATCCCTAACTTCACATTTCTCCACTGTAAAATCAAGGTTGGGAATTCCCTGGCGGCCCATTGGTTAAGACTCTGTGCTTTCACTGCTGAGGGCCCTAGTTCAATCCCTAGTCAGGGAACTAAGATCCCATAAGCTATATGGCATGCCCCCCACCCAATTTTTTTAATTAAATAAAATCAGGGAGAAATTTATCCCCATATTGCTTGCCTCCCAAGGTGGCTGTGAGGATTGCAAGACATAGGCAGGAAGGGGAGAGCACTTTGCAAACAGATTTAGGGCATTGCTTCCTTGGTGGCTCAGACAGTAAAGAATCTGCCTGCAATGCAGGAGACGTGAGTCAGATTCCTGGGTTGGAAAGATCCCCTGGAGAAGGTCATGACTCTCCACTCCAGCATTCTTGCCTGGAAAATCCCATGGACAGAGAAGCTTGGTGGGCTATAGTCCATGGGGTCGCAAAGAGTCAGACACAACTGAGCGACTAACACTTTGACTTTTCACTGCAGCAGAGGCAGAGCTGAGTCCAGAGCCCAGGGCTCCTGTCCTCCCACCTGGGCTTGCTTCAGGGCAGAATACAGCATGAGGAAGGGGAAAGGGTGGGCTTCAGAGAAGGTGGGAGGCTGTCTACCTGTTTATTCTCAAATCAGTCATAATTATTTATATATATATATATATATATATATATATATATCTCCCCTCTTTAATTCCCC
>SJXQ01011214.1:0-33473 GCA_006408695.1 Aepyceros melampus | reverse complement strand
CCCCCCCCCCCGATTCCACCCTCCAGGTCATCACTTCAACATTGCCTTTTTTTAGTAGTATGTGTGGGATATAGTATAAAATGTTGAGAAGGTAAAGGGGAGCTGGAAGAGGCAGAAATTAGTCTAAAATATATATATTCATAAAAAATATATTACAAGCGCAGCATGGCATAGGTTCATGATGTGGAGAGGGAGATTTGTTCCAGTCAGGGAGGTCAGCATAGGCTGACCAGGAATGATGATAAACTGAAGTTAAGGAAGAGGAGGAGTTAACTTTACAGAGGGGATGGAAAAGTATTCCAGGCAGAGGAAACAGCTAGTGCAAAGGCCCTGGGGTAGGAGTGAGCAGGAGCCCTTGGTAACTCTAGTGTGGTTGAGGTATAGAGTCCCAGGTGAAGCATCCTTAGCCAAGTGAAGCTGCAGAGCTAGGCAGTGCCAAGCATGCAGCACTCAAGCGTTAGTTAGGATTTGGGCTATAATCATAAGAGCAGTGGAAATCCATTAAAGGCTTTTAAGCAGGGGCGTGATATCCATTTTGATAAGCTCACTGGCTGCAAGTCAAGTGTGAAAGAAAAGAACATGAGGGGGGACTTCCTTTACAGAAACCAGAACATGCAATAAAGTCACTAAAATCAGATCAGTCTGATATCAGGAAAGGCATAGACAAATAGATCCATGGAACATGGTAAATAATCCAGATTTAGATTCCAGGATGTAGGTGTCAATATTGGACAAAAGAGGTATCTCATCCCAGTGGGAAAAGGGATGGCCTATTTCACAAATTATGTAGCCCACTGAGAAAAATAAAAATAACCGCACATCTTACACCACCTGCATTTCAAGTGTGTCAAAAAATTTAATGTAAGAATGAAAATAATACAAAATACTGTAAGAGATTCCAGGAGACTGCATGTGCAAAGTAGAGCAGGGATCAGCTAACTGCTGCCCATGGATCGAATCCATGCTGCCTTTCCCTTTTGTTTTAATAACAGGTTTATTGAGATGTAATCCACATACCATAAAATTCACTTTTTTAGAAAAAATAGTCAACTAGTTATTTTTCCCCCAGAGGGGAATGTTATGTTCCACAAATAGTGTGAGTTTTATTTTACTGTTGAAAAGCACTTGCTATTTATTTTTTTCTTTCCTAGAAATTCAACATATTGTCTAGGAACCCCATAGCACCATGAGTTAAATTTCGAATTCTGGATGTTACACTCAAACATCAGTACACTCATCATTTCACATGTATTTAATGTGAGTTTTTTAGTATGGTATGTGTTAATTTCTACTTTTTTAATATTTAAAATTGCTTTTAAATAAACATATTTTCGGTTGATTCCCGCCCCAAAATGAAGTGTACAATTGAATGGTTTTTAGTATTTTTTTTTTAGATATGTGCAACCATTGCCAAAGACAATTTAAGAAAATTTTCATAACCTGAAAAAGAAACTCTATAACTATTAGTTATCAACCTCCTATCACTTGTCCTCTCCCAGCCCTCAGCAACTACCAGTTTCCTTTCTGTCTATGCTAACTCACTTCAGTCATGTCCGACTCTGTGCGACCCCATAGACGGAAGCCCACCAGGCTCCCCCATCCCTGGGATTCTCCAGGCAAGAACACTGGAGTGGGTTGCCATTTCCTTCTCCAATGCATGAAAGTGAAAAGTGAAAGTGAAGTCACTCAGTCGTGTCCGACCCTCAGCGACCCCATGGACTGCAGCCTTCCAGGCTCCTCCGTCCATGGGATTTTCCAGGCAAGAGTACTGGAGTGGGGTGCCATTGCCTTCTGTCTATAGATTTGCCTATTCTAGATATTTCATAAAAATGGAATCATGCAGTATGTGGCCTTTGGTGTCTAACTGATTTCATTTAGCACACTGCTTCCACGGTTCTCCCATGTTGCAGCATGGATCAGGACTTTTAGGGCAGAATACTATTCCAAGGCATGACTATTTACCCATTTATCAGCTGATAGACAATTGAGTTATTTCTATGTGTTGGCTATTATGATTAATGCTGCTATAAAATTCAGGTATATATTTTTGGTGGACCTATGCTTTTGTTTCTCTTGGGCAGATACCTAGAAGCAGAACTACCACTGCTTGTTTTTGTAAATAAATGTTTCTTTGGAACATGTTTGTTGCTATATTGTCTATGGTTGCCTTCTTGCTACAATGGCAGTGATGAGGAGTTGCAACAGAATCCGACAAAGTTTGAAACATATGCTACTTGGCCTTTTAGAGGAAAAATGGGAAGACCTCTCCTTTCAAGGCTGAAAATGAAGATGTTATAAGAGAAAAGAGATATTATTTAAAAATTAAATTTGACTGTATATATGATCACATATGTCATATATATATTTGATATGTGAGAGGATATGTATATAAGACATATATAAGATTATATAGTACATATAAAATCTATACAACCCAAATGTTCCTCAATGATAAATGGATAAATAAAATGTGATATACCATAGAATATTTTTATATATAATGTAACATTATAAATACTATATATTAAATAATATGTGTATATATATATGTATATATATATGTAATCTTTAGTATGACAAAGTGAAAGTGAAGTCACTCAGTTGTGTCTGACTCTTTGTGACCCCATGGACTGTAGCCTGCTAGGCTCCTCCCTCCATGGGATTCTCCAGGCAAGAGTACTGGAGTGGGTTGCCATTTCCTTCTCCAGGGGATCTTCCCGACCTAGGGATCGAACCCGGGTCTCCTACATTCCAGGCAGACGGTTTAACCTCTGAGCCATAAAGTCATTGGGCAAAAAAATAGACCTTGAAGAAACAACTGTAACACTGACAACAGAGAAAGGATTCTATCTTGTATCAGTCAGAGTCCCGGTAGGAGGTGGGAAGCACACCCAAATTGAGTAGTGCAAGGAGAGGTCTTCAAGGGACAGGAAGGAGAGACTGCTTTCAAAGGTGTGAGCAGGGTTGAGGAAGCACACCCAGGGAGGCGCATGAGAGCTGGTATCAGAAGGGAATCATCTCTGCTAGGACCTGTGCCCAGTGGGAGGGGTAGGGAAAGCTTGGGAGTAAATACTCCGTCTCTCTTTCCTCCTGCCCAGTGACCTCCAGCTGTGCCTCCATTTGGCCAAACCCAACCAGAAGCTGAGGACTGCAAGCTCTTTAGAATCCCTATGGTGTGAGAGCCACAGAGCAGATGGAGAAAGGCAGACAGCGTGGATCTGGAGGGGACAGATGGAAGATAGCCAGCATGCAGATTGAAAGGAGAGATCATCCCAATAGCAAATTGGGTAAAGGGGATGATGAGATAGCTAATGACTGAACAAATTAGGTGGCCCCCCAAAAAAGATTATGACTGATGCATGTACGCTAGTAGTCAGGAAAACCTAAATAAGTCTGTCTAGTAATACGATGGTTTTGTGTCTATCAGAGCTGTAATACCTACTGCTGGTTGGGAAGTAGGGAAAGTGGTACTCACATAGTGCTAGTAGAAACAGGAAGCACGGCTGATGTTTGGAAAGCAGCAGTTAAACTCTTGGGAGTCTACCCCATAGAAATACAGACCTTCATAAGGAAGGACTTATGTGCAAGAGTGTTATATAGATGCTGTCACACTTGCAATTGCTCATCATCTTTTTTTTCAAGTTATTTTTTGACTGTGCTCGGTCTTAGTTGTGGTGGGCAGGGGCTTCTCTCTAGCTTTAGTGCACGGCTTCTCTTGTTGAAGTATGGGGGTTTCTCTTGTTGTGGAGCATGAGATCTACAGTGCACAGGCCCAGTAGTTGTGCTTAGTGAGCTTAGTTGCCCTGCAGCATGTGGGATCTTATGCGACCAGGGATCGAACCCACATCCCGTGCACTGGAAGGCAGATTCTTAACCACTGGACCGCCAGGGAAGTCCCCATCATCTTTCAGTCAGCCTTTCTCTGACGTTTGGGGAAATGCCTGTGTTGGAGCTCCACCTTCTCAATTTAGGAATCTCAAAGTTGCTGCTGGAATGTGGCCAACCCAGCAGGCTCCACCAGTCAGATACTCCTCATGAGATTTCTCTTATTCTGTGCAAGTGCAGGAGGCAAAAAGGGAGCCCAGCTCTGGTGGCCAAGCACCAGGGGCTGTCTCTGAGGGGCTGAAAAGTGGAACTCTAGGTGAAGACTGACATAGGGTGGCATGAGGGGAAGGCCTGGTGAGACCACAGCTGGTGAATTCATCAGACTATTCTGTGGTATAGTTTAGGACTTCAGTCCTAGAAACTGAGCCTCCAGGCCAAGTAAGATGAGCTGCCATCACATCTTAGAACAGTACCTAACATTTTCTGTAACATTGTTCCCAGTGGTGAGAAACTGGAAGTGAGAAATGAACATCAGCAAGGCAACAACCAAATAAACTCATGCATCCATATAACAGAATGTTAGGCAGCCGTTAAAAAGAATGAATTAGTGCTACACTAGCTGACTTGGAAAGATACCTATGAATAATGTTGGGTAAAGAAGGCAAGGAGCAAAAAACTATAATATCCCACTAAAAAAAAAAGAAATGGACAAATAAACTCTGTATATGTAAATGTGCATACAGGTACGTGCTTAGAATTGAATGAGTCTGCTAAGGATTGAATGGGTGAACAAAAACACAGGACACATCCTAGGTTATTGGCATGGAGTGTGGGGTGGTATGGTGAAGGGAGGAGATGGAAAAAGAGGAGTGAAATGAAAAAGGAAAGAAAGAAAACTGTATTTACTAAATGAAGTGTACAGGGAGACCTGGCATGCTGCCATTCATGGGGTCACAAAGAGTTGGACACGACTGAGCGACTGAACTGAACTAAGGTATTCACATAAAATTATACCTGTGTATATTTGTATGTTAAAGAAGGAAATGGCTGCTGCTAAGTCGCTTCAGTTGTGTCCGACTCTGTGCAACCCCATAGACGGCAGCCCACTAGGCTCCTCGCTCTCTGGGATTCTCCAGGCAAGAACACTGGAGTGGGTGGCCATCCTCACCTGGGAAATCCCAAGGACAGAGGCGCCTGAGGAGCTACAGTCCATGGTGTTGCAGGAATCGACACAACTTGGCAACCAAACCACCACCATCACCACATTTGTGTGTGTGTGTATTGTGGGCATATGAAAATGAGATCAAATTGAAAAGATTTTTAAAGCAAAAAGTCACTGGCTGTACTACTGGGACAGCCTGGTGACAGGGTGACCAGTTGGGAGGCTACGCCTTTTTCTTTTTCTTGGCCACACCACACAGCAGGTAGGATCTTAGTTCCCTGACCAAGGACCAAAGCCACATCCCTTGCATTAGAAGTGTGGAGTCTTAACCACTGGACCACCAGACGCTGTGCTTTTTGATAGCAAAGGGAGAGGGTGGCTTGGACCAGAACCTGACAGTAAGCATAGAGACAAAAGGATGGACTTTGAAACACCTCCAGCAGATAAATGGCCTAGACAGGGAATGGGTTGATTTGTGAGAAACAGGGAATGGGTTGATTTGTGAGATGGCAATAGAAAGAAAACCTTGGGCTTCCCTAGTGGCTCAGTGGTGAAGAATCCGCCTGCCAACGCAGGAAACATGGGTTCGATGCTTGATCTGGGAAGCTCCCACATGCCATGGAGCAACTGAGCCCATGCGTCACAATTATTGAGCCTGTGCTCTAGAGCCTGGGAACCGGAAGTACTGAGACGGCTCGCCCTAGAGCCTGTGTTCCACTGCAAGAGAAGCCACCCCAGTGGAAAGCCTGTGCACCATAACTAGAGAGTAGCCGCCCCAGCTGGAGAAAACCTGTGCTCAGCAAGACCCACCACTGCCAACAAATTAAAAAAAAAATAAATTATATATAAAGAAGATCCTCTGGTTGCTACTAACTGGGTGATCTTGAATTCCTCCTTTCCGCAGTCTGGACACTAGGTGATGATACCACCTGTTTCACAGAACTGTGGGGATGAAATGAAAGGCCATATAAAATGCACATCACCCTCTTTCATTCCCAAGTAACTCAGCCAGGAAGCAGCCATCTAAAGACCAGAGCCTGTTTGGAAGGGTTTCCTTGTCATCTTGAAGACCATATGTTCTAGGAGTTCACCCTGGGGAGGCTGAGGGCCTGGGATGCTCTGATCATCGAGGCAAGGAGGGGTTTGGAGAAGGCCAGAGCATGATGGGAGATAGGGTCCCACTTTTCCTTTGTTGCTACAGAGCCCAGATCACTCTGGGAGGAGCCTGGGCCAAGTGAGCTCGGCAGATATATGGAATTTCAAAAGAGGAGGGAGGGGACATTTCCATTAAAGAGTGCTCCTGGAAGGCTTTTGGGAGGAGGTGACTTTTGAAGGGTGAGTGGAATTCAGACATGTAGCCATGAGCAAATTCTTTTTCTTTTTTTTTTCCAACTTTTTTTTTAAGAAAAGGAAATTCTTCCCATTCTTAGAGGATCAACTCAAAGACTGCTTCCTGCTTACTAGATCCTGCTGGTTGGAATTATTCATGTTTTCCCAGCACCCTCATTGACAGAGGGTTATTAACAGTGCCCAATGTCTTCCTGTCTAGCTGAGAGGGTTGAGCAGCTTGGGGATAAGGGTGGCATCTTCAAAGCTCTTACCCTAGTGCCTGGCAGCTTGCACCTCCACTTAGGATTCAAAAAGCTATGTGTTGAATGAAAGGAAGTGTAACCAATCATGTTTTGGGTGAAATCCACGTTTTTTCTTTCCTCTGTTCAAGAACCCAGCAAACATTTCCCAGTTATTTTATTTCCCAAATCAGGCTATGAAAATGTGTTTCTTGGAAACAAGAAACAGTAGTAGCCTGTGTATTAAGCCTTTACCATATGTCAGGCACTTTACAAAGTACTCCATAATCTTCATCCATGTAACCATCAAAACAGTTTAAGAAGAGGCTTTTTTTTTTTTTTAATTTGTGCCCATTTCAAACCTAGGGAGACTCCAAGATTTAGCAAGGCCAGCAATTTCTACAATAACAGCACAGGAAAGGTCAGAACCCCAAACCCTCGAGTGCCATCCCTTGCATACACATAGCACTCTGTACGTATGCTCACACAAGTAGAGTTCTCAAATTTGTAAAATCAGCATTTGGTCCTGATGGTCTTAGTCTCTAAGTCGTGTCCAGCTCTTTTGTGACCCCATGGACTGTAGCCCACCAAGCTCATCTGTCCATCAGTTTCCCGCTAGAATACCAAAGTGGGTTGCCATTTCCTTTTCCAGGGGATCTTCAGGACCTAGGGTTTGAACTCATGTCTCCTGCATTGGCAGGTGGATTCTTTACTACTGAGCCACCAGGGAGGCCCCCTGGTCCTGATGTAGACAGCACCTTTGGCCCTGACAAGCCATGAACTCAATCAATTCCATAAACATAAAGATGGTCATTTAAACTTGAGACCCAAGGACTTCCCTGGTGTTCCAGAGGTTAAGACTCCACATTTCTAATGCAGTGGGCATGAGTTCAATCCCTGGGCAGGGAACTAAGATTCCACATGCTATGCAGCAAAAAAAATTTTTTAATTAAAAATGGAAAAAAAAAAAACAAAACTTGAAACCCTGATGATGTTCACTTGGCACTTGAGAAAACAGGCGTGGCAAGAATCTGTGACTGGTGCAAAACATGGGCTCCTTGGTGGTGGAGCTGGGTGCCCGGCCCATCTTCTCTCCTCACCAGTCTGTGCTCTTGTTCTCCACACCTCAGCATCTTCTGGTCCAGTGCCCTGATTGTGGTCTACATGATGGCAACAGCTTCATGACCTGCTGCACATCGACTTTCAGGTCCCGGAGGAGATGGAGGTCATTCTTCATTGTTTCCCCCATTTGATCCCTTTTTTCTTTTTCAGTTCAGTTCAGTTCAGTCACTCAGTCGTGTCCAACTCTTTGCGACCCCGTGAATCACAGCACGCCAGGCCTCCCTGTCCATCACCAACTCCCGGAGTTCACTCAGAGTCACGTCCATTGAGTCCGGGATGCCATCCAGCCATCTCATCCTCAGTCGTCCCTTTCTCCTCCTGCCCCCAATCCCTCCCAGCATCAGGGTCTTTTCCAATGAGTCAACTCTTCGCATGAGGTGGCCAAAGTACTGAAGTTTCAGCTTTAGCATCATTCCTTCCAAAGAAATCCCAGGGCTGATCTCCTTCAGAATGGACTGGTTGGATCTCCTTGCTTAAAAGTGTCATGTCTCAGGCTTCCCGGGTGGCTTGTGGGTAAAGAATCTGCCTGCAGTGCAGTAGACGGGTTCGATCTCTGAGTGGGTATGATCCCTTAGAGGAGGACATGGTAACCCATTCGTTTTCTTGCCTGGAGAATCCCATGGACAGAGCCTGGGAGGCTACAGTCTATAGGGTCACAAAGAGTCAGACACAACTGAAGCGACTGAGCATGCAAGCGTCATGACTCAGACACTGTGCTAAGCAGTTTACACCCAACAGTGCTTGCACTTTCAGTAAAATCCTGTAAGGTAGGTGTTAACATTCTCATTGAATGCATGAGGCACTGAGGCCCGATTTCCTTAACTAGGGAGCAGAGGTGCTAGGATTTGATCTCAAGTCTGCTGCTACTACTGCTGCTAGGTTGCTTCAGTCGTGTCCGACTCTGTGCAACCCCATAGACGGCAGCCCATCAGGCTCCCCTGTCCCTGGGATTCTCCAGACGAGAACACTGGAGTGGGTTGCCATTTCCTTCTCCAATCCATGAAAGTGAAGAGTGAAAGTGAAGGCGCTCAGTAGTGTTCGACTCTTTGCAACCCCATGGACTACAGCCTATCAGGCTTCTCCATCCATGGGATTTTCCAGGCAAGAGTACTGGAGTGGGGTGCCATTATCTGCCTGACCCAAAGCCCAAATTCCCCAAGCATGCACACAGTACCAATGGCCACAGCTCTGCAGGGGCCTATGGAGGGGATGAGAATTGAAGGGCATCCACCAATGGGGCCTTGGAATTTAAACATCTGTTCCTTTGCCCAAAGGCTTTGGGGGCAAGACACTCTTCTTTATGGCAACTCTAGGCTATGATGAAGATTTTATGGGACAAGAACACTTTGAATGGGTGAGCAGAGAAGGACACAGCAATAGATGTAAAGGTTGCTAGCAGTTAATAAATACACCTTTCCCTCTTTCCTCTCTCTTCTTCCTCTTTTCCTCCAATGATTAACAGCCAGACTTTGAAGTCAGGCAGACCTAACTTAAAATGCTGGTTGAGCAACTGACTAGCTGTGTGGCCTCGACAAGTCATTTAACCTCTCCGGGCTTCAGCTCCCTCATCTGCAAAATTGGGGACCCTTTTCTATGGGCCTCAGCTTCCCAGTTTGTACAGTGAACGTGTTTGACTAGGTCAGTGTTTCCCCAACTGTGGTACGCCAGGAGTAAGCTGGACAATTTACATGGTATAAAGTGAACATGCATCATTTTAGGTTATGAGTAAATTTTAATGTATAAGAGGAAAAAATAAAACTCAGATACCAGACGCATGACTTCATGGATATTGTTTGGAATGTAGCTAAGTGAAAAGGTAGTGATTTAAAGTAAATGCCATTAAATAAATAATAAATGGTGCTAGGAAGTGGCAGAAATTGAGAAGGTGGTCCTTGAATAGCCGGCCGTAGGGAAAATTGGGCCAGATGATCTGGCTCTGATTATATGGCTGCCCAGAGAAACGGTGGCTGTTGAGTGACTTGCCAGAGGGATCCCTTGTTCCCCATTATATTTCTAAGCAGCCAGGTTCCTGTAAAGCCCCACTGCCAGGAGTTTGGGGTAATGCCCTTTCAGTACACATTGCAAAAATGATATAAATAACTCATCCTGGGACTTCAAACACGCCACCTCAGATGTATGGTGGGAGATTACAGGTTCCTAAGATGCAGCCCCTCCATCATCCCCATGGCTTAGAGGCTGCTGGAGAGTGGAGATCAATGCTTTGATTTTATGAGCAGCTGGGCCACGTGACCAGGCCCCAGAGCCTTTGGTTTATGGGTTGTTTACACATTCCTGGTGAGAAACGGCTTACATTCTGGGCCACAAGCACACTCCTAAATCAGCTGCCAGGTTCTTGCAGTTGGAGGTGAAAGAGATCTGTGTGTCGGTGGGCACCAGGAGGCAAAGGGGAGGACAGAGGCGGGCTGGGGGGGGGCCCTTCAGGGCCTCTGGATCCCGTTTCTGGATCAGTGGAGGGCACTGTGCAGGGCCTGACATGGGGAGGACCCTGAGGGTTGCAGGCTCACCGTGGCTCCAGGTTCATCAGGCTCCACCTACATGGGCACACATTAGCTCATGGGGTTCCTGCAGCAGCCCCAGGAGGTTGGAATTACTCTTATTTCCAGATAAGGAACCAGAGGCTCAGAGAACTGAAGCAGCTTCCTCTCACATGGCTGGCAAGTATCCTGGAGGGATTCAATCCAGTTTGACAGGGGCAAAGGCTGATGTCTCACCACTACTCCTCCGTGTCACTGGGGCTCCCTAGAAAGTCACTTGAGCTGGAATTTAGGCAGTGGCTTGGAAGCGGAAGATGAGGTGATGACTCTTTCTGTTGGGGTTTTGCCCTGACTTAGCTCAGTCATGGTCTGAGAATCCCACGTCACAGAGTTGACTATAAGGATCCAGCGCACAGGATGCCCAGAATCATGTGGTGAAGCTCAGGGTAGCCGGCGGACCCTCGTTTGCCCCTTTTATCCCCATCCCTCCCTTCCCTGTCCTCATTCCCTGCTTCCTCTTCCTCATCCCGGCCCCCTTTCCCTTCTATCCCCTCATTCCAAGAGGGTCCTCCCTATGCCTTGGCTCTTTGTATCCCTCTCCTTGTGGTTTGCATCCCTTCGTCCCAGCTCTGCCCTTTGTAGCTGCCTGGGCTTCTCCTAGGATGGCACTGTGATGTTGGGGATGGTCCTCAGTCACACCTTCTCCAAGCCACTCAACGCCTTCAGCAATTCCCCAGTCCACGTGGGCTGTAGCTCCCTCCTCAACCTGACTGCTGCTTTCTGAGGTCAGGGCAGAGAGATGACCCAAAGTTGGAGAGTGGACCCTGCAGCAGCCGGGTTAAGGAATCTTCTCCCTCTAGACTGAAAGGCAGCTGGGTCTTGGGGGACGCATGCAGGCTCTGGGGTACATGGATTACAGCCCTGTCCTGACATTGGATCATCTGCTTCAAGGCACTTAACCTCTGGAGCCTCCCTGTTCTCCTCTGTAAAGCAGAAGTAGTGAAGACAGTGCGTAGCTAGGCTTTCTGCTGTCCCGCAGCCTTCCACCTGGTGCCTCAGTTTCCTGTAGGGCACCATTTTCTTCCACCCTCAGCCCATGTGCTTTAGAAGCAACTCCACCCTCTGCTCTGGGACTCAGCTACCCACACTTCCCTCACCCTTTTCTTTAGTGATTGGTTCAGGGGTGTACACATGACCCAGTTCCAGCCAGTGAGAGTCCAGCTTTCAGGGACAGCTGCTCTTTTTGGTAGGTGTAAAGCTGTGAGAATGTGGGCTACCAAGTCATCTTTGTTGTTACACTATCATGAAGGAAAAGCTTATCTAAAAGTAGAGCAACCTCAGAGCAGAGCCAAGCCAGGAAATGGGGATACTGAGTGCCTACATTAAGCTGCGCCTGAAGCCAATCTCTTTTGACTTTTCAGATACACAAGCCAATACATACTTTGTAGATTATTTGCAAAAATGGCCACATTTCCTAACCCCTCTCTTATCCATGTTCTTGTAACATGGCTTTGTGGCAGTTCCCTTCAAGAGGTAGAATCTTTCTCCCCATTCCTCGGATCTAGGTTGGTCTGGTGATTTGTGCTGGCCAACAGAACACGGCAGAAATGACAGAGGGTCAGCTCGAAGCCCAAGCCGACGGGGTCTTACGCATTTATACTCACTGTCTTGGGTCTATAAATCCCCTTGGGCTAGCCTGCAGAAGGACAAGAGACACGTGGAGAAGAGCCCACTGTCCCAGCCAAGAGCATCCTGGACCAGCCTACATCCTGCTGGCTGGAAGTGCATGAGAGAGTCCACCCAAGATCAGCAGAGCTGACCACCAAAGTTGAGCCTGGAGGGACCAGAAGACCTGCCCAGTTAACTTATGAGCAGTTAGTAATTATCTTAAGCATTGCATTTGGAGGCATTTTATTATGAAGCAATAGCTAAATAGGTTTATTTTATTTGCTTAAATTAATCCCAGTTGGTTTTTCTGTCATTTTTAATCAGAGAATTCCAAATGATACAATGATAATACCTATCTCACAGGACTGCTGTGAAGATTAGAAAAGATATTGGCAGAGTGTGAGTTCAGGCTCTATCTCCTGGCACTTGTCAAGTGATTCATCTCACTGGCAGCAAGCATGGAACTCATCCCTCAGAATTAGTGCTGTTACCTACAAAGAGAAACCATTACCCACCAGGCCTGCCATTGTGGATGATCTTTGAGATACATAGGTGTTCTGTTTCTTCTGTGTATACTTAATAAGTACATGCTTAATACTTAAAAGTATACTATATATTTAATAAGTATTCAGGGAGTCCCCTGTTTTCTGAATATTCATTATATAGGATCCCTAGAGTTACAAGTTTGCAGAAGGAACCAATAGTGCTTTGAAACATGAAACAATTCACTAATGGAGCTGATACTTTAAAAAATTAGGCACCTTTCCCCATACGCCTCTTTAATACAGATTTCTATCTCCACCCATTACATCAACTCTTTCTGCCTACTATTATTTTGTGTCTTTACAAAGACACAAAATAATAGTACAATTTGGTCATTGAATGAAATTGTAAATACTGTAAAAAAAAAAAAAAAGATTTGACAAAATCTATGAAAATGATGGTGTTGAACTACCCAAACCCTTGCAGTGCTGTGGACAATGTGGGACACATCAGAGTTAGGTCAGTTAACACTGTAAAAGAGGAAATGACATTGAGGTTTCATGAGAGAACAGGCTGACTGCTAGAGGATTACTGGAAACCCTTTGGGAGATTGATAAAACCCTTGAGTATCTTTGCAATAATGATTTTCTTCATAAATCATGCTGAGACTAAAGTGAAAGACATTGTCATATGACTTGATTAGGAAAAAATTGTGCCCCCAGAGCTCGAACAAGCAGCGCATGATTTTTTTGTTCATGCTAAGAATTAGCACATAGTCATAATTAATAGAAACTCAATTAGGGACTTCCCTGGTGATCCAGTGGCTAAGATTTTGCCTTCAAATGCAGGGACTGAGGGTTCGATCCGTGGTTCGGGAACTAAAATCCCACATGCCTTGTGACCAAAATACCAAAACATTTCAAAAAATCAATCAAACATATTTATGCAACGTTTTGTTTCATTTTCCAAGGTAAGTCCAAGTCTCTCCTCAACAGACATACACACTCTGGTGTGAAATTTTGGCCCCCATATTCAGAGGATTCACACTAAGGGACTCTTTCCTGTGTCATTTATCCTACACCCTTCTGTCTCTAGGAGGATGAAAAGGCCAAATCCTTGCCGGGCAAATGGAGCTGTGGGAGAGGTGGGCAGGGCACATGCAAGTGGCAGAGAGGAGTTCTCCCCAGCAGGTAGCCTCAGGAGGAGACCAAGGGACCCAGCTTTGTCTCCCCATCTCTTGGAGGTGATCCCTACATGCCTCAAGATGCGAATGACATGCTGCCTCACAGTCGAGCTGAATGGCTGTTTAAAGTCTTCAATAGGGATTTCCCTGGTGGTCCAGTGGTTAAGACTCTGTGCTCTGCGTGCAAAGGGCCCAGGTTCAACCCCTGGTCAGTAACTAAGATCCTTCAAACCACACGGTGTGTTCAGGGATATGGGGAGTCCGGGGGAGTCTTAACAAGACTTCTCTATTTATGTGATATTGTAAATCAACTATACCTATGATTCAGCAACTCCACTTCCTACCTGCATATACCTGAGCAAAATACTTTGCTTCCCTAAACTTCAGTTTCCTTATTTACAAGATGAGGATGAAGATTAAATGGGAGAGCAGGTGAAGAGGGGCTACCCGGGGCCTGGCACAGGGTGAAACCACAGAAAAGGTCGGTAGTACGTTTTTCACTGTAGCTTTTTTGTTTAGCAACAAATTTTTGGTGATCACAAAAGATGTAAGCATTTACTATTCAACAAATCTTTTTTATAAAACCCAAAATGCAAAAAAAAAAAAAATTCCTATAATATGTTGGCCTCCTTTCTACATATATATACAGATGTATTAAAAAAATTGTGTCCATACCATGCCGACTTCCTTCCTTCTTCCAGTAGTGGATTGCACAGAGTTCCCAAAGGATTGTTTCTTAAATGCCCATTACAGTCCTGCTTTGCTGGAAAGGGGGAAAGGAAAACTGAACTGCATTGCAAAAACAGTGGCCATGTGGTGCCCTTTGGGGTAGAAGTCAGCCTCCCTCATTACAGGGCACGCAGCCCCTCCCAAGCCCTCCTTGAAGATATTGGTCACCCCACTCTGGTGAGAAGAGTCACCCCCACTCCACTGCCCAGTCTCTTCTCACCCCTTCCCTCCTTACCTCCCAGCCACCCAACCCACTGCTCCTCCACTCTGCCCCTTCCAGGTGTCAAATGGGGGGAATTTCAGTCTGGAGTGAATGTTTACAGCTTACTTGAAACCCTTAAAAATAAAAATTCATCATAAACTGACAGATCCTTAAATTTAACTGCACCAACAGTGCCACTCTAATATTTAAAGCTCCGCTTGAATGGGTGTTCTATCAAAACCACATGGGCTCCCACCTGGCTCTCTCCCTGCAACAACAACCAAATCCGAGGAAATGCTGGTGGGATGTTGATTTGGCTGAAGGCACAGATCCTGCTGGCTCTGAGTTAACCTTTTTTCCAGGAACTTTCATGTTACTTGGTGGACAGCCCTGGGCCTTTGGTCTGAAGTTCTGAGTGTCATCATCTGCATTCACACAAAGGAAGCACAGAGAGGCGGAGTGAGCACTTGGCAATGTGGGCTTCAGGCTTCGTTGGTTGGGATCTTGGTTCTATAAGTAACAAGCTCTGTGACCTTCAGAACCTTACCTAACCTCTCTGTGCCTTGCTTTCTCTATCTGTCAGATGGAAAGTGGTGACAATGAAAGTGAAAGTGAAGTCACTCAGTCATGTCTGATTCTTTGCAACCCCATGGACTGTAGCCTACCAGGCTCCTCCGTCCATGGGATTTTCCAGGCAAAAATACTGGAGCGGGTTGCCATTTCCTTCTCCAGGGGATCTTCCTAACCCAGGGATCGAACCTGAGTCTCTTGCACTGCAGACAGATGCTTTACCGTCTGAGCCACCAGAGAAGACTGACTTCCTTAATACAAACTCTAAGGGAGTTAGTTTCTGTAATGAGCAACAATAACTGGAATAGAGTATGTCCTGAATAAATGTATGTTGTGTGCTTATGTGTGATACTTTAGGTACAGAGGATAGAGTTAATATAATTCCTCACCATCGAATTGGACTCCAGATTGCCTCTGCCTCACAAAAAATACCACCCCAACATAGTAGAACATGTCCTTTATGGACCTGTGTGAAAATTTCATTAGACTCTACAGCTAGGAATGAAATGATCGGATAATATGAATGCATTCCTAATTTGAAGGGCTTCCCTGGTGACTCAGATGGTAAAGAACTTGTCTATAATACAGGAGACCCGAGTTTGGTCCCTGGGCTGGGAAGATCCCCTGGAGAGGGAATGGCTACCCACTCCAGAATTCTTGCCTGGAGAATTCCATGGACAGAAGAGCCTGTCAGGCTATAGTCCATGAGGTCACAAAGAGTTGGACATGACTAAGCACTTGATTTGACCAAGGACCATAAACTGCTAACTCATACCTTTAGCCAATTTTCTATTAAGAGTCATTTTTCTTGTCAGTTATTAAGAACTCCTTTTATTCTTGCTAGATTTTGACCATGTGATTTCTATTCCTTCATTCTGTCATCCCTTTACATGAGATGTAAAGATCTCTTTACATCTATATTATTCTCCATTTTAAAATTCTTAATTTTTATATATTTATATTCTTTTTCCATATGTTGAGTACTTTTTAGCTTTATATGACTTTTACTGAGTTATATACACAAAAAATGTGCAGACTTTCAATGCATAGTTGGATGAGGTTGGACAAGTGTGTACACACATGTAAGACTACTGCATTAAAGATATAAAACATTTCCATCACCCCAGAAAGTTCCCTCTGGCAACTCAGTCCCCACAAAGGCAAATACCATTCTCATGTTCATCACTGTAAGTTAGCTTCTTCCATTTCAGAACTCATATAAATGGAATCACACATTCCATGGCTGATTTCTTTCACTCAGTGTGCTTTTCAGATGTATTTATGTCATTGCATGTACTAGTAATGTGTGCTTTTTTATTGCTGAATCATATAACATTGTAAGAAGTTGTTTGTCATTCACCAAATTATAGATGTCAGAACTGTTTCTAGCTTTTGGCTATTATGGATAAAGCCACTATTAGCATTCACATACAAGCCTTTTGTATGTGTGTGTATATGTTTATCTTTATATAAATATAAAATCTTTGTTATATAAAATATAATATTCTGACATATATATTCATTTCCTTCTTAGACATTATATTGCTGGCTCAAAGGGTAGGTGTATTTTACCTTCAAAAGAAACTGCAAAAAGGTTTCCTAAAGTGGTTTTACCATTTTACACTCCAGCCAGAAATGTAAGAGAGTTCCCGTTGTTCTATGTCTTCCTCAATATTTAATATTGTCCGTGTTTTTAATTTTAACCATTCTGGTATATAGTATCTCACGCTGGCTTTAGTTTGCTTTTCCTTTGTGTCTAATAGTGTTGAATGCCTTTTCATGTGCTTCTTGGCCATTTCTATCTCTCTGTTCAGTAATAAAAAAGAACAAATTACTGATGCAATTTGTTTTGCAATATGTCATTGCAATTAACATGCAGTGGCACACATAAATGTGAAAAACACGTCAAGTGAAAGAGGCCAGCCATAAAATGTGTGATTCCATCTGTATGAAGTTCCGTAATAGGAGAAGTTACGATGAACACGAGACCATGACACTTTGTAGTGTCTACTCAAGTCTTTAGCCCTCTTTGTTTTAAATTAGACTGATTATCTTTTCACTGTTGAGTTACAAGAGTTCTTTATATATTTTGGGTGCAAGTCTTTTGTCAGATGTATACATATTGAAAATATTTTCTCCCACCTGTGGCTAATCTCTTCATTTACCAATGACGTCTTCTGATGAACAAACGTTTACATTTTTGATGAAGTGTAATTTATCACTTTTTAATAGACAATTTTTTAAGAGCAGTTTTAGGCTTACAGCAAAGCTGAGCTGAAAGTATGAGTGGAAAGTACAGACAGTACTGCCCCACACAGGCATGGTCTTCCTATCATCAGCATCTCCCACCAGGTGGTACATCTGTTACAATGTACGGCTAATGATTATCACCTGATGGTTTACATTAGGGTTTACTCTGAATATTATACATTCTGTTGATTCAGACAAATGTATAATGACATATATCCTAATAGTTTCTCAGAATAGTTTCATGGCCCTAAAAAATCCTCTATGCTGTGTCTATTCATCCCTCCTTCCCCCAAGTCCTGACAACCACTGATCTGTAATTTTACTATTTCCATAGTTTTGTGCTTTCCACAATGTCATGTAGTTGGAATCATATGGTATGTAGCCTTTTCAGATTTGCTTCTTTCACTTAGTAATATGTACTTGTGTTTGTTCCATGTCTTTTTATGGCTTGATAGCTCATTTCTTTTTCAGTACTGCTTGCATTGTCTGGATGTACCACAGTTTGTTTATCCATTATCTACTGAAGGACATCTTAGTTGCTCCCAGGTTTTGGCAATTATGGATGAAGCTGCTATAAACATCTGTGTGCATGTTTTTTATGAGGACATAGGTTTTTAATTCATTTGAGTAAATACCTGTGAGCACAATTATTGGATCATGGCTCAGATGGTAAAGAATCTGCCTGCAATGTGGGAGACCCAGGTTTGATCCCTGGGATAGGAAGATCCTCTGGAGAAGGGAATGGCAACCCACTCTAGTATTCTTTCCTGGAAAATTCCATGGACAGAAGCTACCATCCCTCGGATTGCAAAGAGTCAGGCACGACTGAGCGACTAACACACATACATGGTAAGAGCCTGTTTAGTTTTATAGGAAAATGCCAAAGTGGTTGTACCATTTGTCTTTCCCACCAACAGTGAATCCTTGCTGGCATTTGGTGGTGTTAGTGTTTTGGATTTTGACCACTCAAATAGATGTGCTGGTATCTCATTATTGCTTTAATTTCCAATCCCCTACTGACATATGACGGTGAGCATTTTTTCATATGCTTATCTACCATCTGTATATCTTCTTTGGTGAAGTATATTTTCAGGTCTTTGGCTCATCTTTTTAAGATCATGTTGTTCATTTTCTTATTGTTGAGTTTCAGTGTTCTTTGTACATTTTGGATAATAGTTCTTTGTTTACTCAAAAATTCAGAATGATTAATTTTTAAGCATTATATTAATATGTATACTTGTAAATGCACATATGACATATGTTATGTATGTGGATTAGATAGCTCTTTGAGAACATGTTATATACCTCCTGGAAAATTACCTTCTACAAAAATACAGTGTGAAAATGAACAGATCAATTTATGAGACTAAAGTTTTACATGGATACACAAAATTGGTATAGGTTTTCATAATCAGGAAGAGTATCCTTCCTCTTTCCTAACTTTGACCTCCATCCTAGGGAATTATTGTGGGACAGAAGACTGTTGATTAATCAAGGACAGTGCTTTAAGATACTGGTCCCCAGGTGGCTCAGAGGTAAAGAAACCACCTGCAATGCAGGAGAGCAGGGTTCAATGCCTGGATCGGGAAGATCCCCTGGAGAAAGGAATGGCTACCCACTTCAGTATTCTTGCCTGGAGAAGACCATGGACAGAGGAGCCTGGCAGGCTACAGTCCACTGGGTTCCAAAGAGTTAGACACGACTGAGCGACTAGAGCCAGACATCCTGGAATGTGAAGCCAAGTGGGCCTTAGAAAGCATCACTACAAACAAAGCTAGTGGAGGTGATGGAATTCCTATTGAGCTATTTCAAATCCTGAAAGATGATGCTGTGAAAGTGCTGCACTCAATATGCCAGCAAATCTGGAAAACTCAGCAGTGGCCACAGGACTGGAAAAGGTCAGTTTTCATTCCAATCCCAAAGAAAGGCAATGCCAAAGAATGCTCCAACTACCACACAATTGCACTCATCTCACATGCTAATAAAGTAATGCTCAAAATTCTCCAAGCCAGGCTTCAGCAATACGTGAACCGTGAACTCCCTGATGTTCAAGCTGGTTTTAGNGGTTGGAAAAATCTCCTGGAAAAGGGAATGGCTACCCACTCCAGTATTCTTGCCTGAACAATCCCATGGACAGAGGAACCTGGCGGGGTACAGTCCATGGGGTGGCAAAGAGTCGGACATGACTGAGCAACTAATATTTAATGTTTAAATATATTTACTATTATTTACTAATATTTAATATTTAATCAGTTCTTTCCCAACGTATGAATCAATATAAACCCTGATCTTCAGCATGTATAGGTCGGTTATTTTCAACATTATAGTTAGGAGAATCATTTTTTAGTTTGAGACTTTACTTGCCTAAAAAACAATCCAGTTGGGTGTCCCTTTTATTTCTAGGAGGGCAGTCTTTTAGATTAGAGTCGGACATGACTGAGCAACTAATATTTAATGTTTAAATATATTTACTATTATTTACTAATATTTAATATTTAATCAGTTCTTTCCCAACGTATGAATCAATATAAACCCTGATCTTCAGCATGTATAGGTCGGTTATTTTCAACATTATAGTTAGGAGAATCATTTTTTAGTTTGAGACTTTACTTGCCTAAAAAACAATCCAGTTGGGTGTCCCTTTTATTTCTAGGAGGGCAGTCTTTTAGATAATTCATGATGCTGTAGCATTTTTGTCCCATCATTTTCGTCATAAAGACAAGTCAAACGAGATACATTTGGCTTTGCTTGATATTTTTATAAATTTTCATTTAAAAGGTATTTAACGATGACGGATTTTCTGTAGTTATGAAAGTAAGACATTTTCACTGAAGCAAATAAAAATCACTCATAATCTCTTTGACTTGATATAAGTCTTCTAGTCCTGTAACCAAGTTGCAGTGTATTTATAATAATTTTCTTTGTTGATTCTTCATGGTCTGTCACAGCCAAACCAAAACAAGAAAACATTAGCTTGCTGTCCTGTTTGTAACATAAGCTGGAAGTGTGGAGGGGTGTGTGTGTGTGTGTGTGTGTGTGCATGCACACATGTCTTTATTAGAATGGGAGAATGGGTTGAGAATAGTCTGAACTCTGAATACCCCTGCCTTAATGGTTCTCCTGGGCTGCTTTAATTGTTTAATCCTGCTGTTCCAAACTTCACTTAATTTTGTAAGGCTGTGTTTGAATGGAAAATACAAGATCTCCGTGGTCACCATTACTTGGCAGTGAGTATTCGGGGACTGCTCAGAGTCTCTTGGCGAATCAGTGATGGGCTTTTTGGCACATCTTGTTTAACTTCTTTGGAGATGCTTTTTTCCTGAGAGTGGAAGCTTGACCTCTCTCTTAGGATTCTGACCATGTATGTCTTTCCTAGAGGAGGGGGAACATTTATGACTCTCCTCGAGAAATGAGAATATCATGTTTTAAACATACCTTTGAACTATGAAGCTTGAAATGCTATAAGAGTTAGCATCAGACTTCATCGTCTTTTCTTTAATCCCAGCTCATTAATGAATGACTCATTGTCATTCTGATGCTGTAGTTAGACTTTTTAAAAATTATGAATTATTTTTAGTTTTAGATATATTAATAGTATAAGATATTGTTCAGTTGCTAAGTCATGTCCGACTTTTTTGCTGCCCCATGAACTGCCGCACACCAGGCTTCCTTGTCCTTTGCTACCTCCCTGAGTTTGTTCAAAAATATAATATATGCCATGTAAGAATTATCCAGGAAATAGTAAGTAATGCAAGATAGGTAAAAATGATAATATCATCAAGGAATATGTCCATTTCTTTCCTGCCTTTTTGGGAGCATTTTCTATGGGCAAAATAAAAAAAGCTACTGAAGATAAAAATCGTTTTGAAGTGGCAACTTGACCTCAGAAGAAGAAAATGTGATTTCTCTAGAAATGTAAAATGCAACCTTTCCAAAGACCTCAGTAATATGTTTCCTAAGACAAGTGTTCTTGAAAGTGGGGCTAGAGAAAAACAAAGCAAAAAAACCCTCTTGCTTCTTCTTTTTGTTCCTTGATCTTCCCATCATGCCCTAATTCTTAGTTTTCATGTATATGTGTGCATATAGGTGTATGTTTAGGGATATGAACTGCAGTAGGTTAAAGATGAAAACTTACAGAACTGATTAATATAGTTAGCTTCAAATCTCACTTTGTGTGAAAAATCAGTCTCAAAGCTCCTCATAATAAATTACATTTACTTACGTTTTATGAAGCCCTCCCATCTCATCAAATAGTTCTTCTCCAGTAACTTGTATGTTTAGGGATATGAACTGCAGTAGGTTAAAGATGAAAACTTACAGAACTGATTAATATAGTTAGCTTCAAATCTCACTTTGTGTGAAAAATCAGTCTCAAAGCTCCTCATAATAAATTACATTTACTTACGTTTTATGAAGCCCTCCCATCTCATCAAATAGTTCTTCTCCAGTAACTCCAGGAGTAGTGTAACCAACTACCTTTACATCTATGGGTGTCCTGGGCATTGTTTCCAACCTTCTTGCCTTTTCTTGATAAGTTAATTCTTTCATTCCTTGTCTTTGATAAATTTGCTTTACTTTGTTTTTGACAAAGAACTTAACTTCATTTATTATGCATTTAAGTTGCTTGATACTGTCTTATGTATACTTTGGCTGGTAATCTCCTTAGTTACTATATGCTGGTAACTTTTTGCTCACCCCAGAATGCTTCCTTGCAATTGGAGGTATTCCAGAAGAATACTGAGATGTGTACAGTGGTTTGCTCTAAAACTCTGGAAGGTTAACGTATCAACATGGGTGATAAAAATCTCTCAAAAGCCAACAAACATCAAGATAACCACAATACAGTCCAGCTCAATGAGGGAAGGAGAGGCAGTATTAATAATTCAGGAAAAGCTCAGGTTTGATGTTTACATACAAAAGATGCTATTGGGGTAGAAATAAGTGCAATTAATCTATGTTTTGCTGACATCATAATACTGGGAAGAGTTTGTTTTAAGCCCCAAAGTACAAAGCAAACGTAGGAGTGAGTTAAAGTATCAGAAGTCTCAGGAAGTCTGATCGTACTGTGGTTCTCTGAGGGATTCTGATTTAGGGTCTCAGATGTCTGTGTCACAGACTGTTAAAGAAACTGGGAGTTGAGATTGTCCCATCATTGCCAGTCATCTTGAGGATCTATGGAAAACTGGGGAGACAGTAGCAGCCTTGAGCTGTCCAGATGCTCACAGAGAAGATGGGAATGGTCCACCTTAGCCTTGTGTGCATTTTTGCATTCCCCCTCCTCCAGCTGAAAATTTTCAGGGATCATCTGAGTGATGATCCACTCAGATGGTTTCTGAGTAAGTCAAAATAGAAAGAAAAATAGTGTTTTAGGAGTCTATACAGAGAAGGCAGTGGTACCCAACTCCAGTACTCTTGCCTGGAAAATCCCATGGACGGAGGAGCCTGGTGGGCTGCCGTCCATGGGGTTGCGAAGAGTCAGACACAACTGAGCAACTTCACTTTCACTTTTCACTTTCCTGCATTGGAGAAGGAAATGGCAACCCACTCCAGTGTTCTTACCTGGAGAATCCCAGGGGTGGTGGAGCCTGGTGGGCTGCCATCTATGGGGTCACACAGAGTCGGACACGACTGAAGCGACTTAGCAGCAGCAGCAGCAGCAGCAGCAGCAGGAGTTCCTAAAAGATTTTGTCACACCTAAATAACTTTAATTCCTCTTTTTGAGGAGATAGTTAAGCTAGTGGACAGGAATACTGTAAATGCTGGATATCTGCTTGTTTTTCCAACATGGGTAAATGTTCAGATTATGTTTTGGTAGATTAGAGAGCAGTAGACAGTTGAGTAATTTGCTGTTTCTGGTGGTAGATTTAAAACAGGCTGGTAAGAGTGGTAGGCTTTCGAGTACTTCTTTTATAAGGTAAAGGGTTGACTCATTCATTCACCACTGAACATTGTGTAGTAGATGCAGCTTTTCCAGAACAGTCCAGTGGTAGAGGTGGAAGGTCAGCGTAGTGGTTTGGGACACAGTGGCCATGGAGAGGAGGGGCTGCGATAGAGAGTCTGAAAGGGAAAAGGGAAGGAAGAAGGGGAGAGCGAGAAAAAAGGAGAAGACAGTCAATGAAGCCAGGTCCCCCAAAGGGGATGGGATGGGTGTTAAGAGTGTGGTGTCAAAGAGCACTGCCCTGGGCACTTCCTTGGTAGCTTGCAGTGGCTAAGACTCCACATGCCCAATGCAGGGGGCTGGGTTCCTTCCCTGGTCAGGGAGCTAGACCCCTGTGCCACAACTAAGAGTTTGCATGGCTAAAAGTGAAAGATGCTGCATGCCACAGCTAAGTCTTGGCACAGCCAAGTATATATAACACACACACACACACACACACACACACACGTGTGTATGTGTGTGTATATATATATATAAATGCTTTTTTTTTTTTAAGTACTGCTCTGGGCCTCATCCTTTTCGGGGTTTCCACTCTGCTTCAGACGAGGACACATAGACCAATGGGCGGCCATGGGTTGTCAAAAACAGGATTGAACTTAGAGCAGACGTGAAAGGTGTGAGCAGTTGGTTGCTGCTGACAAGTTGGAATATTATTAGGGATAGATCAAACTCCTGAAGGGGCTTCCCTGGTGGCTCAAATAATAAAGAGTTCGCCTGCAGTGCAGGAGACCCAGGTTCATTCAGTCCTTGGGTTGGGAAGATCCCCTGGAGTAAGTACTGCTCTGGGCCTCATCCTTTTCGGGGTTTCCACTCTGCTTCAGACGAGGACACATAGACCAATGGGCGGCCATGGGTTGTCAAAAACAGGATTGAACTTAGAGCAGACGTGAAAGGTGTGAGCAGTTGGTTGCTGCTGACAAGCTGGAATATTATTAGGGATAGATCAAACTCCTGAAGGGGCTTCCCTGGTGGCTCAAATAATAAAGAGTTCGCCTGCAGTGCAGGAGACCCAGGTTCATTCAGTCCTTGGGTTGGGAAGATCCCCTGGAGAAGGGCATGGCAACCCACTCCAGTATTTTTGCCTGGAGAATCCCCATGGACAGAAGAGCCTGGCGGGCTACAGTCCATGGGGTCTCAAAGAGTTGGACATGACTTAGCAACTGAACAAAAGCAGCAAGGATGTTTCTAACAAATATGGATGCTAGAACCCCACCCCACACCAGTTAAATCAAGAATGGGGCCAGGCGTTGTGTGAAATCAATCTATAATAAAGAGTTCGCCTGCAGTGCAGGAGACCCAGGTTCATTCAGTCCTTGGGTTGGGAAGATCCCCTGGAGAAGGGCATGGCAACCCACTCCAGTATTTTTGCCTGGAGAATCCCCATGGACAGAAGAGCCTGGCGGGCTACAGTCCATGGGGTCTCAAAGAGTTGGACATGACTTAGCGACTGAACAAAAGCAGCAAGGATGTTTCTAACAAATATGGATGCTAGAATCCCACCCCACACCAGTTAAATCAAGAATAGGGCCAGGCGTTGTGTGAAATCAATCCTGAATATTTATTGGAAAGACTGATGCTGAAGCTGAAGCTGAAGCTCCAGTTCTTTGGCCACCTGATGCACAGAGGCAACTTATTGGAAAAGACTCTGATGTGGGAAGGATTGAAGGCAGGAGGAGAAGGGAGCGACGAAGGAGGAGATGGTTGGATGGCATCACCGACTCAGTGGACAGGACTTGGAGCACACTCTGGGAGATGGTGAAGGACAGAGAACCCTGGTGTGCTGCAGTCCATGGGGTCTCAAAGAGTCGGACATGACTGAGCAGCTGAACAACAACAAATCGGTTTTAAAATGTAGCCAGAGGTGAGATCCTGTACTTTGGTCTCTTGCGCAGCCGCTGGGCTGGCCCTAGCCCATTCCAGGCCTTGCCTCACGCGCACAGGGGTGGCTTCGCTGAGTGACGGCCAAGACAGCAGCCCTTCACCTGCTTCCAAGAGGCCATCAGGGTGACTTGCCTCTGCCTCACACGGCAGGCGTGGGGGCTGGCTGCTCACTGCTCAACAAGCCATACCTTGTTGTATGGCAGAAAGTAACACAACATTTAAGCAATTATCTTCCAGTGAAAAATAAATTGAAAAAAAGAAAAACTTTGATCCACACCAAAAAAAAATCTTAAAAAGATAGAATTTATAAGTAAATAATATCTCTTTGTAAACTTATGATTGAAACATATTTAATACCTTTCAATCACAGGTATTCGTTTAATGATGCTTAAGTTGTCCCATTTTTGACAAGCGAGCATCTCCTGCCCCCGCTTTGATTAGCTGTTTTTATAGATACATGTTTTTGTAGATACATTAGCTGTTTTGTAGCTGTATCTCCTCGGTGAGCCGTAAGTGCAGGGACCGTGTCTGGGTTGTTTATTCTTTATCCCTAGCACAGATTGACAGTCTCTCAATTAGTATTGGTTGATAGGAGGCAGGGTAGTAAAACTTCATTAAGTGGAGGGCAGACAGCCCTTCTGAGGAAGAGCGTTTAGTCTAGTCTCTGTGGACTCAGAACCTGAATGAGAGACTAGAAGTTACAGGAGGCCAGTTTTGGCTGAACATAAAGAGGGACTAAAAAATTTTAGGGGATTTGAGTTCCACCAAAGTCTTCTGAGGGACTGCTTTGTTCCTGGGAGTGACAGACAATGAACCCAGTAAGAATTTTTTCATTTTGAGTGATCACTGAGTTTACTTCTTTTTGGTTTTTTAAATTAATTTTTAGAAATTGAAGTACAGTTGGTTTACAGTGCTGTGCCAATCTCTGCCATACAGCAAACTGACTCATTTCTCAGTTACATTATACACATATATACATTTTGTTGTGTTTTTTCCATTGTGTTTATCACAGGATAGTGAATATAGTTCCCTGTGCTGTACAGCAGGACCTTGTTTATCCATCCTAAATGTAACAGTTTGCATCTGCCAGCCCCAAATTCCCAGTCCATACCCTCCCTCCACTGAGGTTACTTTTTAAAGTTCTAAGATTCTCAAATCCTTTACTAACAGATTTTATTTTAGGAAAAATGCAAGTTTTAAGTTATTGAAATGTAATTATTTTCTTTTCTCCCATGAATGATATATGTTCCTCTAATTTTATGTTTCAAAGTATTATGAGTTTGTACATTTAATGAAGCATCATTATCAATATTTTATCAAACGTACAATCTCATAATAATTGTTGGTTGAGCGCACCCTTTTCTCATTGCATTAAATTATTAGACTTTTTGCATTGTTAATCACATCTTAATGAATAACCATTATGCCATTCTTTTATAAATCGTTTTTTTTTAAAGAAATCAATTTAACAGAAATAATATTAGTTTTCTTCCTGTTCCTTCTGTATTGTTTTGATAAAGACTAGGTTGAGGTGTGATTACTGACAACTTACCTTGAAATTCTAAATTTACTTTTCCAGAATAAATAATGTACTTTTAGAATATTTCTGAATATCAAAGGTTAAATAGTACTGAGATGGTTTCTCTTTTATACCTGAATGAAAATTGAATTTAGATGGAGACAGCAAGACCATGAATATTTAGTTGCTTTTAATTTTTGAAGTGTGTATGTGATACAGTATCATCAGCATTCCAACCAGTGTCTTAAGAGAAAACAAATGAAAGAAACACTGATGGTAAAACCTTTAAAATATTTTTAATGACTTTGCCAAAAAGGTGTAAGTTCAGTTCAAAATATTGTCCTTGATGTACTCAGCCTTGCCATTGTCACTCTCTCAGTAGTAACTACATTTCCTTCTATTGTTTTAAACCAACACAGTAAGGAAACAAAGGCTGTGTATCTCCATGCACTCAGTATTATTTTCCATAGCAGTTTCTCTTGAGACAGAATCATAATGGAAGAGAGAGGCAGAATATATTAAATTTGCCAGAGTATATTAAATTTCTTTTAGGTGTATTGCCTTCATTTCCTTTCTATCCTCTAGACATAATTTCTTCTAGGTGTTAGCACACGCACACTGTTTTCAGAGATGGCCTAGATAATGTTCGTTGTTTTGTTTTATTGTACAAAGTTATCTTACGACTTTGAGGTAACTAATCTGATAGAAAACCTTTAGGCTTTCCTTTGAGAATTGTCCATTAGGAAATTCTCTTTGTGCATCACCTTTTGAGCCTGGAAAATTGACCCTGAGTGGGAAAGTTTTCCTTTGTAGGGTTCATGAAATGTCAAAATAGCACATGCGTGGAAAAATGAATAGGCCCGCTCCTTATTCAGAACTTCTCCATCTTGCTTCACCCCACACAAGATAATTTTATTATTTACAGACTTATGGGCACACATATCTGTGGACAGAATTTCTGAAGTTGGCAGAGATTTGGATTTGTGGTTAGAACCAGTTTGAAATCACTCATCCTTGAGCATGCAGCGAGCTTCAAAGGGAGGCCAAGCTGGGAATGGCAGTTCTTGGAAGAATTAGAGACTGATAACTAGTCTCTGAAATTAAAACAGCTCCCTGTATAGCTTAGAACAGCTAGACATGAACCAGGCAATTTCTCCAGCAGAAGGTTCTGTTGTAGTATTAACACAATTTAAAGCATTTTAAAAATGTATTTACCTGGGTTAATGTCTCCGTTGCCAATCAACTCTTGATTGCCTTCTATTCATTAGCCTTTGATTTAATTAATAAGACTTGTTAAAGAGGAATCTTCAGTGTTTTCCTGTAAACAGCTGTAATGTATTGATTCAATTTGAATTTTGTAATTATTCTAAAGAACTTAAATCAATGTTTGAAGTATGTGTTTTGCATATTTAATTAAACAGGTTAACCACACAAAGTAATTATTAGATATGCTCCAAAGGTTGAACATTAGAATATTTGTAATTGTTTTTTCAAAAGATACCTTTTCCTAAAGTTGAGCTAGTGACTTAATGTTTTTGCTAGACTTTATGCTGAGGGATTCAGTAGTTGGTGAGTGTCTAGATGTGTGGAGAAAAATTAAGAAAACAGAGAGTCACAATGACTCCTAGGTTAAAGAACAATTTGATAATCAATATGGTTCTTAATGGGAAACCAATTAAGCAGTTGAAAAAGAGGGAGAAAGTGATTAGCGGTCTGAGCTCAGATTATTGAAGATAGTGAGGGGTTTGAAACAGGTCTGTTGGGTGAAAAAGTTTAATTAACAAAGCATTCTATAAATTCTAAAACCTTAAGGAAATGAAAATTGTATATATCTGCATGCATCATCAAAACCAAAGAGACTGCACCTTGAATTTGGGAAAAGAAATATTTATTTGTTTGTTTGGCTGAACTCTCCAGTACGTGGGATCTTAGTTCCTCAACCAAGGATCGAACCCACGGCCCCTGCAATGGAAGTGTGGAGTCTTAACTGACGGACTGCCAGGGAAGTCCCAAAATAAATACTTAAACTCAAACATTGAGAGTTTTGCAATTGACAGGAACATGCCAAATAGATGACCAACAAAGACCTACTGTTAAAAAAGTTAAATGTGAGAGAAGATATTGAAATCTTTTTAAAAATGTGATATTTCTGAAATCTTTGAAAGCAATAATTTTTATATTTTATTCTTGAATTATCTTGCAAATGTAAGGAAAGAAATGTTTATATATTAACATTATTAATATTCATTCAATCAAATATTTTGAGAGTATTCTGTATGTCAGATGGTTTTAGGCACTGGGCATGTAACAGTTAACAAAACAGAAGAAAGTTCCTTTGCTCCTAAATCTAATAGTTTAGTATAAATTTAAAGGAATTTTTTAGTTTCACATAAAATCTCAGTGTCTTTAACTCCTGTGATTATCGTAACTATAAGAAATTGATAGTTGGAGGTTTAACTCATGGAGCATTATGCTTCAGAATCAGGATTCCATTAACCTGGATCTTGTTCTTCTAGGCAGTTTTCATAGTAAATATGTTCAAGGTTTATTTCACCTCAAAAATGATGCACACAGTCTATGAGGTTGCTTAAAGGTGTTCCTTCTCTGGTTGCATTTAAAATATCAAGGCTGGTTCAGTTAAAGGCTCATCGCCTTTCAGTGTATTACAGGGGAATCATAGCTTCATGGTCTGAGTCTGTTTTAAGCATATAAGCTTCCAAAACCGTAAATTCCCTATATTCCATAATTCAGTTCGTGTAAGCCGGCGATCTCAAGGGAGATGGAAAAGCTTTATGTGAAGAAAGTTGTGTGTGTGTATGTGTTATGGGTGATGGGAGACTATCTGTAAATGAAGGGAGAATTCCAAGCAGTTCTTGGCCCCAGTTCCCACCTCCTTAGGGAGCCATGATGAGCTCAGCTGGGCTGAGAAAATCTGTGCAGATGTCAATGCTGACTGCATCCCAGCCTCAAGCCCGGCTGGAGGCCTCCCTCAGCTGTAAAGAGCAAAGTGGAGAGGGCAAGGTACAGTCAGTCTCCAGTTGAACCCCACATGAATATTAATATTTTTCTTGCATCTGGGTACCTAGAGCATAGTCAGGATTAGAAAGACATCAAGGTGACATACTCAGGAGAGGAGAGTTGCAGAGCAGAAAAGTGCCAGGCCTGTCCTTCCAGCTGAAACAGGGGAAAATAAACCAGCCCCTAACCCAGAGGAGATGCACATTGCAGAGCCTTATAATCAGATGTCCTTTGATTACTGTAACCTATTTGAACAATCAGTTCAATGAGGGATGCCATTAGGATGGCTGGGCTGTGATAAATCTGTGACCTTTCAAATTCTGTGTCTGTGGCAGGATTTTTTTCTTTTTTTCCCATCAAAAATAGACCAGTTGGATGCAGTTTACAAAAAAGAGACTTTCAGATTCTTTATTTTAGACTCAGGCACTGGATTCTTTGGGACGCAAAGGCTCTCTGTTGATTCCATAACCTCTGAAGACTTTTGGTTGCAATTTAGACTACAGTGAGAACTGCTTTTCCTCCATCAAGTTGGGCAAATCAGTGGTCGATAACCTAGGATCTATCAGTAAAGGGGGAACCCAAGTTCCTATTTCTATAGGTAGTAGAAATTGGTACAACCTGTGTGTAGGATAATTTCTTAATGTTCCACTAAAAAGCTTGATGGAGAAGGCAATGGACCCCACTGCAGTACTCTTGACGGAGGAGCCTGGTAGGCTGCAGTCCATGGGGTCGCGAGGAGTCAGACACGACTGAGCAACTTCACTTTCACTTTTCACTTTCATGCATTGGAGAAGGAAATGACATCCCACTCTGGTGTTCTTGCCTGGAGAATCCCAGGGACGGTGGAGCCTGGTGGGCTGCCGTCCATGGTGTTGCACAGAGTTGGACACGACTGAAGCAATTTAGCAGCAGCAGCAGCAGCAGAGGTTTGGGATTAAGTTAAGCATACTACACTTAGACAAAGGAACACCCTGTGGTTTTTTAAAAACGAGAGACAATTTCTTTGAGTTATGAGGAAGTCACCCAAATACATTGAGAGATAAAAATAATATACACTGTACCCTGTATGGCATATTACCATTTGTATATGTGTGTGTGAAGTCATATCAAGCTAAGTTACCTGAGTTAAGTGGTGACCTCAGAGGGTGGGAGCTGGCTATGGCAGGGAGATTTACTTTTCATTACAGCTTTCTTGTAGCTTTTACATTTTTAATATGTGGTTATTTTACTTATTTTACTTAAGTATATTAGTATGAAGTATGTTGGTAAGCCTAGTCAAGGTGGAAGTAGAATATTCAGCTGGAAGACCAATATAAATAATCATGTCTTTATTTTATTAACAGAATTGATTGTATAGAAAGTTACTTGCCTAGTGTAATCTTACTTTTAATTAGAGCTGATACACATTTAGAATGTGTTTAGAAGAACCATCTGTTTTGTATGGGTCTTGTGTAATTTTGTAATAGTAAAATATTCTTAACTTTTATTGTGATGATATACTGCATTATAAAACATACATCATCAGACTAAATACGACTTTAGGAGATTCTAGTTTAAGAAAAAAGGGAGGAATGGGTGGTATTGATAGAGAGAAAGAGACAGAGAAAGAAGAGGGGAGAAGAAGGAAGCCAGGGCCGCTTTCCTGTCTTTGGGGACTGAATGACCTCAGCTTAAGGCTGGAAATGAAGTTGTTGCTCTTCAGTCGATCGGTTGTGGCCGACTCTTTGTGACCCCATGGACTGTAGCCTGCCAGGCTCTTCTGTCCCTGGAATTTCCTAGGTAAGAATACTGAAGTGGGTTGCCATTTTCTTCTCCAGGGGATCTTCCAAACCTAACCTGTGGTCTCTGGCTTGGCAGGCAGATTCTTTACCACTAAGCCACCTGGGAAGCCCTAAAGACATTTGATCCGAAGAAACAAAGGAGCTATTGGAGAAACAAAGGGAGAGTGTTATTCTGAGTACTCGATTTTAATTAATCTGAATAATTGATCAAATGCAGTTTTTTTTTTTTTTTATTAAGCACTAGTTTCATGTTGGAAGGAACATTGAGTGAATCACAGAAAACTTGAGTTAAATCTTGGACTATGCAAGTGTGAGTATTTAAAATGTGAATATTTGAAGTGTGAATATTTATGATGATGATACAGTCTTCCCAGGCTTACTGAAGTTAATCTTGTTGTGGTGGCATAATTGAGTCACTGACGTTTTTAGTGCAAATCCATAAAATACAAATTGTAAGGAAGACGATTAGAACAGTGTGTACTAAGTCCCTTCAGTCGTTTCTGACTCTGCGACCCCATGGACTGTAGCCCGCCAGGCTCCTCTGTCCATGGGATTCTCCAGGCAAGAATACTGGATGGGTTGCCATGCCCTCCTCCAGGGGATCTTGGCAACCCAGTGTTTACGTCTCCTGCATTGGCAGGTGGGTTCTTTACCACTAGCGCCACCTGGGAAGCCCAATTAGAACCGTAACAAGAACATACTTTGATGGATTTCCTTCTCTCTTTCTGTTTCTCCAGGGTGAATGGAAAGCTGGTAGCCCTGAAGGTAATCAGGCTGCAGGAAGAGGAAGGTACGCCTTTTACAGCTATCAGGGAAGGTAGGCATTTTCGCTTGTTATCCTTGCTTCTGTGTTTGTGTGATGCCCATAACTGTTTAAATATTATACACCTCTGAATATGCTGTTTCTAAATTATATGGTCATGTTTCTAATTGGAATTTGAAAACTGAAATTTAAAATCAGCACCTCTTATAATCGCATCAAGTCATGTTAAATAAAACTATCCTGCTGAGTATTCAGCTGTGGGGGGTAAAAAGTATGTGCTGATAGTGAGACTATCACTAGTTGGCTGAGGGATTTTATACATCTGATTTTGTTTGCAGAGTTCTTAAGGCACATGTTAATCTGAAATTACTCTATGCTCACGACTTATAAGGACACTTCTTAAAAATGGGGGGAAATATTTTGGCCACCTCATGCGAAGAGTTGACTCATTGGAAAAGACCCTGATGCTGGGAGGGATTGGGGGCAGGAGGAGAAGGGGATGACAGAGGGTGAGATGGCTGGATGACATCACAGACTCGATGGACATGAGTCTGAGTGAACTCCGGGAGTTGGTGATGGAGAGGGAGGCCTGGCGTGCTGCAATTCATGGGGTCGCAGAGTCAGACACGACTGAGCGACTGAACTGTGAATGCTATCTTATTAGTCTTTTGTTCTTCATCTTTCTTGATTTCTTTTTTGCTATTCTTTATTTTCTATTGGCTTTTCTTATTGATTGATAGTTGTAATATTTTGTTCCACTGTCATTTTTCTAGAAAGTATTCTTATTTTTTTTAGATTAAGAAAATATTTATTTCTGGCTGCACTGGGTCTTTGCTGCGAGCTCGCTTTCTCAAGCTTGGGCTAGCAGGAGTTATTCTCTGTTTGCCACGTGCAGGCTCAGCAGTTGTGGCCCGCGGGCTCTGTTGCCTCATGGCATATGGGAGCTTCCAGGACCACGGAACAAACCCACGTGCCTGGCATTGCAAGGCTGATTCTTAACCATTAGACTACCAGGGAAGTCCTAAAAAGTCTTTTAAACAGTTATTTGTTACACATAATTTTTTATAAAATAAAATTGCTCTGGTTTTGCTTTATACCTTCCTACATAGTTTTCTACTTCAGGGGAATAAGTCACCTTTTATTAGTGGGATCTTCTCAGTTCACTTTCAGAACGTTTACTTCTGCTGCATGTTTTTTTTTTATTTTTTATTTTTTTAAATTAATTTTTATTTTTTAGTTTGTTTTGCTTTACAATACTGTATTTGTTTTGGTATACATTGACATGAATCAGCCACGAGTGTACATGAACTCCCAAT
>SJXQ01011213.1:321759-335120 GCA_006408695.1 Aepyceros melampus | reverse complement strand
AAAAAAAAAAACTAAAAGTGAAAATAAATAGATGTGGAATTGTGCAATGAAAAGAATGTAACAAAATAAATAAACATCTGCCTAGACATTTAAAAAAAAAAAAAGAGGCTCTTTAGTTCCTCTTCACTTTCTGCCATAAGGGTGGTGTCATCTGCATGTGCAGAGTACATCATGCAAAATGCTGGGCTGAAGGAATAAGCTGGAATCAAGATCAAAACCTCAGATATACAGATGATACCACTCTAATGGCAGAACTGAAGAGGAACTAAAGAGCCTCTTGATGATGGTGTAAGAGGAGAGTGAAAAGCCTGTCTTAAAATGCAACATTCAAAATACTAAGATCATGCCATCTGGTCCCATCACTTCATGACAAATAGAATGGAGAAAAGTGGAAGCAGTGACACATTTTATTTTCTTTGACTCCAAAATCACTATGGACAGAGACTGCAGCTGTGAAATTAAAAGACACTTGCTCCTTGGAAGGAAAGCTATGACAAACCCAGACAGCATATTCAAAAGCAGAGACATCACTTTACCAACAAAGGTCTGTATAGTCAAAACTGTGGTTGTTCCAGTAGTCATGTACAGATGTGAAAATTGGACTATAAAAAAGGATGAGAACTGAAGAATTGATTATTTCCAACTGTGGAGCTGGAAAAGACTCTTGAGAGGCCCTTGGACAGCAAGGAGATCAAACCAGTCAGTCCTAAAGGAAATCAACCCTGAATATTCATTGGAAGGACTTATACTAAAGCTCCAGTACTTTGGTCAGCTGATGAAAAGAGCTGACTCATTGGAAAAGACCCTGATGCTAGGAAAGATTGAAGACCAAAGAAGAAGAGAGCAGCAGAGGATGAGATGGTTGGAAGGCATCACCAATTCCATGGACATGAATCTGAGCAAATTCCAGGAGCTAATGGAGGACAACAGAGGAGCCACACAATCACAGAGCAGAAGGGCCAGGAGGCCTGCCCTTTCTACCCCAGAGCCAGAGTCATGACCTCACACAGGGGCCCTAGCAGATCCTTAGGACCTTATGACGTGAGGAACTGAAACTCAAGCCATCTACTGGAAGACACACTCAGACTTCTGTTTTCATGCTCGAATTTAAAAGCCACATGGTACTCTGCCACCAGGGACTTGTACTTGCAACTTAAGACTCCAGAGGTGCGGATGGGCCTGGAGCCTGGTCTGTGATCCCTTGTCCTTGGAATTCTTGTGTTGCAGGTAAGAGCCAATTCTGACTCCATGATGGAGCTGTTTCTTTGACTTTAACTTTGTTTTTCATTGCTTTTGTTATTATAATCATAAATAATGACCTGCCTCAGGGAACCCTGGCCCTTGGTTGTTGTTTAGTCACTAAGTCATGTCCCACTCTTTGTGACGCCATGGACTGCAGCACACCAGGCTCCCCTGCCCTGCAATATCCCCCAAAATTTGCTTAAATTCATGGCCTTTGAGTCTCTGGTGCTATCCAACTGTCTCATCTTCTTGTCACCTTCTTCTCCTTTTGCCTTCAGTCTTTCCCATCATCAGGGTCTTTTCCAATGAGTTGACACTATGCATCAGGTGGCCAAAATATTGGAGCTGTTAACTTCAGCATCAGTCCTTCCAATGAATATTCAGGGTTGATTTCCTTAAGGATTGACTAGTTTCATCTCCTTGCTATCCAAGGGACTCGCAAGAGTCCTCCAGCACTACAATTCAAAAGCATCAGTTCTTCAGCATTCAGTCTTCTTTATGGTCCAACTCTTATATCCATACATGACTATTGGAGAAACCATAGCTTTGACTATATGGACCTTTGTCAGCAAAATGATGTCTCTGCTTTTTAATATGTTGTCTAGGTTTGTCACAGCTTTTCTTCTAAGGAGCAAGTATCTTTTAATTTCATGGCTGCAGTCCCATGACTGCAGTGATTCTGGAACCCAAGAAAATAAAGTCTGTTACTGTTTCCACCTTTCCCTCTTCTATTTGCCATAAAGTGATGGGACTAGATGCCATGATCTTAGTTTTTTGAATGTTGAGTTTCAAGTCAGCTTTTTCACTCTCCTCTTTCACCTTCATCAAGAGATCCTTTAGTTCCTTTTCACTTTCTGCCATTAAAGAGGTATCATCTGCATATTTGAGATTGTTGATATTTCTCCTGGCAATCTTGATTCCAGCTTGTGAGTCATCAAGCCAGGCATTTCACATGATGTACTTTTCATATAAGTTATATAAGCAGGGTGAAAATATACAGCCTTGTCATACTCCTTTCCCAATTTTGAACCAGTTTTTCCATGTATAAGGTTCTACGGTTGCTTCTTGACCCTGCCTCTCTACCTGAAGATATTAACACAATCCCTCCCTTAGGTTGGCCATGCCAGGAGATATTTGTAAGGTAATGATCTTTACTTCCCCATCTCTGTCCTATAAAAGAACCTGGCATCCAAACCCTGCCAAGATGGTTATTTTGAGACATTAGTCTGCCATCTCCTCAGTCAGCTGGCTTTCCAAATAAAGTCATATTCCTTGCCTCAACACTTCATCTCTCAGTTAATTGGCCTGTTATTTGGCAAGCAGACCAAGCTTAGACTCAGTAACATTTGTGTCCCCTTTTCCTTGCTCTAGACTCCAGGTAGGCAGTTGCCCAAGGAGCACCATGTGTTGCTGATTCTCCTCTGTTGGAAAAAGAGCTTCCTTCCCATTGCCAGGGCAGGATGCTCTGTAAGGAACAGAATGGTTTTCCAATTCCATAGTGAATCCAATGGTAAGCTGTCAAGTCCAGAAGTTGAAGCTAACATCTTGACTAACTTCTGACCCAAACCACCATGTGTACATGCTCAGTTCTACTACTCAGTCATGTCTGACTCTTTGCATGAGACCCCATGGACTGTATCCAGCCCCAATTTTCTGTCCATAGAATTTTCCAGGCAAGAATGCTGGAATGGGTTGCCATTTCCTTTCTCCAGGGAATCTTCCCAACCCAGGGACTGAGCCTGCATCTCCAGCTTCTTTTGCATTGGCAGGCAGATTCTTTGCCACTGCACTACCTGGGAACAGAAGCCAAGAAACAGGCTAACTTTTACCCTTCCACCACCACATTCTCTACTGCATAATAGTTTCAAAGAAATGTACATATGATCAGGTGAATGTAGCTACAACTGATCCATTAAGCATGTACCAATTTTATAAAGCAGTATTGAACCCTTACTGTCACAGAGCTAAACACATCACATAGACGATTTAATGTAATTTAAATTTTATCTCACTAATGCTCACAATATGCTGAAGAGTGGTATCCTTCATTGTTTTTATCCCCAGTTTAGAACTCAAGATCTAAAGTATATAAAGAACTCATACAATTCAAAATCCATAAAACCAAACAACACAATTTAGAAATGGCCAAAGGGTCTGAATAGACATTTCTCCAAAGAAGACATACAAATGGTCAATAGGCACATGAAAAGGTACTCAACACCACTGATGATTAGACAAATGCATATCAAAACCAAACTGTAGTGTCACCTCACATCCAGTCACAGTAATTATCATCAAAAAGACAACAAATAACAAGTGTTGGTGAAGATGTGGATAAAAGGGAACCATGCACTGTTGCTTGGAATGTAAATTGGTACAGCCACTATGGAAGCCATTAGGGAGATTACTCAAAAAATTAGGAATTGAACTGTCTGTTCTTATTCTGGCAGTATACACAAAGAAAACAAAAACAGTAATTTGAAAAAACATATGCACCCCTATGTTCATCGCAGCATTATTTACGGTAACCAAGATCTGGAAACAATCTAAGGGTTGACTGATGGATGAATGGGTAAAGAAGACATGGTATGTATAGCAAAAAATTATACAGTCATAAAAAGGAATTAAATCTTGCCATCTGTCACAACATAGATGGACCTTGAAGGTATTATATTAAGTGAAATATGTGAGCTGGAGAAAGAGACCATATAATTTTACTCATAAGTACCATCTTTAAAAAAAAAATGAGTCTCTAATGAAACCTGTTTAGAGAAGGACATGCACTCCCCTATTCTTGTGAGAGCACCAAAATCACAACTATCTGTTGAACAACCAGAGGACACAAGAATCCACTAAAAAAAGATACCCCACATCCAAAGACAAATGAAAAGCAGAAACAAGACGGTAGGAGAGGTACAATCACAATAAAATCAAATCCCATATCTGCTGGGTGGGCAACTCACAAGCTGGAGAACAATAATGCCTAAGAACTTCTCCCCACTGTTGTGAAGGTTCTGAGCCCCATGTCAGGCTCCCAGCCTGGGGCTCCAGCAATGGGACTAGGAATCCCCAGGGAATTTTACTTTGAAGGCCAGCAGGTTTGATTAAGGACTTCCACAGGACAAGGGGAAACAGAGACTCCACTCTTGAAGGGCACACACAAAATCTTGTGCACACTAAGACCCAAGGGAAAGGAGAAGTGACCCCACAGAAGGCAACCTCTTTCTTTAAAATCCAAATTTGAACCTCTTTTCAGGTTTAATACTTTCCATCCCAATCATTTTATTGGGGTCTACTTTCTCTTGAATTTGATTTATTATCTGTAAGTTGACAATAAACTCCCTAAACAATGGGGCTGAAATAGAAAATTCTGGAAATCATACTTCATGAAAAAGGTGATACTTTTTATCCCATTACATTTTTGAGTGGGGAACTTGTGGCAACACCACTGAAGCAGCATCTAATGGAAGCATAATATTCTAATAGTGGGGGTTCTTCTAAAGCAAACTCTGTAGAGAAGGTGGCTTTCCCAATCCCTTCTAAACACTTGAGATGGCTTTGGCTACTGTGAAATTTGGACATAAAATGAGAAATCTTTAAAGACCATGTCCAGACTCTGTGGACCATCCAGTGTACTCATGTGGTAATATTTCAAATGAAGTAAAGACAGTTTTTAGGAGAGGAGCCCAGATCGTATGGGGACCTTCATCAGGTCTGCTGGCATTTTCACTCATCTTTTCATAAAATAGTTAACAGTGAACAATTAAAACTCACATATTTCACTCAGGGGTCCTTGGGTTTGTGGCCACTGTTCCGGCCCACAGCTTCCCTGGGGGTCCACTTGAACACAGAAAAGACTTTGTTGTAGGAATTAGCCTAGCAGCCTGAGGACCATGAGCTCTGAGTGCCAGCTGTTGCCATAGTTACCATGTCCTTCCAGGGTGCTTTCCAGATTACAGATATTGTTTGAAAACAAACCAGCTCTTTGGCTTCCATTCACACTGTTTCCACTGTTTTATTCTTGAGTTAAAAATCAACATGAGCCTCTGATACTGAAGAATACTTCTCAATTCTGGTATTCAAGAGCCCTGTGAGCATGGTATGGTCTTTTCAACCATATTCACACCAGTTGGCTTGACAAATGGGTTTTATACCATTACATTAATGTCTTTACATTATGTCTAATTTCAGGTCTGGGTGGGACTTCCTGTCAGTGAATCCTGTGATGAATTGCTTCAATAAGCAAAAGTAAAAGAGAAAAACACTCCTCTTGAAATATATGTTATTGATATAATAAAGTAAAAATTGCAGTGACCAACTAAAAACCACAGCTGATGTCTTGCCAGTGATGAATTATTTCCCAGTGATCAGAATTATGCAAGGTGAAGCACAGATCAGTCATCAGGGCCCTAGAGGAAATCAAAGATCTCAGGGGGGTTGTCAGCATCACTTCAGCAGCCCCAGCTTCAGGAGAGGTCTATCAGAGAACCTGCCAGAAGGCAGCCGCCCACATCAACCAAGGTGAGGGTAGCACACACCTATGTGGGTACCCAACCCCCACTGTCATCATCAAGTTAAGTCAATGCGAACTATACAAGTATAAAACAACAACACCAGGGGTGTCGCTACTGACCAAGGAATTTTACAAAATCTACAAGAAGGCCTGAGCACTGTTGAACCCATGCCAAGAGAGAAAGCTATGTGGTTTTTGAGGTGGTATTTTGCACACAAGATTTACAGATAAGTGGATATCAAGGCTCCATGCTCCATGATAGTTTTGAAATCAGGTCAGTCTGAAGTCAAAGCCCAATCCCTTGCTAGCCCTGAAAACTTAGGTGAGCCACACAATGTTTCTGGGTGTCAGTTTCCTCATGGCAAAATGAGAATGATGACACCAGTTGTACAAAATAACAATGAAATACTGTAAGTTTTCCCCTGTGGCTCAGATGGTAAAGAATATTCCTGTAATGCAGGAGCCACAAGAGATGTGGGTCAGGAAGATCCCCTAGAGGAGGGCATGGCAACCCATTCCAATATTCTTGCCTGGAAAATCCCATGGGCAGAAGAGCCTGGCAGGCTACAGTTCATGGGGCCACAAAGAATCTGACTTGCCTGAAGTGACTTAGAATGCATGCACAATGCTGACACAACACTCAAGACACAGCATAGTCAATATTTGATAAGTGGTGGCTATAACAATAATCATGAGAAGAAAGAGGAGGAGATGTAGAAAGGGAGCGGGAGAGGACAGTGACAGGAGGAGCCCTGAGCAGGAAGAAGAGAGAAAGAGGAAGAAGATTCAGAAAAGGAGTATTTACAATGTTTACAAGATGTCATGTATAATGTCAACCCACTCCAGTGTTCTTGCCTGGAGAATCCCACAGAGAGAGGAGCCCAGCAGGCTACAGTTCATAGGGTCCCAAAGAGTCGGACATGACAGAAGTGACTTAGCACCCATGCATGCATGTATAAACTGGGATGGAAATGGTAAGGCAGGGCCTTGACCTACAGAGAGACCTGGGTTCAAATTTTGACTCTGACATGTAGGTATTCATGACCTTTCGACATCTTCATTATTCTCACTTTCCCTTCAGACCATGTAAATTCACTTTTCTGCTTATAGTTTAACTAAAGGAAAAAATCCACCCAACCACTCCCACCTTAAACAGGAACATTATTTAGAAGATAAAACAAGGATTTGGTTTTAAGAAACTCTCAGTTTCACCCACTTTCTCTGCAGACCATTCACTCTGTCCCAATGTCCATTCTCCAGAGCATGGCCAAGGAGGAGGCCTCAGACACTGAGTTGTGACTCAGAATTCACTGGGGCCACTTCAGAACCACTGTCATAAAACTGGCCCCTCGAAGTGCCACCACACAACAAAAGGCAGTAAAATCAAGTATTGGCTGGACTTCAAGGAGCAGGAAATATATGAGGTCATCTGCTGCTCTCTGCAACATTTATTGGCTTCAGAACTGGGCCTGGGAGGGAAGGAGTAAAGATTAACAAAGAAACAAGGCTTAGGGGGAAAATGCTGACCTGATTTTCATCTTTTCCTGTGAAATTTCCCCTGCATATTTCCCCCTAATATTCTCCTGGTTCCAAGAGCAAGGTAGCTGAGCCATTTTAGAAATTTGAAGTAGCAGATATAATTGTTTGTGTGTCATGCATGCAAAGGTGTGTGCAGTGTGTATATAAAACCTAAGCATTTGAAATACAGTTAGCAATTAGAAATTCTTAAAAATCAACTTTCACTTTTCACACACATCAAACACTACTTGATAAAGATACATGGCTGGCCAGAACAATAAAGAATGGTATACATTCTCAACCTCCAGCCTAATGACTTGATCAAGTCTAAAGGTATAAAGAGTAATAATGTCTGGATGTTGGCCAAAATTTGAGTGAAATTCAATTATTTTACAGTGTGCCTGGAACAGATAACATGTAAACCCCAGTGAACATTACAACCAAAGTAGGATACAGGCCCCTGGCACCTTTCAGGATCAGTTCAGCAGCTTCGTAGACATAAGGTTCTCACAGGCTCGGCTTATTTCTTCTAGTCGTTACTACCGGTTTTCAGATCCAGCTTCTCAATGCTTGGCCTTCACAGATGGCCTCCATGCCCATTCCAGCATATGTGCTAAATTGCTTCCATTGTGTCTGACTCTTTGCCACACTATGGACTGTAGCCCGGCAGGCTCGTCTGTCCATGGGATTCTCTAGGCAAGAATACTGGAGTCGGTTGCCATGCCCTCCTCCAGCGGATCTTCCCAACCTAGGGATGGAACCCACGTCTCTTGCATTGCAAGCAGATTCTTTACTACTAGTGCCACCTGAGAGAAGAGAGTCTTACATCTTACAAAGTCATAAGTCTGTACTGACATTTTCAACCCAAACCCAGTAACCTAACACAAAATGTCTCCATATTCATTCTCTTTTCCTTTTCTGGCAACTATCCTTTTTTATCTTTTTTTTTTTTTTTTGAGAGGATATCCTTGTGCCAGCTTCAGTGGATAGACAGTGGACCCTCAAATAACACAAGTTGAAACTGCTGGGTCCAATTATATTTGGGTTTCTTTTGTTTTTTCTTGGTTGCACCACTTGTGAACCCACGTCTCTTGCATTGCAAGCAGATTCTTTACTACTAGTGCCACCTGAGAGAAGAGAGTCTTACATCTTACAAAGTCATAAGTCTGTACTGACATTTTCAACCCAAACCCAGTAACCTAACACAAAAGTGTCTCCATATTCATTCTCTTTTCCTTTTCTGGCAACTATCTTTTTTTATCTTTTTTTTTTTTTTTTTTTTTTTGAGAGGATATCCTTGCGCCAGCTTCAGTGGATAGACAGTGGACCCTCAAATAACACAAGTTGAAACTGCTGGGTCCAATTATACTTGGGTTTCTTTTGTTTTTTTCTTGGTTGCACCACGTGAGTTGTAGGATCTTAGTTGTGGGATCTCAGTTCCCCAACCGGGGTTCAAACCCATGCCCCCTGCAGTGGAAGCACAGAGTCCTAACCACTGGACCACCAGGGAAGTCCCACGTGAATTTTTTTCAACAGTAAATACTATAGTACTACTTGACCTGGGGTGGTTGAATCTGCAGATATGAAACCCCAGATATAGAGGACAGCTATCAGTTACAGTCAGATTCTCAACTACGTGGAGGTCATCATCCCAACCTCCACATTGTTCAAGGGTCTACTGTATGGTCACATTTATTCAATCAATTAGACAACACAGATTTACTGGGCATGTAGTATGCACTATTTGGGCTCACAGGACATAACTGTGAACAATACAGCAAAAAATCTCTAATTACATGGAGCTTATAACCTAGTGAAGTAAGACAGACTGTACACAGAATAAATGACATATAGTAGGATGGGACTAGGTCTTCCCAGGTGCCTCAGTGGGTATAAAAAATCTGCCTGCAATGCAGAAGACATGGGTTTCATTCCTGTGTTGGGAAGATCCCCTGGAGGAGGGCATGGCAACCCACTTCAGTGTTCTTGCCTGGAGAATCCCATGGACAAGAGGAGCCTGGTGGGCTACAGTACATGGGCTCACAAAGGGTCAAACACAACTGAAGCAACTGAGCATGCCCGCACACAGGTTGGAATCAGCAGGAAAATAAAGCAGGAAAGGGAATAATGCGTACTAGGCAGACAGGGAGTTCACATTATTTTATAACAGTTTTATTGGGATATCAGTTCAATTCAGTTCAGTCTCTCAGTCATGTCTGACTCTTTGCAACCTCATGGACAGCAGCATATCAGGCTTCCCTGTCCATCACCAACTCCCAGAGCTTGATCAAACTCATGTCAGTGATGCCATCCAACTATCTCATCCCCTGTTGTCCCTTTCTCCTCCTGCCCCCAATCCCTCCCAGCATCAGGGTCTTTTCCAATGAGTCAACTCTTCACATGAGGTGGCCAAAGTACTGGAGCTTCAGCTTTAGCATCATTCCTTCCAAAGAAATCCCAGGGTTGATCTCCTCTAGAATGGACTGGTTGGACCTCCTTGCAGTCCAAGGGACTCTCAAGAGTCTTCTCCAACACCACAGTTCAAAAGCATCAATTTTTTGGTGCTCAGCTTTCTTTATGGTCCAACTCTCACATCCATACATGACTATTGGAAAAACCATAGCTTTGACTAGATGGACCTTTGTTGTCAGAGTAATGCCTCCGATTTTTAATACACTGTCTAGGTTGGTCATAGCTTTTCTCCAAAGGAGCAAGCGTCTTTTAATTTCAAGGCCACAGTTACCGTGTGCAGTGATTTTGGAGCCCCTAAAAATAAAGTCTCTCATGATTTCCATTGTTTCCTATTCTATTTGTCATGAACTGATGGGACCAGATGCCATGATCTTAGTTTTTTGAATGTTAAGTTTTAAGCCAACTTTTTCACTCTCCTCTTTCAACTTTCACCAAGAGGCTCTTTTGTTCTTCTTCACTTTCCAAGAGGCACAGGTGTGAAGATGAATGTGGACCTGTGCTGGTATTTACACCAGGGCAAAGTGGAAGTGAGAGAGCACACAGATCCTGGTAGGGCCAGCGGGGAAAACCTAGCCAATCAGATGGGAGGCGGTAGATGTCTGCACTCGAGGCAGAAATGCCTGCCAGGGTGGACTACCCAAGTAACATGGTATTTCACTTGCCTGACCACAGCTTCAATCCTACTGGAGGCAAGATTTACCCAGAAGCCCTCTGTCTCCCACCCCTTACTCAGGCACACACACACACACACACACACACACACAGAGCTCCCTGTTCCACACACCCCTCACCTGGTTATGACATCTAATAGCTTCCCATTCTCTCCGAACTGTCTGTCTTCATCAAGAGGTTCTTTAGTTCCTCTTTACTTTCTGCTGTAAGGGTGGTGTCATCTGCATATCTGAGGTTATTGATATTCCTCCTGGCAACCTTGATTCCAGCTTGTGTTTCATCCAACCTGGCATTTCACATGATGTACTCTGCATATAAGTTAAATAAGCAGTGTGACAATATATAGCCCTGATGTTCTCCTTTCCCAATTTGGAACTAGTCCATTCTTCCATGTCTGGTTCTAACTGTTGCTTTTTGACCTGCATACAGATTTCTCAGGAGGCAAGTTAAGAGTTCTGGTATTTTCATCTCTTGAAGAATTTTCCACAGTTTGTTGTGATCCACACAGTCAAAGGTGTTAGCATAGTCAGTGAAACAGAAGTCAATGTTTTTCTGGAATTCTCTTGCTTTTTCTATGATCCAACATAGAAATTTGATCTCTGGTTCCTCTGCCTTTCCTAAATCCAGCTTGAACATCTGAAAGTTCTCATTTCATATAATGTTGAAGCCTACCTTGTAGAATTTTGAGCATTACTTTGCTAGCGTGTGAGATGAGTGCAATTGTGCAGTTTGAACATTCTTTGGCATTGCCTTTCTTCAGGATTGGAATGAAGACTGACATTTTCTAGTTCTGTGGCCACTGCTGAGTTTTCCAAATTTGCTGGCATATTGAGTGCAGCATAGCATCATCTTTCAGGATTTGAAATAGCTCCACTGGAATTCCATCACTTGCACTAGCTTTTTTCCTAGTAATGCTTCCTAAGGCCCACTTGACTTCAGGCCCACAGGACTCCAGGATGTCTGGCGCTAGGTGGCAATCACACCATCATGGTTATCTGGGTCATTAAGATCTTTTTTGTATAGTCTTCTGTGTATTCTTGCTGCCTCTTCTTAATATCTTCTGCTTCTGTTAAGTCTATACTGCTTCTGTCCTTTATTGTGCCCATCTTTGCATGAAATGTTCCCTTGGTTATTGGGATATAAGTCACCCTTTAAAACTGCCCAGTTCTATGATTTCTAGTGTACTCACAGAATTATGCAACCAAATCCACTACCTACTTTCAGGACATTTTCATCACCCAGCACTGACCCCCTGCCAAAAATAAAACATACCCAGTAGCAGCCACGCCCCATTGCTACCTCTCCTCAGCCCATGGTGATGACAGATCTCCTCCATGTGTACAGACTTGCCTGTTCAGGATGATTCATATAAACGGAGTCTTACAATACGTGGCCTTCTGTGTCTGACTTCTTTCAATCACATAATGTCTTTAAGATTCATCCACGTTGCTGTCTGTGTCAACATTCCATTCCTTGTTGTCGATGAGTAACATTCCACTGTATGGAGAGACCACCGTCTGCTTATTTATTCACCAGTTGATTGAACATCTGGACTGTTTCCACCTTGTGGTTATTGTGGATAATGTTGCTATGAACATTCCTGTACATGTTCTTGAGTGGACATGTTTTCCTGTCTCTTGGGTATAGACCTATGAGTGGAACTGCTGGGTCATACTTTGAATTGTGGTGTTGAAGAAGATTCTTGAGAGTCCCTTTGACAGCAAGGAGATCAAACCAGTCAATTCTAAAGGAAATTAATCCTGAATATTCATTGGAGGGACTGATGTTGAAGCTGAAGTCCCAATACTTTGGCCACCTGATGCAAAGAGCTGACTCATTAGAAAAGACCCTGATGCTGGGAAAGACTGAACGCAGGAGGAGAAGGGGAGGACAGAAGATGAGATGGTTGGATGTCATCACCAGTTCAGTGGACATGAGTTTAAGCAAGTCTCTCTCTCACCAGGAAATGGTGAAGGACAGGGAATCCTGGTGTGCTGCAGTCCATGGGGTTGAAAAGAGTCAGACACAACTGAGTGACTGAACAACGATGGTAACTCTATGTTTAATTTAGGGGGGGGAGAGTTTCATTTTAAATGGAGTGGCCACAGGAGGCCTTGTTGATAAGAACACTGAGCAGACAGCTGAAGACATCAAACCTGGTACATTTAAAAAAAAAAAAAAAACTTAAAAATTAAAAGAAAAATTAGGTTCCCCAAGCTTGTTTGTTTGAATGTTGAGTTTTAAGCCAGCTTTCTCACTCTCTTCTTTCACTTTCATCTAGAGACTCTTTTCTTTCTGCCATAAGGATGGTGTCATCTGCCTATGAGAGGTTATTGATATTTCTCCCAGCAATCTTGATTCCAGCTTTTGCTTTGTCCAGCCCAGCATTTCTCATGATGTACTCTGCATATAAGTTAAATAAGCAGGGTGACAATACACAGCCTTGATGTACTCCTTTCCCAATTTGGAACCAGTCTGTTGTTCCATGTCCAGTTCTAACTGTTGCTTCTTGACCTGTATACAGATTTCTTAGGAGGCAGGTCAGGTGGTCTGGTATTCCAATCTCTTAAAGAATTTTCCAGTTTGTTGTGATCCACACAGTCAAATGTTTTATCATAGTCAATGAAGCAGAAGTAGATGTTTATGGGGAAACAATGGAAGTAGTGACAGACTTTATTTTCTTGGGCTCCAAAATCACTGCAGAACAGTTCTGCACTGAAAAACAACTTAACCTCAATGAGGTTAACTTTTAAAATCTACAACCAAGCAAAGAGTCTTCAAATTGTACTCTGAATGTACAGTCCCACTGGAGGTCAAAGTCCCTGTAGCTATACTCAGAGCAGCTCTTCATCCATCTGATTTTTATATGGAGATCCATTTAAACAAAGAGTTCTATGGCCTAAAACAAATATATATATATATATATATATATATATATATATAT
>SJXQ01011213.1:228708-319246 GCA_006408695.1 Aepyceros melampus | reverse complement strand
ACCTATATATAGAAAATTATAAAACACTGATGAAAGAAATTAAAGAGGACACTAATAGATGGAGAAATATACCATGTTCATGGATCGGAAGAATCAATATAGTGAAAATGAGTATACTACCCAAAGCAATCTACAGATTCAATGCAATTCCTATCAAGATACCAGCGGTGTTTTTCACAGAGCTAGAACAAATAATTTCACAATTTGTATGGAAATACAAAAAACCTCGAATAGCCAAAGCCATCTTGAGAAAGAAGAATGGAACTGGAGGAATCAACCTGCCTGACTTCAGGCTTTACTACAAAGCCACAGTCATCAAGACAGTATGGTACTGGCAGAAAGACAGAAATATAGATCAATGGAACAAAATAGAAAGCCCAGATATAAATCTGTAATACTTTTAAAAGTTCCAGTGTAGTTGATTTACAATGTTATGTTACTTTCAGCTGTAAACAAAGTGATTCTGATATATATATTATATATAAAAACGTGTGTATAAATATTTATTTTTTCTTTTTCATACTCCTTTCCCTTATATAATATTACAGGATATTGAATATAGTGATATAATACTATACCAAATAACACTTAATGGAAAAAAATTTTTTAATGTTTACAGTGTATCACTTAAGTCTAGAGACTAAACAAAGATATCCTCAGAGATCATGTCCTTTAATTTGTACTAGAGTCCAGTATTCAAAAGAGTAAATTTTGAAAGTAAGGAAATATTTGTGGATATAATTCTATATCTAGAAAATATAAATCAAAAGGAAATTATTAGATATTATAAAGTAGGTATTCTAAAGTATATTTCATATTTTTATAAGCCTCATTTCAAAGCATTGTTAGCCTTTTCAGTTATCTATTTCTGTATAACAAATCGCCCTAAAATGTATGGCTAAAGACTATAGTTTGTCCTGGCTCGTGATTCCATGGGTTGGCCAGGCTCAGCTGAGTGGTTCTTCTGTTTCCTGTTTTCAGTTGGTGTCAGTCATGCAGCTATATGCAGCTGGAGCTCAACTGGGTCTGGAGCATTAAGGTGACTCCTCTTATATGCCTGTATCTGGAACACTGGGATCTGGCTGGAGCCTTGTCTCCAGCAAAGTAATTGTACTTCTTCACATGTGACTTAAGGAATTAGGAGAGCATAAGCAGCAGATATGTGATGTTTCAAGACCCAGAACATTATATCCACCACATCCTGTTGGGTAGAGGAAGTCCAAGGCCAGCCCAGATCCCAGGATGGAAGTAGGCTCTTCCTCCTGGTGTGAGGAGTGGCATGTGCAGCCGTCCACATAGAGTCATACAGGATACCTTAGCAAGGTCAAAATAAATTCCTTGGGAGTTTACCCATCGTTAGAATCATAAGGAGAGAAGGCACTGGGCACTTTGATACCTGAAAAGCCTGATATATGGAAGGATAGGAATGGATGGAAAGCACACAGGAAAGATGAGAGCCTTTCCTGAGTTAATTCACAGATATTGTACCATTTGAATTCAAATATCTGTAGGATACTTGCATCCATTTAGAAAATAGATGAATAATGGTCAACTAAAAGTTTACTGTAAGTCAGTGATAATTAAAACAACATAGTAGTGATTCAGAAAATAGAAGTTAGTCCTTTTGAAGGAAAAAAAAAAAAAGAGCCTAGACCAAAACCTGTGTATATTTAAGAGTTAAATGGGAGTGGGGTGGGATTTCCATACTCCATTTGGATTTAGGAATTTGAAAAGTCGATTCTAGAAAAAGTAACGACAAAGATTAATGTTTTAGAAGCATGTCAGTACCATAACTATGGATTTGTGAGAGAACATGGAAAATGTAATGGGACCAGATAAAAGTATTTAAATCTTTTATGAACCTGGACGAGAACATTAGAGGGGGAACTGGGGAACATGGGTAAGATTTGTAATACATTTGACAGGTGAAACCTAAGTGTCTCCAATGAATGAAGGAACATGACCTCCAAAAAACAGCAAATGCCTGAGAAACAAATGGTCAGGACATATGACACACGGTCCAAGAGAAAGATCACACAGTAAGTAAGGACTTGAAAAGTGTTCAGCCACGCTTGTAAATGTGGACAATAATGAGCTACCTTGCAAGTATGATAAACCACGCAGCAGCTCTGAACAGTTATGAAGAACACTCTCAGCTGGTATCGTCACAAAGATTATGAAACAATCCATCTCTGTGTTCAAGCAGTATGACCACATATAACTAGAGCCAGAAAATGTACCCACCCTTTGACCAGAAATCTCACTCCTGAGAACTTGCTTACTGGCAATGATTCAAAAGAATAGAAACCGTTCAATACAGAAACGCTATGCAGCATTGTTAAACATTAATAAGTGAATAGAGGTGTTATGCAGCTCTGCTCCAAAACCAGTGTCTAAAAATTGAGAACTCCTTCATAAGCTTGTGAAGAGAAGGTGAGTCAAGTGCAGAGTGCCCCTCACCAGGGTCCACGCCTGCCACTCCATTCTCCTGTGATAGTTTGAAAACTGGCTGAGTCCCGGTCCTGGCTCGCTGCCACGTGGGCAGTTGTTTTGTTTTCAGGGAAAGGGGTGAGATGTGACCCTCTGCCCGTCAGAACTCGTACACAGCACCTCTCATCAGTGTTTTATACACTGAGAACATCATTTGTCACCCTTGCATACTTTTCACTTCCTTTATGTATGAAGTGAAAGGAATAATGTAGGGTAGAGAAGGACCAAATGATATAGAGAGAGATCCTAGCAAAGCTGGCTGGGTTGGACAATGAAACAGGAGAAGGAGAGTGGAGTGTTTTCCTAGAATTCAAGGTAGTTCTCATTTGTCAGAATATCAGGGGTGGCCAGTTGGTGTGTTCTCGGGCATTTGTTAAGTGGACGGTGTTGTCTTAAGTGGAACGAAGCGTTAAAGGCAGCTTTATAAACCGATGATCAGAGACTAGACGTCAGTGTCCCACACAGCTCCCTGCAGGCCTTTCCTCCCCTCGAGATTTCAGCTCTTCCCCACTGGTGGTAATTATTGCAAGCGGATGTGTGAGCTAGTGGCATGTGCAGAATTAACTCATTTATCAGACGCCACTGTGGAAATGAAATAGTTCATGTAAGTGTATCTTCCGGAGAAGTACAAGTTTACACTTTTATTAGGTTACCTATGCCCTTGGTTTCTTGAATGGAGCATGAAAAGCATACATTTTAAACAAATTTTTAATTGGAGGATAATTGCTTTATAATTTTGTGTTCATTTCTGCCACACAATGACTCAAATCAGCCATAAGGGTATGTGTGTGTATATGTATATCCCTTCCCACTTAGGCCTCCTTCGCACCCACCCCCAACCCACTCCTCTGGGTCATCACAGAGCGCCGGGCTGGGTTCCCTGTATTATGTAGCAATGTGTGTGTGCTCACTTGTAGCTAGAGAGCCCCAACTTTTCTCTAATGTGTAGTGTAGCAAAACATGAGAACAGCTTTGCTTGTGGAAATGGGTTCGATTTAATTTAGCCTCACGCATGCAGGTCCTGTATGGCATGCACCTGGGGCATATCTGTTCTCCTGTTCCTGGCCCTCAGCAGACATGGCTAGTTGATGAAGCACTCGTCCCTCGCGAAGCAGGCTTGGCCTTATGGGGTTCGTTGCTCCACACAGCCGGCCTGGGGTCATGGGGATTATTTGCAGGCAACTGTGGTGTCAGCCATCTCAGCTCCACACTGATATGGAGTAGGCTAGTGACTGTGCATCCTCCTGTTCAGTGCTAAGTGCACTAAGATGAGCAACTGACAGTAAGCAAGGTCCTACTGTGTAGCACAGGGAGCTATATGCAATATCCTGTAATAAGCCATAATGGAAAAGAATATCTATATCTATATATAACTGAATTGCTTTGCTCTACAGCAGAACGCAACACAACATTATAAATCAACTATACTTCAATAAAATAAACTTTAAAAACAAGAAACTGACATTGCAATCGGGTTTTTAAAAGATGATTTCAAGGGAAAACATGTACAGTGTGGGGAATTGGATCCTTGCTGTGCTCACCGTTTACATGAAGTTCGTATTCTGAGCCTCCCTTTTGCTTATAGTCTTGTCTGTGCCTTTTAGTTCAATGTCAGTAATTTCTTGGTTACTGAATATTTGTTATTACCGAAATAAGCTCTGGAGGAATAAAGCTTCTACTGGAAACTGTCACTAAATTAGCCACTTTACAAAGTAGTTTAGTGTCTGTACTTAATCAAGTAGCATTCTAGTTGCATTTCAACCTCCCAAGCTTTTTGGATTCAAAGTGGAATCTTCTTTGTGAAATTACATTGTTGGCAAAACTCTTTATTTTTGGCTTCTTGCCTCCTGACTGGTAGAACCTAGTTTCTCCCCAAGGAATGTTTGAATGGCTGCCAGTAGTAAGTTCTGGTTCTTCAAATATGCAGGTATTTTATCAATTCAGGTAAAAATGGATGAAGCAAATCAAGATGTTTTCATTAGATATTTAGACTTGATGATCAGAACCAACTATATTAAGAAAGATAGAAACTAACTGAATTATCACTGGGTTGCATAAAATGTGGATGAGTCAACTAAATTCTTTTAAAAAGTGAGAAAAATAAATTCTTGTCTTTCATTCCTTTTGTTCAGTAGTTAAATTCGCTGTGAAATAAAAAATGTGTCTGCTGTTTGTTTTTTTTTTTTTTTTTTTAAGTGGTAATTGTTTCCTGATTCAGGGCTGTCACAGGACAGAAGGTTATCTTGGCACCCTGGCAGCCCAGACCCCCCACCAGAGCCACTCACCCCCAGCCTGTGCACCCATCCTTCCTGCCCCACCTCTGCTGGTCACATCTCATCAGGCGTAAAAGCAGGCAATGCCCAAATTATGCTGTTAATCTTTTTTCAAAAGCTTCTTTATTTTATATTGGCGTATAGCCGATTAACAATGTTGTAATAGTTTCAGGTAGACAGCAAAGGGACTCAGCCATACATAGACATGTATCCATCCTCCCCGCAACTCCCCTCCCATCCAGGCTGCCACATGACATGGAGGAGGGTCCCCTGTGCCACACAATAGGACCTTGGTGGTTATCCATTTTTAATATAGCAGTGTGTACCTGTCCATCCCAAACTCCCTAACTATCCCTACCCCCGATCCTTCCCTCCCCAGCAACCACAGGTTCATGCTCTATATGCTGTTAATCATAATTAAATTACAAATTATTTCATCAGATGTATAAACCCTACTAGTCTATCAAATTGGGAACATGGTCATCTCTCAGGAATGTATAGTTATAGGAAGTCTCTCACCCTATAGAAGGTGCAAAGTGTGGAGTGGGCTCTTAAGCCTTTCCGGAATGTTGACGGAAGGACACCTGAGGGCCTGTCAGCAGGCACTGGGGAGTCATGATGGAGGAAAGGGGCGTGCGGCTGGGAACCTGCAGTATGCTCCTTCAGGTGGGGCGCTCAGCACGGTGCCCTGGCCCTGCAGCCTGGCTCCTTCCAGGGCCCCTGGCAGCTCACCATCCTCTCTAATTAGCGGGCTGTGTGGGACCCTCCAGAAACCACCAGCTGAGCAGGTAGCTTCATTAGGAGATGCAGCCAGCAGCCAGAGGGAGACGTAATAGGTTAAATTAAGCACAGAGCACCCGTGACACAGCCCCCAGTGTGGTTTCTCAGCCATTAATCAAATCATGAGAAAAAGCGGCAGCAGCGCTCACGCACCTGCCGCATCCCTCAGCGTCCAGCTCCAGACGCGCTCGGGCACAGGCTGTGGAGGGGGCGTCCGTGTGGGTGGTGAGATGCATCCGGTCCTCACCTCCACCTTGCTGAAAGGCGCATGCCTTTCAGCACTTCTGGGCCAGTGTTCTTGTGTTCAGCCCTCAGGGCTGGGCTAGTCTGGTGCCCATTTCAAAGAATGTCACATTCCCTTTCCTGCCTAGCTCCAGACATTGAATGTGAAGTCACTGGTGCTGGGAACAGAAATGGCCCTGTGCTGTTTGGGGGTGGAGGCGGGGGGAGGGAAGGTAGTCATGTTGATCATTGATGCCTGTTCTGCAGATCTTCCTCTAAGGGTTTTAGTCAAAATATTTGCTACTCTGTCTCACTGCCACCATCTTCACCTTCAGGGAGCCAGTCATTCAAGCAGACCCAAAACGCTCACACCTTCCTGCAGCTGGATTGGCGTGTGTGGGGCATGCAACTTAACTTGTGCATGACAGCTGTGTGTCCAGCCAGGACCATCACATGTGAAACGTACAATCTGACCACATTGTTTGGCATTGTATTACGGTCTCTCAGACATATACACACTGGAGGACATGCACACACACTTACACACATCTGCAGATAGGCACACACGTAGACACACGTGGCCCTCAAACCCACACATCTGGTTTTCATAGGACCCATCACCTGAGCCTTACATGTACCCCAGAGGCACTCAAGTGAGGAGAGATATTACTGTTCAAAGGAAAATTCTAAATCTTATTTCAGGTCTTGACTCAGATGAAGAACTTGGGCTGCTCTGTCATCACACATCCATCTAGGTGATTGTTTGGGGCTGATTGTGGGTGCTCCGTCCTCCATAGCCTTTCCTTTCTGTTCCGTTATCTGCACGTGTGCATGGTTATAGACGCGCGGAGGGCTGGGGATGCACAGGGTGACATGTCCGGGCCATCGTGTCTCAAGGATGCTCTCCAGGTTTGGAGAGAGGTGCCTCTCCTGAGTTCTGTTCATCACCCAATGCCGTTCTTCCACACCCAGGGACAGCTTTGGCATTTCTTGGGATGTGCACAGAAGAAAGATTGGCCGTAGCAAATCCAGTGTCTGCTTGTTTTCCCCATGGCTGTGGTGTCTGTGTGCTATGCAGCCCAGCAGGACGGCCAATCTGAATGCTTGCTGATTGTCAGCAGCTTGCCTGAGTTTGTTTTTCTTTGTTTTCTTTAAAACAGGGCAATAACTGGTGGGGTGGGGGAGGGGCAGATTTTATTTAGAAACTGTTCATTTCCACAAGGAGACAGTGCCTTGCAGCTATTCCTAACCCTTTTGTCTGTGTGTGTATCCCCTTCCCAGACCAGAGAGTGGCGTCCTTCTGTACCCTGACGGACATGCACCCCGAGCAGGACCTGGAAGGGGCCCAGGAGCTGCCTTTGTGTGTCGATCCTGGCAGCAGCAAAGATTTCATGGACCCAGCTGGGTATGTGACCCTGTGGTGTGCCTCCTTCCCATGTCCCAGGCGCCAGCAATTAACAGAAGCTCAGCCCAGAGCAGCCAGGAAACCGTTTCACCTGTCTTCACCTAGTCCTGAAGGACCCAGAGAAGGGACTGAGCAGGCCTGACTCTGCTTCCTGCCCTGCTGGGCTGGATGGAGCTTATGCTCCACGGGCGAGTCTGCCTCCAAGACGTGTAGACCTCCTGGATGGTGAGGTTGAGTTCCCACGTGGGAGGGGCTGGCCCCAGTCAGTGTCTGCTACCTGATTACGGCAGCAGCACTGGATAGGACACCTTGCTGACCACCCTCCCTCTGCCAGGCTGCACGTACTCAACTCCTGAGCACACATGCCCCCTCAACTCCGGGCCTTCACCCAGCCCCTCACCTCCCACTGAAGTGTGCCAGGAGCCAGCTGTCTCTACCCCTGTGTTCTTCTTCTTTTTTTAATACTTTTTTCTGCATCACACAACATGTGGGATCTTAGTTCTCCAACTAGGGGTTGAACCCATGCCCCTTGCATGGGCAACACAGAGTCCTAACCACCGGAGCACCAGGGAAGTCCCTCTGTCCCTGTGTTCTTGATGTGTTCGTCACCCACAGAGTGTTACTTTCTTTCTCAGTGCCATCCACTCCTAATTCTCACTCTTCTATCAACTTGAGTGATCAGTGACTTGCATGATCATCTTGGTGATGAATTTCTTGATACTTTCTTGATAGAGAAAGGCAAATTGGGGAAATTGAGTCTCTCTTTGGTTCCCAGGACTTGATTCTGGTCTGCCTAATCTCGGCTACCTAAACGCATTTAGGTCATCTATCTTTTGTTTTCTTACCAATATATATGCCAATAGAGATTCTGAAGCCCCTTTTAAGTCAAAAGCAACCCAGGAGGGATTTTCCACCAAAGCAGTGACATGCTGACATTCAACATCTGACATGATCTTATTTATTTCCTTGCTGTGCTCTCGGCACATGATAGAATGTCTTCCGTGAAAACACTGCCAACTTTCTGAATCCCCTGGCTTGACTTCAGCACTCTTGAGTTGTTCTAAGTCGTTCCTTCCTTGCTAGGGAGCAGCCTCCATCCACACTGACTGGGAAAGTCAACCAGCTGGAGTTGATTCTTCGGCAGCTGCAGACAGACCTTCGGAAGGTAAAACAGTCAATTCAAGTTCCTGCTCGGAACTCTTTCTCTTATACAGTCAACCCCTTTTAACTGCTAGGAATAAAAAGAAAGACCCTTGAGAATAATAAGTGCCCTAATCAAAGCCCAACAGTAAATGGGAATGGAGATGCCCAAGGTCTGACTCCATCTCTTGCCCACAGCTACTATATTTTATTGTAGGAGACACAGGATCCAGTAAATCTGACTGAATAGAATGAGCCTTTGGGTGGCCTGTCTGCAGAATGAGGTAGACACGCAGCATACTAGCATTTGTCAATTCAGTGGATTATCAGTTATGAGTTGACCTAAAAGGAGTTAGTTGGTGCCAGGAAGCCTGTTCTCCCCAAGCTATGGTCCCCTCAGTGAGTCAGCGTCTTCTCTACCCATCAACCTCTGTGCTCAGTCCTCAAAAGACATGACATTGTTTATTCCATGGACATTCGCTGAGCTCTTGTTGAATTATCAGTGCCATGCTGGGTAGCTGCTTCACTCTCTAGGAAAATGAAATGGAGTACAGTAGCTGGAGGGTGATAGTTGGGTAGGGAGGGTTTTGTTGGTGAAAGAAGGGAGAAGTAACAGCTGACATGAATGCTGGTGGAAATAACCCAGTTGGGAGGGAAAGAATGGTGGGAGTGAAGAGTGTAATGTCCTAAGCCTAACAAGGAAGGTGTAGCCCCAGATGTGAGTAGGGACTATTCTCAATAGTTACCAGAGCAGAGTGTGTATGAGTGATTCGCGCATGAGTGCAAGTCTACCTCAGAGATGTTGCAGGTTTGGTTCCAGACTACTGCAATAAAGTGAATATCACGGTAAATTGAGTCACATGAATATTTTGGTTTCTCAGTTCATATAAAAGGCATGTTTACACTGTACTGGGCTGTAGTCTATTAAGTGTGCAGTAGCATTATGTCTACAAAAACAATGTACATTCCTTAATTACAAAATACTTTATGCTAAAAAGTGCCAAAACAATTAGAGTACTAACACTGAAGATCAGAGATCACTATGCTATGCTATGCTGAGTCACTTCAGTCGTGTCTGACCCTGTGCAACCCCATAGACGGCAGCCCACCAGTCTCCCCTGTCCCTGGGATTCTCCAGGCAAGAACACTGGAGTGGGTTGCCATTTCCTTCTCCAATGCATGAAAGTGAAGTCGCTCAGTCGTGTCCAACTCTAGCAACTCCATGGACTGCAGCCTACCAGGCTCCTCCATCCATGGGATTTTCCAGGCAGAGTACTAGAGTGGGGTGCCATTGCCTTCTCCAGAGATCACTATAGCAAATGTAATAGCCATGGAAAAGTTTGGAATATTGGGAGAGTTACCAGATGGGACACAGAAACATGAAGTGAGCAAATGCAGTTGGCTAGATGGTGCTGAGAGACTTGCTTCATGCAGGGTTGCCACAAACCTACAAATTGTAGAATATCAGTCTCTACAAAGCCTAGTGAAGTGAGGTATGGCTGTAGTCCAAACAGAGACAGGTTGACAAAGTTCTCCTCTAGTTTATTTCTTTATTCCAGAACTGAGAGTGAGCAGTGGGAAAGAGGGTGAGAGGTATAAGGATGGAGGGAAGGTGTAGAATGGAGGGTAATTGGGTATTTAGTGGGATTATAGCATAAATTAGGTGTGGATGACCAGCTGTCCTAGTTTACGTGATGGGTTTAGGACACAGAACTTTTAGAGCTGGCACCGGGAACATCTCAGACCAACTGGGATAGCTGGTAACTCTGTTTCCTGACAGGTGTAGAATAACTGGAGAGATGAGTTTAACCAATATTAGAGTTGTGCAGTTTGTAAAGGATATGATTAAACTGGGGGACTCAGAGTCTAAGCTGGGTGAGAAGGAATAATGTCCCTGCAGTGGGTGTCAATGGACATTGACCATAAGGCAAGATTGGTGGATTAAGATCATTTTTGAGGGATGGATACTGAAGAAATTATTTTAAAAAGACAACAAGCAGTGATCAGGCAGTCAGGGCTTGAAACATTTAGGAACATGTGCAGTTATCAATACTAGCTTCAAGGTCCAGAAAATGGCTGAGGCAGGGTGAGGGGTAGTGAGGAGGGTAGGCTTAAGATCACAGAAAGGCTGAATCATATGGATTGTCTGTTGGGTCTTGAAATCATTAACAGACTTGATGAATGGAGAAGGAAAGAAGAAAAGTGAACCATGTTCTAGAATCTTCCATGATGGGAAGGGCTGGAGATATAGTTGACCATGGCAAAGAGCAGGGGTGCCAGGTCTTACAGCCATGTCATGCTCTCAAAGGAGTTGGGTTTTAAGGGGAGAGCAATTACCTGCACTGCAGCAGGGGCAAGATGTCTTGCCTCTAACCAACGTGCTCTTCAAAACAAGCCCTCACCATTCTGAGCTGCTGGGAAAGCAGCATCCCCAAGAGAGAGCCAAGACTCATTTACAGCTGAAATTAAAGGAACACTCATGGAAGAAGGTGTTGAGAGTATAGAAGGTTTTAGTGACAGGGCACACTCCATGGGCAGAGGAGGAGGACTGAGGGTCATGAGAGGCTGGCAGCTGGGCTGCAGCCGGGATGTCTGAGCTGTGTTGGGAATGAGAGCCCCAGAGCTAGGGGAGAACAGGAGCTTGAGCCTCTTGTAGTGACCAAGAGAAGACCAGACTTGAGTGGACTGAGTTAGCAACCAGTCCTAATCTAAGCCTCCTGTTGAGACTGGTGTCTTTGTTCATTAGATGAGGCAAGTGATGTTGGGGACGGGTTGTGGAGGGACAGGAAAAAGGAGCAAACATCAAGGACAGGACTAGACATGCTGAGGGGGCCAGTGTCCTGAAGATCCTGAGCTCCCTGCTCAGTGCTGCAGGTGTGTCTGCGGTGTTGACAAACAAGTCACCTCCCTGTAAAAATAGCACTCACCATGAGGATGACCACCTCTTTCTCTCTTGGTCAAGACATCCCTTTCAGCATTTGGGAGCTCAAATTTGTGTGTATTGGACACAAATTACTGTTGTCTATTGGAAACTCTGTGATTCTTCTGAAAAATCTTGATTGTTTGAACAGTTTTTAGTAGCACACTTTGAAGGTTATTATGGAAATACACCTTTCCAGGAAAGCTTTCAGATGAGAAGAGATGGTGAAAACCAAACCCACAATCAGCAGCTCTGCAGATTCTGACTTGTCCAGTAAGAAGGCATGCCGTGGAAGCTTTGTCCTCCTATCCAAGGCTACATCTCTTCCCAGGCCCCCTTTTTCAGAGAGAAGATGATCAAAATTGGTTTATCATCTTCCCATATAACAGCTGTCTGGCTTCTATCGGGAGCAAAGTAGGATGAAAGGAAAGAATATTCTTAGTTACTTACTCTCACCCTCATTTGTGGGGAAGCCAGAACAGGCAGTCAGATCCCCTCTGCCCCCAAGAAATAAACAAACAAATCTGTAAAATACATAAATCAGGATAGAAGCGTTCAGACTGCAGCTGGGAGGAGAGACTGTGTCTAGCGGGTGCATGACTGTTTGTCTCCATCCCCCTCTCCCAGGAGAAGCAGGACAAGGCAGTGCTGCAGGCGGAGGTGCAGCACCTGCGGCAGGACAACCTGCGGCTGCAGGAGGAGTCGCAGACAGCTGCGGCCCAGCTGCGCAAGTTCACAGAGTGGTTCTTCAGCACCATCGACAAGAAGCCGTAACCAGGCCACCACCCAGCCGGGGACCCTGGGGAAGCCCGGAGGCCCTTCATAGTCGCCAACATGTGGTTTCTTGCTGTGCTTCTGGCCCATCGTAGCTGTGTTTGCTGTCCCGCTCCGTCCAGCGCCATGCCCCCAGCAGGACAGGGAGCCACCGTGTGACCGCAGAGAGCAACGCCCGTGAAGATGAATGTAACGCTGGTGTCGAGATGAATGTAAACCCTGGTGTCAGTGTGGGCCTCTCGGGCTCTGCTGAAACGGAGCTCTGTGTGGGCTTACCTCACAAGGGACGATGGTTGGGCTTTACGTATCAGGTGACCCGGTAGAGATATTAAAGCAGTTTACCATAGTTTGGGCTTTAGAATTGTAAAATAAACATGAGAACAAATAATCAGACATATACTTTAATGTTAAAGGTGCTCTATTTTTTTGGATGTACAGTAGTTTTATTTCCACAGCCACATTATCATAGCAATAAGAAAGAAGCAGATGAAGTAGTTGGAAAAGCCGTGTCGGGGCAGGGGGGACAGAAAAAGCACTGATGTGTCTAACACAAGTTCAAATGCAGTTCCTTTAGAGACTTATTTATTTGCAGGAGCAAACGGTGCCTGAATATTAACAGTGTTCTGATTTAAAAAAAATGATCATATGCCTTGTAAATGGCTCACTGAGTAGTCACTTCAACTCTTAGTTCACTTTTGTATAGTTAATGCTCTGTTGAAAAAAAGCGTCAACCTGCTTACTTACGAGAGCCCTCCTGTGTGCCATGAGCCAGCAGAATCACTTGTACAATGCCAAATTTGTTTATCTTTGTACAGAAGCTTTGATGAAGTGTCTTGTATTTAACACCCTTATTTAAGCTTATTTAACCTTAAACTGTTTAATTTTATAAACTTCGGTTTCACCTGCACTATGACGGAGGGCGGTGTAGGTGGCAGAGGGCTCAGAAGAGGCTGAGCTTGCCAGAGCAGAGTGAGGAGCGGGGCCGGACCTTCTAACAACTGGATGCTGCTAGTAGCAAGCTGTTTGTATTGCTTTACCATTTTTAACTGTTCTATTTGAGATGAACGTACATTTTGCTTTTTTTAATAAATGTTTAAAATGAGTCCACACAAGGAACAGTGTCATCAGGTGGATGTAGACTTTGATGCTCTGATATGTCAACAATCTTGAGTGTATGAGAATTTATTCTGGGTCATTTAGGACCTTAATCTATACTGAGTACTACTTAGCCTTCTTACAGCATCCCAACCTGATTTAAAGTAAAGAGTTACTAGTAGCGGTTAATGGTTGCCATGTGCCAGACCCTGTTCTTCACACTTTTCATCCATCTCATTGAACCCTAGCATTACCCTTCCTAGTTGGGTGCTGGGATTCCCATCTTCCAGCTCAGTAAACGAAGGCTGAAGCCTGGCAGGTGCTTTTGCTTTACAAGGTAACCACACATATACAAAAGTTGGTGTTATTTAGGGAAAACAAAGGAGCCTGATCTAACCTCCCTGAATGGACAGTCTTCCCACCCTCCTAAGCCATACCTATAGACGAGGCCAGAAGGTTCTGATTGTTGTTTGGTCATGCCACATGGCGCGTGAGATCTTGGTTTTCTGACCAGAGATGGAACCCATGTCACTTGTACTAGAAGCACAGATCTTAACCCCCGGACTGCCGAGAAGTCCCACCAGAAGGCTTCTTTTTTTTTTTTGAAGAAATACTTCTCTGTCTATACTAGGGCTCCCTGCTGGCTCAGTCACTAAAGAATCCACCTGCAATGCAGGAGACCTGGGTTCAGTCTCTGGGTTGCGAAGATCCCCTGGAAAAGGAAGTGGCTACTCACTCCAGTATTCTTGCCTGATACTAGCAAAGAATGAATCATCTCTCAAGTCTTCCCCCAAAGACCATGCCAAAGAACATGACCCTGTGTGGGCCTATGGGACTTTCGTCAAATGAATGTTTCCAGTCAGCAGCCAAGCTGTAGAAAATCACTGTCCTCCCATAGTGCATGTGGTTTTGAGCAACTTAATGTCCTCATGGACACTCGTTAATTACAAAATGTACCCTTAGCAGCTCAGCACAATTTTCTGTATGGACTTAAACTAAATATTAGACTGTATCCACTAAAAGTCATTTTTATTTCAGAATAAGTAACATCAAGCAGGTTTTCCCCTAACCATATGCAGTGATCTATTATGTGTTACAGCCATTTTCACATATGACAAAGTTAATTTGTATTTCATAGGCTTTATCCCACCATTCTCAGTCTTAAGGAGCAGGTTTATCATTAAAAATATAAATTACTTTGGGCATGGGCAGAGAATATAACAATACAGTCCTACCTTCATTGATATCATAGTTATCTTTGAAATGCCAGGAATCGTCTGTCCTGCTAACCCATTAAAATGCAGAAATTGATGACATGTCATTAACTGAGGTCTCCTTCAAACTCATGAAACCATAAACCATAGTGCTCGTCTACAGAGCCAAAGATGAAAGAGATATCTATAAAAAACAGTAAGACGCATGCTCTTCATAGATTTCCTCATGGAGAACTGTGACAATGGTCAGTAATGGAGAACATGGATATTAACATCCCTTGTTCCTTGTGTAAAATAAGGGCCTGGGAAGCCCGGATTGCGGTTTGAGAAGAGAACAGACATGAAATTTAGACTGACCAAAACGCTCTGGTGCTAGAAAGCCATGAATATGATCTCTTGAAGAGTTGACCCTACTCTTTTTCCCGCAAGGAAGGTGAATCACTAGAACAAGCCACCACCCATGGCAAAGCCACTCTCTCTGCCACAGTCCCTGTGAACTAGACTCACACAAACCTTCCTGAGAGACAAAGGCCCACCACTTTTAGTCCCAGCCTCTGAAAGTTATTGATTCATCTCACATCCTCTGAAATCAAGCCAATGTTTGCTCTTCAGAATTTCCAAGTTGGGGGATGGAGCAGGGGAAGGGAGGGTTACAGGAGGAAGTGATGAAGATATTTATAGATGCTTTGCCCTGTTGGGTGACTGGTTAGGAAGAATCAGTTCCAGTTCACTTGAGCATTTGTGGATTTGGTGCTCACAAATTTAAAACCACTCCCCTAGTTCTAGCCAATGCAGTTTATGCATATTACACACTAGCAGAAAGGAAAGTAGATAGAGTTGACTGGGTTTAATTCAACACCTGCTTAAAGGCAGGTGGGAGGGAAATATGTTTGTTGATGGTCCTCAGAGAGAACATGGTAAGAGACGTGCAAAAATCCAAGGAATGCATTGGGTTTCTGACCTATGACCTCCAAGTTAACCCAAAAACCTAACTTCCTCAGTTCAGTTCAGTTCAGTCTCTCAGTCACGTCCAACTCTGCCACCCCATGGACTGCAGCACTCCAGGCTTGCCTGTCCATCACCAACTCCCAGAGCTTACTCAAACTCATGTCCATCGAGTCAGTGATGCCATCCAACCATCTCATCCTCTGTTGTCCCCTTCTCTTCCTGCCTTCAATCTTTCCCAGCATCAGAGTCTTTTCAAATGAGTCAGTTCTTTGCATCTGGTGGCCAAAATATTGGAGTTTCAGCTTCAGCATCAGTCCTTCCAATGAATATTCAGCAGGACTGATTTCCTTTAGAATTGACTGGTTGGATCTCCTTGCAGTTCAAGAGACTCTTCAAGAATCTTCTCCAACACCACAGTTCAAAAACAAGAATTCTTTGGCACTCAGCTTTCTTATAATCCAACTCTCACATCCATACCCTAACTTCCTGACTGCCAATAATAAGACTTACACAAAAGCTTAAGCCCAAAGAAAGTCTTCTAGTGAATTTTACGAAAGGTTTAAATGAGCATCACTTCCAAAAGTGACATTCTTATATTTTAGCTTGTAAGATTCAGGAACTGTTACTTAAAATATATATATATATTTTAAGTTCCCTTTAGTTCATCTTAATATCAGAAAATTCAACTATTCAGTTAGCAGACTCTGAAACATACCACCTCTGTTTTCCATCCCTAATATCCGACCTACCGAAAATTTGCAGAGCAGTTTGGTTTTTCACAAGTACAAATAAAATCATCAACCCTTTTGACATGCAAATACCATTTGGCCGCTTATTAGAGAACAGGATTAAGGGTTAGACTACCCATGTCTTGGCCATCAGCATCCATCAACCAGTCCCTTGGGTGCTGATGTAAAGGAACTTTTGTTGTCTAAATATCAGCTTCTCCCCTAGCCTTTCCCTGTGCATTGAAAAGGGGAGGAAGGCCATGTACAGGAGGGGATTCAAAGTCATAGCATTTCAGCAAATCATCTGCCTCGCCTAAATTGGTGCTGGCTTGGAGAAAATGGCTATAAATACACATCTGCAGCTGGAGATGTCAGCCGCTGGCAGACCTTCTCCATCGTTGCGCAGAGCGTCAATGGGGCCCGGGCGTCTGGGTCCTCGCCTCTCTTCCCCATGACTGTAATCATTGATCGCAAACCAAGTGGGATCTCGCTGAATGCTCCATTAAACCGGAATAATTAAACATGGCAGTCAGGGACTCTTCTAGGATCTGATTAAACACCTTGCAGAAGTCATTACTGAACCCCATCTGGGCTGAGGGCTTGCCAAACAGCAGGCTAAAACCCACAATTCCCGTTGCCATGAATAGAGAATTCTGAGACTGGGCTTTCTGTATCCCTGTAAATTAAGCACTTGAGAACTCAGCACTGTTCAGGGGAAAAGGGGACACTCTCTGACAGCAGGGTGAGGGGTCTGAGGGTTTAACTCCTCAACTCCTTCTTGAATCTTTTTTATCACTACTCTATTCAAAGACCACTATTCAGTCAACATCATCCTAAATCCATTTCATCTCTTGAGTTGCTGAGCTCTAAATAGAAGGAGGCATGGTAGTAGCCTAGTTAAAGAGAATAGCATATGGGGACATGCTGCTTATACTAACTTCGTTGTGGAGATGAACTCTGAAATCCAGTGTTTCTTCCTAACTGAACAGGTTCTTGTTCTATTCTTTCAAACCAGGAGCCTCTTAAGAGATTTGCCCTGAAATGTAAAATTTAACTAAATATGGCTACCCTAATGGTCTGATGTCTCATTGTCTGTATGAGGATTATTCCTGTCAGTGACACTGATTTCCAAGTGAGAAATTATATTGTTTAAATGTTCTCTAAATGTAGCCATGTGCAGAAAGATGCCTTAAAAATCCCACCTTCACTCGTTCAAAGAACAGCTTGGGTGAATGAGCTTAGTTCTACCATATAAAAACATTACATTAATGGATGCTAACATCTAACTTGTAGATGCACATTTTATTTATAAAAATATTTGCCAATATATATGACCATATTCAATACCTTGTTTGGAAACTTTGACACCGCCAGTCCTTCGGCGATAACCATTGCCTCTTACAGAAACCTGTTAGCTTTATTCTTCTCTGAGATTTCATCATGTCCTTTTGAGTTATACCTTGTGATGAATTGTATGATAAATTAGAAGGATAGGGCTGGGACAAGGGTTGGCAAGGATGTGGAGAACCTGGAACCCTGATGCATAGTTGATGGGAATGTAAGATGTGGTTGCAGCCACTATGGAAAACTGAATGAGGGTTCCTCAGAAAATTAAACAGAAATACCATGTGATCCAGCAACCCCACTCTAGTCATTACTTCCCGAAAATGGAAAGCAGGAACTCAGATATTTACTGACTCATGTTCACAGTAGCCCAGATTCACCGGAACCAAAAGGAGGAAGCAATCCAAGTGCCCATTGATGGGTAACGGATAAACAATGCGGTTTATACCAACGAAGGAACTTTATTCAACCTAAAAAATGAATGACTTTCTGGCACAGGATACAACACGGATGAACCTGAAGACATCATACTAAATGAAACAAGCCAGCAAAAAAAGGACAACCTCCACTTGCAGGAGGTACCCAGAGTAGTTAGATTCATAGACACAGAAAGTAGAATGATGGTTGCCAGAGGCTGGGGGAGGAGAACGAGGTGTTGTTCATGGACACGGACTTTCGGTTTGGGAAGATGTGGATAGCGGACGGTAGTGATTGCACAAAATATGAATGCGCTCAATGCCAACGCTTTAAAATGGTGAAAATGGCCACGTTGATGTGTAATTCATCACAATTAAGAATAAATTGTTTATTAAAAAGTTGGGAGTGGGAACCTGAATAAGTTCGTTTGTGGGGACTTGAGAGGGACAAGCATAGAGACACCAGAAAGTTCCATCTTACCTCAAAGGCTTGTTGGAACAGATGCAGGGAAATATCCACCACCAGTGTGCTCTCCGGAAGTCAGAGAGCAGCCAGACTTTGATCGACGGCCGTCTATTCAGACAGACGTCATTCTAAGAAGCTGAGTTCCGGAGGCCCGCAGGAGAAGCACTGGGGGAAGAAGCGCTCTCTCCAAAGAGTGATTAATTTGGTAATTAATGCAAAGCAGAGGAAGAACGATTCTGAAGTGTTTGCTCCAGGCCCTAAATTTTCACAGTTAGCTCGGCAGTTGTAGCATCTGGTAGGACAGGGAGATTGGATGAGCTAAAGGGTGAGATCAGACGCCAGGGCAGCAGGGAAAGGATTAAAGATGAATAGCTTCAGGGGTGTTTGAGGATTCTCAAGCCTGGAAACCATGCTTCAAAGGAAGGAAAAACAAAGGCCATCATGAGAAGGCCCTGGCACTGATTGGAAGGAAGAAGAGCCCTAGAGCTCGAAGGGACCAACCCCTTCACTTTATATAAAAAAGGACTCTGTGCGGGATGGATGGACTGAGGGCTGGGAAGCCAGCCAGGTGTATAACAGTCTGCAATAAGGTGGTTCTTCAGTCACAGGGAAGGAAGTGCTGTGTTTGTGAATTTCATACACTGTTTGCATTTTGGGTAAGGATACCTGTACCCAAGATTTTTAAAATATCATTTTCATTTATTTATTTCAGTGCGCTGGGTTTCAGCTATAGCATGAGGGATCTTTGATCTTCACTGTGGCGTGTGGTTTACCTCTTAGTTGCACCTCGAGAACTCTTACCTTGTGGCATGTGGGATCTAGTTTCCTGACCAAAGATGGAATCCAGGCCCCTGCATTTGGGAGTGCAAAGTCTTAGCCACTGGACCACCAGGGAAGTCCCTGTACCCAAGATTTGATTAATATCAGTCAAGTTAGAACAAGACAGAGAATTAAAACTAAGGAAGCACCACTGGATACCTTTGAGATGAGGAATCATTGTGGGAGTCCTAATATTTCAACACTGGCTGAAATCATAAACTCGACTGTATTGAACCTGCTGATAGCCTGGCTCCCACAGTAGTTTCCGCCCTGGCCATTGAATCCTTGAGCAAAATCAAGGCACAGCTGTAGAGCAGGTCAGATTCAAGACTCCAAGGCCCTACATCACCACTGCCAAGGTGCTAGGAGGATTGACCAGTTTCTCGTTCCTCAAAAAGGAGAAATATACAGCCCAGCCCTGCACCCAAGCTGACGGAGTCCGTCCAGAAAGGCAGATGGATGGCAAATGTGCTCGTGGAGGACACGGGGTCAGAGCTCCCCACTTCCATTCAGAACCTCTGGGGCTTCCCATTGATCAGCCAGTGCCTTTGGCAGTTATCAAAGGGCTAATCAGATGGTCTTTGTTTTCACAGAACTGCTGTGGGCAGTTACAGGCCTTGGGAGCTGGGAAACAACCCTTGGTGCCCTTGACTATTACTGAAGCAGAGGACAGAGTTTTAACATGCACGCCCCCAAATTCTGCTTCCTTTCCGCTTGCCAGCCTTGGCAGGAAGAGAAAGGTTGCTGAGTGTTCACATGCCCTTGGTGACCCCCTGCTTAGAGTGTGACTCAGCTCTGCAGTTACGAGGTAAATTCTCTTAAATGGTTGCCCGGACAGGATACCTCACCCCACAGTAGCACACCCCACTGTCCTTCACCAGGAACACCCCCACGCTGGGTTCCGGAGAAGGGGCAGAGCCTGCCTGAGAAGGCTGAGACCATCAGTGAGTTCTTGTTCAAGATGTTCTCTGCAGGGACTTCCCTGGTGATCCAGTGGTTAAGAATCCACCTGCCAATGCAGGGGACGTGGGTTCAACCCCTGGTCCAGGAACTGAGACCCCATATGACGAGGAGCAACTAAGCCCATGCTCCACAACTAGAATTTGAGCTCTAGAACCCTCCACCAGCAACTACTGAGCTCACACGCCGCAACTGCTGACACCTTGCATTCTAGAGCCTGTACTTCACAACCATTACAGTGAGAAGCCTGAGCACCACAATGAGAAAAGTGCCGTGTGCAGAAACAAAAAGCCCTTGGGCCCCAATGAAGAGTGAGCACAGCCAAAATATTAATTAATTAGTAAAAAAGAGAGAGCGAGAGAGATGCTCTCTGCCCATTTTCCACCTGCAGGAACCAGGTGGCCACAGTCTGTGCTTTTTAAGAGGGATAGTTGGGGGCTTCCCTGGTGGCTCAGTGGTAAAAATCTGCCTGCCAGTGCAGAAGACCCAGGTTCGATCCCTGATCCAGGATGATCCCACACGTCGAGGAACTACTAAGCTCATGTGCTTCAACTATTGAGCCAGTGCTCTGGAGCTGAGGAGCCACCGCTGAGCCCACATGCCCTGGAGCCTGTGTTCTGCAGCAAGAGAAGGCACTGCAATGAGAAGCCTGCATACCTAGTAGACAGCAGCCGCTCACCACAGCTAGAGAAAAGCCCATGCTGTAATGAAGACCGAGCACAGTCAAAAATAAAAAATAATTTTAAAAAAAAGGGATAGGTGGGTCAAATTTCTCAAATATCAGAAAACCCTGGAAGAACCATCTCATATCAGGACCTTAGCAGAATCAGGATCTAGATAATTTGTGGATAATATTCTCATGTACAGTGTTAGTACTTTTGGGAGTTTTGTCCTGTAAATGGATAATCAATGGATCACCTCCCACAGACACATAACTCCTAACCACCCCCAAGGACATGCTGTTTGTTTCCCCAGCCCCTTCCTCCCCTGACCCAGACTATTTGCACTATCTGCTGTGGGGCAGACACCAGGGTGGGCGTTGAGCAGACCGCCTGAATCTCCAAGGGAAAGATGCTGTGGGAAAGATNAACTCCTAACCACCCCCAAGGACATGCTGTTTGTTTCCCCAGCCCCTTCCTCCCTTGACCCAGACGATTTGCACTATCTGCTGTGGGGCAGACACCAGGGTGGGCGTTGAGCAGACCGCCTGAGTCTCCAAGGGAAAGATGCTGTGGGAAAGATGACTTTATGACCAGATAACACAATTCGCTGTGGAGTCTGTAACAACACAAGGACCAACCAAGCGATATGGGGTTGGGGGTGGGCAGGCAGGGCAAGGGCTGCTAGGAGGATGGTCCCAGGACCACCAGCTGGCTAGCCGTCACCCCACAACTCATCTGGTCTTCATTCCATCTCCCACTTGTTGCTGAAAGAAGCAGTGATAGACTCTCTTCCCAGGCATGACCGGAAAACATCTTACACCCTGGGTACCAGAAATCAAACAAAATTTGAGGTTAACTTCACAAAGTCCTTTTTTCCCCATTTGGACAATTTCTTTGTCAAAGACAATGATCAAGGATATTTAAAGTAATAGAATCAACATCTTTTTTGAGGTCCTCAAAGTTGAGAATTCTTGAAATGATCCTATGATATGATATAATTCAACTGTTTTAGATCATTTCTGTCCTCCAGACCCATATGGTTGGCAATATATAGAAGAATGTACCAAAATATCATTGACAATCTTTAAGAAATAAATAAAAAGTATGAGTGATACTTAAGATAACAATCAATCTTGCAGCAATTATTTTAGAGAAGAAAGAAAATGCATCTTATATACCAATGCTGCCCAATAGGAATATATACATATATTTTAAATTGAAGTATAGTTGCTGTAAAGTCCCTTTCTTTTCCTACCAGTGTGCACCACTATGATGGACTATTTTCTCAATTCAAACCCACAAACACCTATATAGGGGATGGCTGCTTTCAAGTTGGGCAGTGCTGGTGGAAACCACATGCTCAGGCAGACAGTATGAATCAGCTCGTGTGTGTGTTCGTGTGTGTGTGTGTGTGTGTGTGTGTGTGTTGAAGCTCCAGTACTTTGGCCACCTCATGCGAAGAGTTGACTCATTGGAAAAGACTCTGATGCTGGGAGGGATTGGGGGCAGGAGGAGAAGGGGACGACCGAGGATGAGATGGCTGGATGGCATCACGGACTCAATGGACGTGAGTCTGAGTGAACTCCGGGAGTTGGTGATGGACAGGGAGGTCTGGCGTGCTGCGATTCATGGGGTCGCAAAGAGTCGGACACGACTGAGCGACTGAACTGAACTGAACTGAACAGCCTTCTTTACAGTCCAACTCTCACATCCATACATGACTACTGGAAAAACCATAGCCTTGACTACACGGACCTTAGTCAGCAAAGTAATATCTCTGCTTTTGAATATGCTGTCTAGGTTGGTCATAACTTTTCTCCCAAGGAGTAAGCGTCTTTTAATTTCATGGCTTCAGTCACGATCTGCAGTGATTTTGTGTGATTCCATGCACAACCAAGTTTGAGAATCAAACCACTTTCTAACACATACTTTTCCTTGAACTATAATGATAACTATTTGTCGGTTTAGGAGCCATCTGCTTCCCCACTAGACTACCAACTCAGTGAGAGTCAGTGCAATGTCTTCTTTATTTAGCACTGTAGAGGCAACTTCTCACATAGTCATTCAACAAACATTTGCTGAATGAGAAAAATGAATGAATGAATGAGTGCAAGCCCATACAAACGTGGTGACAGGCCTTCTCTTGGAAGCAGCTCTGTGGACACATGCTTCTTAAGGACTCTCTTTCTTCTCTTCCCCTCTCCCACCCACATTCCAAGGACCCAGACATCTGGCCCAACCGAACCAATCTAGCCACACAAAAACCCTTGCCACATAGTTCAGACATGACACTCAATCCCAGGAAAGACCAGCCCACCTCCGAAGCCTGCTGCTGGGTCTTCAGGGAATGTTTACTCAGCAAGGGGCTATGCAGCACACAGAAGCCACTGAGTTGTCTCTGGTGATGACCACAGAGTAACGAGGTAGAACTGGGCCAGAGGAGCCTCCTCATCTGCTCCCAGGGGGCCTCATCCATGGATCTTGAGATCACTGTCCATAAGACTTTATATCCTCATACCCTTGCAAGAGAAATCTAAATGTTGGTCATAGGTGACTTTAACCAGAGTGTTTATTGTGGACTCTGTGACCACCGAGCTGGCTTGGGCATCCTGGAGTCCTAACTTTCTGCTTGTCTCTTTCCAAAAGGCAACGGGTTTGGAGCCCAAACCAGTGGCCGACAGTGTCCTGTTCTTACGTGACAAAAGATGGGAAGAGGTCAGAAGTGTCCTGACTACGGCTTTCAGTCCTGAAAAACTGAGTGAGGTAAGACACAAGAAATGCAGAGTATCTTCTGTAAGGAGCAGGTTTCCTCTCTACAGATTGTGAGGGGAGGGGCTTCGCTTTGTGTCACTTGTCCAATGTCCTGCCCACTGTGCCCTTCAATCCTGTTATCCAGAAAGCACACGAAACTGTCCTGAAGAGTCCTCCCTTTCTCCAACCTATCACAGCCCCAGTTGCCATGAATCTGTAGTGAGTCAGCATACACACAGGGCTCTCCTGCTGAGTCCCAAGCTCTGGCCAGGGCACTCTGAGGGCACCCAGGAGAAAACTGGAGGGTCTCTCTGCACTTTCCTGTATAACAGATCACCTGGAGATCTTGTTAAAATGCAGATTCTGATTCAGTAGGTCTGGGGTGGGCCCCGAGATTGTGAATCTCTAACAAGCTCCCTGGTGATGCGGCTGCTTCTGAACAGCGAGCCACACTTTACATGTTGTTGTTCAGTCTCTCAGTCACGTCCAACTCTTTGCGACCCAATGGACTGCAGCTCACCAGGCTTCCCTGTCCTTCACCATCTCCCAGAGTTTGCTCAAACTCATGTCCTTTGAATCGACGATGTCATCCAACCATCTCATCCTCTGTTGTCCCCTTCTCCTCCTGTCTTCAGTCTTTACATAGTAAGGAACTAGAGAACATCCTGAAACAAAGGGGAGCTTTGAGTCAAGTCTGAAATAGGGAGAAATGGCATGGATTATTAGGAAGGGGTATGAGAATGGCCTTGGCAGACCTCCAGGCAGCCAGGCACACCCAGGTAATCCTCATGGCCAAGTCAGAGGGAAGAGTCTCACTTACAAGATGGCATTAAACCCGGGGCTCCCCCCTTACCCCAGCCAGGGATCCACCCTTCCCTACCAATTGTACAAATAAAACCTTCTGTTTGTCCTGCTTTCTGGCCAAGTTCTTTCGCTTGATCCTCACTGAAGGCACCTCAACTGCTGATCTGACTTTGATTTCTGTTCTGAATTCTGCAACCTCTCAGGACTGAGTCCTTCAGCCCTTCTGAAGAGAAATGGCTAAGGGGCTGCTATGGTTTTTCCAGTAGTCTTGTATGGATGTGAGAGTTGGACCATAAAAAAGGCTGATCAGTGAAGAATTGATGCTTTCAAACTGTGGTGTTGGAGAAGACTCTTGAGGATCCCTTGGACTGCAAGGAGATCAAACCAGTCAATCCTAAAGGAATCAACTCTGAATATTCATTGGAAGGGCTAATGCTGAAGCTGAAACTCCAATACAATACTTTGGCCACCTGATATGAAGAGCTGATTTATTGGAAAAGACTCTGATGCTGAGAAAGATTGAAGGCAAGAAAAGGGGATGACAGAGGATGAGACAATTGGATGGCAATTGTCCACTGACTCAATGGACATGTGTTTAGGCAAGCTCCAGGAGATGGTGAGGGACAGGCATGCTGCAGGCCACGGGGTCACACGCCTGAGCGACTGAACACCAGTGTAAGCTCACATCCTCTGGAGAAAGATAATGGCAACTCACTCCAGTATCTTGCCTGGAGAAGTCCACAGGCAGAGGAGACTGGCAGGCTACAATCCACAGCATCGCAAAGAGGTGGACTTCAGAGCAACTAACACTTTCACTTTCGCTTCAAAGTTCACACAGTTCTTACCACGTACCAGACAACACTAAGGGTTCCGGCTTGTTTCAGAGAGAAACCTCCTTTCTCTCTGGTAAAGCTATTTGAGAAATAAACTCTGCCTTCAGGGAGTGTGGGCTTGCTAATGCTTCACTAGAGTAACAGCAGCCTATCCCAGCAGAAGGGGTCGACCCCATCCCTCAAGAGCAGGCCCGCGCGTGCTCAGTGCCTCCTTTCCGCGCCAGGGCCTGATACTCGAGGGCGTGTAGAGCTGGAGAGGGTATGCAATCGTGTCACCTGGGGAGCTCTGCAAGCTATTGCTGTCTGGGCCCCACATGGAGACGAAATTGGTTTGGTTTGGAATGCAGCCTGGTTTTGAGGGGACTTCACAGCTCCCCAGGCAATTCTAATGTAAAGCTGGAATTGGGAACCACTGCTGGTAGAGAAATTCCCCACAAGGAAATAGGAGAAGGGGACTGTCCTTCTGTAGGTGGAGCCCAGAGCCCTGCTCCACAATCAGCTGTGTTATATAGACTGAGGATTCATGTGAGAATTAGTTTGAAAGAAGGGCCTGCTTTGTTAAAAAGCTGTAAAGCATTATCTGGATCACCTTTATTACACCTGGTCACCAAAATGTTGAGTTAACCAAAAGGAGGGGAAGGAGGAGCAGAGATAGGTAAACCATGGGCTCACATCAGGAGCTCAAACAGGTTGCGTCATCACACATCCTTATTCGTGAGTAAACAATGACTGTAGATGCAGAAAGAATCTCATCATTCCTCAAAAAAAAAAAAGAAATTGATAAAGGGTATCTGATTTTTTTTTTTTAAGTAAGAAAGAAAGATTTTGTTTGTTTTTGACAGTTTTGTGCCCTGTTTCTTTGAAGGAACAAAAGAAAAAAGAGGGGCTTCTTTGGTGGTCTAGTGGTTAAGGCTTCGACTTCCAATGCAGGGGGTGTGGGTTCAATCCCTGGTTGGGGAGCTAAGATCTCATATGCCTTGGGGCCAAAAAAACCAAAACATAAAACAGAAGCAATATTGTAACAAATTCAATAAAGAATTTTAAGAAATAGTCCATATAAAAGAAAAGACCCTTATCAGGGTCTCGATTTCTTTAACATTTTACACGGTACACTCTAGAAACTGATACAGTGTCATTGCCCAAACGAATTTAGTGCTTCTGGGAGCCAATGCATTTTCTCCTTTTGGTCCGAAATAAAATTCTTAGTGCCTGAGTTAGCTGCAGAAAACAGAGTTCCTCTAAGAGGTTCGTAGCATTCAGATGTCTAGGAGAAAGGGGCTGGTAAGAAATAAGAGGGAGGGTGAGGAGAGTGGAGGAAAGAGAGAGGGGGAAGAAATGTCACAGATTCTCTAGGTTTTGCTTCAGATCTATCTCATTGTTTAACATATTCTACAAGTAAACTTAGAGCTCCATTGGAAATCATCTTTCTACTCAATACAGTTCAGTTTAGGTTCCTGGGTTTCAACCAAAAGGTTACTGTCCCCAGGCAGAGGGAGTCACCTTTGTCCCCACCTGTGGAGAGTTTAGACCTGGTGACTTTAAGGTTTCTGGGTGACATTTAAGGCAGAAGTTGGCAGCACATCTTGAGCTCAGGAGAGAAAGGTAAGAGAGATGGGCCACGGGGATGTAAATATACAGTGTAAGGAATATGATCAATAATACTGTAATAACTTCACATGAGGACAGATGGTTACTAGACAGACGTAGGATAGTCATCATTTCATAATGAATGTGAAAGTCACATCAGCATGTAGTACACCTGAAGCTAACATAATATCGTATGTCAACTATATTTCAATTTTTAAAAAGAAAAGAAAATTTTTAAAAAAGACAGAAAACCCAGACATGGGTGAGCTCACCCCAGGAGTATACAGAAACTGAGAAGAGAGTCACAAGGAGAACCATAATTAAGTGAGGGGCAAAGGAGAGATCTATTAATACAAAGGTGACTTGGGAAGAACAGCTTGACATCGAAGTCTAGGATAGTATGGATGGGAAAATGTTTTTCGAGGAGGAAGCAGCTGCCAAAGGTGTTAAATGCTGCTTAAACAGAAAGAAACACGAGGACTAATAAGCACGTGACAAAGGCAATATTTTTCAAATGTTGAACCAATGTCTGCGTGCTTCATGCTCCATAAACCGTGTCCTGGATTTTCTCTCCCCCACTGAATCCTTGCTTCAGAAGTAGGTGGCAGGTGCCATCTTGGAGTGGGAGCTTTGTAGGGAGTAAAGTTTTCCTAATTCCAAAAGTAGCTCTCTCTGCATATGAAGAGCAGAGTTTGGAGCTCTGAGTAAGGAGTGTTACTCTACACCAAGATGTAGACAGATGGATGCTTTTCTATCCTATGGAAGTTAGGTGAAGGAGAGAAAAAGGGAGAGCTGGCCGCCAGATGTCAGTGTCCTGACTGCCTCCTTTCCCAGCTTCCGTGACCCTCAAGGTTTCTGGATGCTCCCCTGGACTTTAACTTCTCATTGGCTCTTGCTTTCTAGACACTGGTTCTCAAGCCCTGTGTGACCAGGAGCTGTATGAAAATTACCTAATATCCTTGTTTAAAACAGTTAATTCCAAGGACTTCTCTGTGAGTCCAGTGCAGCAGGCCCAGGTTCAATCCCTGGTCAGGGAACTAGATTTTATATGCTGCAACTAAAGAGGTCCTACACTGGCAATGAAGACTCAGTGCAGTCAAATAAATAAAGAAATAAAAACATGGGCTTCCCAGGTGGTGCTAGTGGTAAAGAACCCACCTGCCAATGCAGGAGACACAAGAGACTCGTGTTTAATCCCTGGACCAGTAATATCCCCTGGAGTAGGAAATGGCAACCCTCTCCAGTATTCTTGCTTGGAGAATCCCATGGACAGAGGAGCCTGGTGGGCTATAGTCCATAGGGTTGCAAAGAGTCAGACATGACTGAACATCTTAGCATAGTACAGCATACCCTAGGACCTGCAGAATGAGGATTTCTAGGGTGATTGAAAATCTATATGCTTTACAAGTTCCCTGGGAGGATTCTGGTTAAAGCCAAAGTGGAACGCACTGGTGGTTCCAATCTTCCTCTTGGTCCCTTGTCTGACCTTCTCAACCTGCAGTCTCCCCAGGCTTGCAAGGGCTGGGCCCCAGAACCCCCCACTCCCTTCCCGGTTTTATTTTTCTCTGTAGTGCTATCACCAGCTAACACTCCATTTCTTTTACTTATTTTTCTCCTTTATTGTTCATTGTACAGCATGAAGCAAAGATGGGCACACAATAATGATTTGCCGGATGGATGGATAGATGGGGAATCATAGAACGTACAACTAAGATAAAAAGGAAATGAAAGGGAAAGAGTTTCATCAAAGAACAATTATGTAAGAGGACGCAGCCAATTTTGGGCTCTCTCTTTAGAGGGTCTCAGGCCTACACGTGCAGAAATAGAGAAAGCAGATCACAGAGACACAGAGAGGGGAAGGAGGCTCACTGAGGGCCTGGGGTGGAGGAGATGGAAGAGAGGAGCTCGGGAACCCACGGGAGCCATAAGTCCACTCAGACGAGGGTACCTGACTCAATTTTCCCAGAAATAGCTTTGAAATATCAATATAATCTCCAGTCCTTTCTGAATTTGTAAGTTGCTTTTGAACTTTTATTATCAAACCTCCGAGTTTATTATTATCATTATTTTGCTGCACTGTGCAACAAACAGGGGCTTAGTTCCTTGACCAGGGATGGAACCCATGCTCCCTGCATCGGGATTGTGGAGTCTTAACTACTGGACTGCCAGGGAAGCCCCACTTCAGTGTTTATTCTTGAAATAGAGATTTGTTTTCCCTTGAATTCTGAGGCCTTTGCCTTCAGCCCCTGGCAGCCTAAGTCCTTCACTTCCCGAGTCTGTGTCATTAATATTCAAAAAGCTTTGGATGGCACCATCTTTATTTGTTGGATATTAGGCTGCCTTGGCCAACAAGGCTTGAAAGTTCCTTGAAAATCAGCATTCTTTCATGAATCCTTAGTTTTATTTAAAATAAAATTGGTTTTTGGTTTACGTCTTACCAGGGATAATATAGAGAGATAGAGAAGGAGTGAAAATTTGATGCACCCCTGGTTTCAGAAGAGACCATTGCAATCACAGTCCAGTGACAGACAAGTTATTGGGGTTTATATTACAAGATGGCTGAGTGTTACTGTGAAAACAACTTTTTTTATATTAGAGAAAATATTGTCTGATTAGCCTGCCAGATTTTCACCCTAAAAGATTATTTTTTAAAGGGTGCAATGAGTGATTTATGTGAATTTTTACAGACTCTTTGCTAGATTCTTTCCAAAGACTATTAATAAGTAACCCTGGGATTGTGTAAAAATTTATTATGGGTCAGGAAGTAAATAGATTTAATTTCAAGGAACAAAACTGGGAATAAATTAAGCCTTCTCTGAGGGAAATATATAAATAATAGGATTCATTGGGGACCCAGGTTAGTGCTAATTTTATTTTCAAATTTTATAACTCATCTGAGAGAGGGAGAACACCATGAAATTTATGCATTTGTATATTTCTCCAAATTCTTCTGATGTGAAAAATATTAAATCAATTGGGATAAGTTTCTAAGACTCTTCAAGATTTGTAAGTCAGCATGAAAGTGACAGATAACCTTCAGTGTAAGCAAGAATAAAATAGTACATTTAGAACACAAGCATTTAAATGGTACTTATATGATGATGAACTTCAAGTTATGAATTACTACCAAGGAGAAGGATTTGAAATCACTGTTGACTGGGAAGGCCCCATGGTCATCTAATTCAGCAAAATATTGCAAACCAGATTTCTCTATGCATAGGGATTCACTATGCATATTAAAGACGTAGGGGAAAAACTGCAGTAAAGAAATATGTTTAATTTTCTTTATTCTGGGTTCAAATAAGTTTCTAATAAGTGAAAACAGGAGTTAACATCAGAGTTGACTATGGAAAGAAATGGGGTGTTGAGCACTGTGCCTTTGGAAGTAGATTCTACCAGGAACTCCATGACCAAGCACCTCTAGCAGAAGCCAAGCTCCAAATTAGATGAACCATGGATCCAACCCAGTATGGCAGCTTGAATCTCATCTGTCCTTAAAGCCTAATAGAAGAGATGGGTATTTGCTCATCACCAAGATAGCTAAGCCCTTGGTGACCCACGAAGCAGATAGAGACGTGGCAGCTCCATACAGGAGAGCCTGAAGCTGCGTGTGTCACTCAAGAGTAAGAGCCAATCATGTGTCTACACGTGGAAGACTCGGTTAAAGAAAAGTCAGACCTACAGGGAATGGCTGCAACTCTAGCTCGATGCCTAATTGTTCACTTTCATCCAGATGTTCCCTGTCAGGAAGGCACCGTCAATAATGTATGAATCTCGAAGGCGGAGACAGATGCGATTATTATTCCCTCTAGGCCTTTCCTGCCTTGGAGAAGACATATGACTCGGGAATGACTACAATTTAAAAAAATTTAAGTTGATACCACCAGCTTATGAGTAAATGCGTAGCTCCGACCATTTCAGAGCAAACGTCTTTGCAGAATTCCAGTCATCGTCACAGTTTAGTTTGGCCTGTAAATTTTCACAGTAAATGCTTCAGACAATAACACACAAGAGCTTCTCGAAGAGAACACAGCCTTCCTGTGGGGCTGTAGCAGGCAGCTTTCTCTGGGCTGCATCAGCCTCCAGAAGCCTATTTTTAATATTTGCTTTTATTTCTTAATCCTTCCAGACAATAAACATGAAAGTCATTATAACCAAGTGTGGCTGGGGTAATAAATACTTCAGAGTCCAAAAATACATGGTCCCTGCCTGACCAATTGCCCATTTTCCAGAAGGTCTAGGTATTTATCTAGCAGCAAGAGACCATTATCTTGCCACACAGTTTATTCCGCTGACACCTAATCTCCTAATTAAAATCGGTATAATGATGGACTGTTTAAATTCTGGTTAAACATGTTCCTTTTCCATTTGCATTCAAAAGAAGACACACTCCTCATCACGGGCACCCCATCCTGGGTTCTAATTTGGTTTTCCCTTGCCGGCATCATCATGGCACTCTGACTTGCTGCTGGTTAAATCTAAAAGAGCATCTAAATATGCCTCCCAGCTTGCCTGTTGCTTGGCAACACCAGCAGCCACCTCCTCATCAGGGTGAGTCCTAATTGGTCACAACTCTTGACAGGAGCCACTGACTTGTTCGAAATGACACTTGATTATTCACCTAGATGGCTAGAGCTAATATTTATCAGCAGGAAATTTTGTGTAAGATAAGTCATGGATGTTCTTAATTATCTGGGTGGCAGAAGGAGGCATAAGTTTCATTAACTGCTGTTAATTTTACATTTGTTAGTCACCAGTTTACAGTACTCTTAACATATTACTTTTTTAAAGTAGCTCTCTCTGCATATGAAGAGCAGAGTTTGGAGCTCTGAGTAAGGAGTGTTACTCTACACCAAGATGTAGACAGATGGATGCTTTTCTATCCTATGGAAGTTAGGTGAAGGAGAGAAAAAGGGAGAGCTGGCCGCCAGATGTCAGTGTCCTGACTGCCTCCTTTCCCAGCTTCCGTGACCCTCAAGGTTTCTGGATGCTCCCCTGGACTTTAACTTCTCATTGGCTCTTGCTTTCTAGACACTGGTTCTCAAGCCCTGTGTGACCAGGAGCTGTATGAAAATTACCTAATATCCTTGTTTAAAACAGTTAATTCCAAGGACTTCTCTGTGAGTCCAGTGCAGCAGGCCCAGGTTCAATCCCTGGTCAGGGAACTAGATTTTATATGCTGCAACTAAAGAGGTCCTACACTGGCAATGAAGACTCAGTGCAGTCAAATAAATAAAGAAATAAAAACATGGGCTTCCCAGGTGGTGCTAGTGGTAAAGAACCCACCTGCCAATGCAGGAGACACAAGAGACTCGTGTTTAATCCCTGGACCAGTAATATCCCCTGGAGTAGGAAATGGCAACCCTCTCCAGTATTCTTGCTTGGAGAATCCCATGGACAGAGGAGCCTGGTGGGCTATAGTCCATAGGGTTGCAAAGAGTCAGACATGACTGAACATCTTAGCATAGTACAGCATACCCTAGGACCTGCAGAATGAGGATTTCTAGGGTGATTGAAAATCTATATGCTTTACAAGTTCCCTGGGAGGATTCTGGTTAAAGCCAAAGTGGAACGCACTGGTGGTTCCAATCTTCCTCTTGGTCCCTTGTCTGACCTTCTCAACCTGCAGTCTCCCCAGGCTTGCAAGGGCTGGGCCCCAGAACCCCCCACTCCCTTCCCGGTTTTATTTTTCTCTGTAGTGCTATCACCAGCTAACACTCCATTTCTTTTACTTATTTTTCTCCTTTATTGTTCATTGTACAGCATGAAGCACAAGATGGGCACACAATAATGATTTGCCGGATGGATGGATAGATGGGGAATCATAGAACGTACAACTAAGATAAAAAGGAAATGAAAGGGAAAGAGTTTCATCAAAGAACAATTATGTAAGAGGACGCAGCCAATTTTGGGCTCTCTCTTTAGAGGGTCTCAGGCCTACACGTGCAGAAATAGAGAAAGCAGATCACAGAGACACAGAGAGGGGAAGGAGGCTCACTGAGGGCCTGGGGTGGAGGAGATGGAAGAGAGGAGCTCGGGAACCCACGGGAGCCATAAGTCCACTCAGACGAGGGTACCTGACTCAATTTTCCCAGAAATAGCTTTGAAATATCAATATAATCTCCAGTCCTTTCTGAATTTGTAAGTTGCTTTTGAACTTTTATTATCAAACCTCTGAGTTTATTATTATCATTATTTTGCTGCACTGTGCAACAAACAGGGGCTTAGTTCCTTGACCAGGGATGGAACCCATGCTCCCTGCATCGGGATTGTGGAGTCTTAACTACTGGACTGCCAGGGAAGCCCCACTTCAGTGTTTATTCTTGAAATAGAGATTTGTTTTCCCTTGAATTCTGAGGCCTTTGCCTTCAGCCCCTGGCAGCCTAAGTCCTTCACTTCCCGAGTCTGTGTCATTAATATTCAAAAAGCTTTGGATGGCACCATCTTTATTTGTTGGATATTAGGCTGCCTTGGCCAACAAGGCTTGAAAGTTCCTTGAAAATCAGCATTCTTTCATGAATCCTTAGTTTTATTTAAAATAAAATTGGTTTTTGGTTTACGTCTTACCAGGGATAATATAGAAGATAGAGAAGGAGTGAAAATTTGATGCACCCCTGGTTTCAGAAGAGACCATTGCAATCACAGTCCAGTGACAGACAAGTTATTGGGGTTTATATTACAAGATGGCTGAGTGTTACTGTGAAAACAACTTTTTTTATATTAGAGAAAATATTGTCTGATTAGCCTGCCAGATTTTCACCCTAAAAGATTATTTTTTAAAGGGTGCAATGAGTAGATTTATGTGAATTTTTACAGACTCTTTGCTAGATTCTTTCCAAAGACTATTAATAAGTAACCCTGGGATTGTGTAAAAATTTATTATGGGTCAGGAAGTAAATAGATTTAATTTCAAGGAACAAAACTGGGAATAAATTAAGCCTTCTCTGAGGGAAATATATAAATAATAGGATTCATTGGGGACCCAGGTTAGTGCTAATTTTATTTTCAAATTTTATAACTCATCTGAGAGAGGGAGAACACCATGAAATTTATGCATTTGTATATTTCTCCAAATTCTTCTGATGTGAAAAATATTAAATCAATTGGGATAAGTTTCTAAGACTCTTCAAGATTTGTAAGTCAGCATGAAAGTGACAGATAACCTTCAGTGTAAGCAAGAATAAAATAGTACATTTAGAACACAAGCATTTAAATGGTACTTATATGATGATGAACTTCAAGCTATGAATTACTACCAAGGAGAAGGATTTGAAATCACTGTTGACTGGGAAGGCCCCATGGTCATCTAATTCAGCAAAATATTGCAAACCAGATTTCTCTATGCATAGGGATTCACTATGCATATTAAAGACTTAGGGGAAAAACTGCAGTAAAGAAATATGTTTAATTTTCTTTATTCTGGGTTCAAATAAGTTTCTAATAAGTGAAAACAGGAGTTAACATCAGAGTTGACTATGGAAAGAAATGGGGTGTTGAGCACTGTGCCTTTGGAAGTAGATTCTACCAGGAACTCCATGACCAAGCACCTCTAGCAGAAGCCAAGCTCCAAATTAGATGAACCATGGATCCAACCCAGTATGGCACTTGAATCTCATCTGTCCTTAAAGCCTAATAGAAGAGATGGGTATTTGCTCATCACCAAGATAGCTAAGCCCTTGGTGACCCACGAAGCAGATAGAGACGTGGCAGCTCCATACAGGAGAGCCTGAAGCTGCGTGTGTCACTCAAGAGTAAGAGCCAATCATGTGTCTACACGTGGAAGACTCGGTTAAAGAAAAGTCAGACCTACAGGGAAGTGGCTGCAACTCTAGCTCGATGCCTAATTGTTCACTTTCATCCAGATGTTCCCTGTCAGGAAGGCACCGTCAATAATGTATGAATCTCGAAGGCGGAGACAGATGCGATTATTATTCCCTCTAGGCCTTTCCTGCCTTGGAGAAGACATATGACTCGGGAATGACTACAATTTAAAAAAATTTAAGTTGATACCACCAGCTTATGAGTAAATGCGTAGCTCCGACCATTTCAGAGCAAACGTCTTTGCAGAATTCCAGTCATCGTCACAGTTTAGTTTGGCCTGTAAATTTTCACAGTAAATGCTTCAGACAATAACACACAAGAGCTTCTCGAAGAGAACACAGCCTTCCTGTGGGGCTGTAGCAGGCAGCTTTCTCTGGGCTGCATCAGCCTCCAGAAGCCTATTTTTAATATTTGCTTTTATTTCTTAATCCTTCCAGACAATAAACATGAAAGTCATTATAACCAAGTGTGGCTGGGGTAATAAATACTTCAGAGTCCAAAAATACATGGTCCCTGCCTGACCAATTGCCCATTTTCCAGAAGGTCTAGGTATTTATCTAGCAGCAAGAGACCATTATCTTGCCACACAGTTTATTCCGCTGACACCTAATCTCCTAATTAAAATCGGTATAATGATGGACTGTTTAAATTCTGGTTAAACATGTTCCTTTTCCATTTGCATTCAAAAGAAGACACACTCCTCATCACGGGCACCCCATCCTGGGTTCTAATTTGGTTTTCCCTTGCCGGCATCATCATGGCACTCTGACTTGCTGCTGGTTAAATCTAAAAGAGCATCTAAATAGCCTCCCAGCTTGCCTGTTGCTTGGCAACACCAGCAGCCACCTCCTCATCAGGGTGAGTCCTAATTGGTCACAACTCTTGACAGGAGCCACTGACTTGTTCGAAATGACACTTGATTATTCACCTAGATGGCTAGAGCTAATATTTATCAGCAGGAAATTTTGTGTAAGATAAGTCATGGATGTTCTTAATTATCTGGGTGGCAGAAGGAGGCCATAAGTTTCATTAACTGCTGTTAATTTTACATTTGTTAGTCACCAGTTTACAGTACTCTTAACATATTACTTTTTTCATTATCCAACAATATATTTAAATACCATCTCCCTTCCCTCTTAGCTGACCCTTATTTATTCAGGAAATCCCTCTTCTGACATCTGTTCCCAAACAGCATTACAAACGGGTCTAAGAATGCCACACAGAAGGAAACATTGAATTCATACAATTCAGCCAATACTTATCAGCTCCTTCCCCTAAGGGGTTTATCATATAGGAGGTGCAGAAATTCCTACACTGTTACAGATTGTGACAGAGCTCAGGTCTCTTGAGCACCAGAAGCTACTTTAGGAGCGCTGGGGGTGAGCAGCATTGCAACTGAGCCTTGATGCTCTTACTGAGTTTTGACAGAGAGAGAAGGTGCGTGGCAGGCGGAATGAGAGGCAGGAACAAAGACATCTAGACAGAAAGTACAGGGTGTCTTCAGGGACTGGAGGAGTACAAATGGGCTGGAACACAAAGTACGCGTAAGGGATTAGTGAGGGGAGACTGGAAGGAGGGGTGAGGCATGACTTCGGCTGTTCTGTGCCAGGGCAAGGCTTGGTGTGAACTTCACTGGAGAGTGAGGAGCTATTAAATCATTGAAAGCAGGGGAGTGAGGAAAAGGGGCTTCCTCTTCAGCTGTTTAACCTCCAGGATGCCACCTTGGACCCTGGGTTGGAGGAGGGGCCACAGTCTATAGAGTCTCCACTCTGCTGTGGCCCCCAGGCAAGAGACTCCCGGGAGTGTGTTTGATCTGAGAGGTGTCCTTGCTCAGGCTCTTCTCTGCGTCCCTCTTTGTGGGTGGACACATGTGTCCCCTAGCCTACACACCATCTATATGGGGGACATTTCAGTTGACACAGGAGGGACCCTCTCCTTCCCTTCCCCTGCTCAGAAATTGTGTCTTCCTTAGCACTCAGACCTACTCCATTCGCCAAACTTCCAGGAGCTCCGCAGGCTTCATGGCGTGTGTTTGTTTACTTTTCAAGGTCATGGCTTCAGAGCTGCGCTGAGCAAAATTATAACCTAGAAGTTAATTAACAGAGGAGCAAAAGGAATGTGGATGCTGACTCTGGAGAAAAAGGCAACAAGCCAGGAGTCAGTGGATCTGGAATTCTAACTCTCACTTTTATTGAATTATTGAGCATAAATATAACCAGTTTCTTCCTTTTAGATCTTTATGTAATTCTGAAGTCAACGCATCAAAGAGATGTCAAAAGGCCTTCTTAAGGATGTTGTTGGAGACTTTGTTGGGCCCCACTAGGAAGCTGCCTGCTCTTTCCGTGGTCCCCAACTGTCTCAGCTGCTGTTTAGTGACCTTGGGATCCTAGAATGTCCATGGAAAGGGACTTGGTAGCTTATTGCAATTAGCTCCTCACCTGGGAGTGAGGACTCAACTGCAGAGAGAGTCACAGGACTTGTCCACAGGAAGAGAGAGAACCAGCATGGGCCTCAGGGCTTTCATTCAAGGCTGGCTCCCAGCACACTGTGCTACATCCTTGCCACAACAGAAAGAACACTTCAATCTATTAACGTTTCTTACATTGCTTCTGTGTTAAAGCCCTTAAGGAACATTTTTGAAATGTTCTAGAGAAGCCACTGAATGTGTTGCCCTGTGCTCCTTTCTAACAGAGCAAATACTAAAGCCTTCAATCACACACGACAACATACACTCCTTGCCAGAAGAGGGTGATGCTGAAGGGGTGTCAGTTATCTCTCGCTGTGTAATAAATTACCCCCAAATTTAGTTTAGAACAACCACCTTTAGTAGTTCATTGATTCTGTGAGTCGGAATCTGCATGGCTTAGAGGGGTACCTCTGCATCAAGGTCAAGTAGTCACGTTGCTGGCCTGGGCTGTGATCTCATCTGAAGTCTTGACCAGCAGGAAATCCGTTTTCAAGCTTATTAATATGGTTATTGCCAGTGTTCAGTTCTTACTTAGCAGGCTTTGGAAAATAGGAAACTTGTTCTATGCCCTTCAATCAATGGGAATCTCCACAGAATCTCAGCAATACGTTGCTCAGATGACAAGTATTTTCAGAAGACCCAGCTGGTGACTGAATATAGGATAGACTGGAAAGTGAAAAGACATGAGGCATTTTCAAAAATTGTTTTCTTAGTATACCTATATCCCAGGCACTATACAAGGCATTGCGCGCTTAGTCGCTCAGTTGAGTCCGACTGTCTGTGACCCCGTGGACTGTAGCCCGCCAGGCTCCTCTGTCCGTGGGATTCTCCAGGCAAGAATACTGGAGTGGGTTGCCCTGCCCTCCTCCAATACAAGGCATTAGGACTATTAATATAAAGATGCTTAAGATACAGTTTTGTTTTCAAGAAGCAGATGTCAGCTCTGTTCCAAGTGATGAGTGGCAAAGCCTGAATCAGAGTGATCACTGGGGAGATAATAATGAAAAAACAGGTGCCAGAATGGAAGTGATGTTAACATGGTGCAGAAAGAACGGGTGACTCCAAAAGGACTTTTCTGGGAGGAATAAGAGATGCCAGGCATCCAAACAGTCTGGGAGCATGGGACTGTTCCAGAGAAGACACTCGGGGTACTCACTGCATTCTAAACCTTTTACACATTTGTTCTTAATCTTTGACACAAATTTTCAACAGAAATATCATTATTCTCATTCTGCAGATGAATAAATAGACTAAGGTTAAATGATTTGCCCAAGGTCACACAATTAGAAAGGGCCAAGGAGAGGAAACTATTCATTGGTTTTGAGTGTTTTCTCTCCCCAGGTCAAGTATATTTAACAACTTCAGAATCTTAGCCTCAAGAAGACCTCTCTACCTCTTGGAATTACTCTGTTGTGCTCTTTCTACACCTTGAATCACAATTCCTCAGACTCAGTCCATAAAGATACCATTTGTTTTTAACTGGGCAACTGAATAATGCTGTAAACTCCAGATGAGCAAGGACTTCCTTCTTTGTGGAATTTCCTTCCCAGACTGACGATGGTGCTTTGCCCTTGATAACTACTAAGCTAAGCAGCCATACACTCAGCATCACCTTATAGTAAAGATAGCCAACGTGAGAGGTGAGAGAGGCAGAATGGGAAATTTTCCCCAGGCTTGGCTGCTGGACGATAACCCTTCCCCCAAAATCATTCTTTAAAAAATTAATAACATTAATATTTTATCTGATTGTAAATATAACATGTATGCTTTATGAAGAAATGTGGGATAAACAAAAGTAGGAAGCATTCATTATCCTACAAAGAAGAGGAAACAGAACAAATGAGAGTCTTTTGTTCAGATCTGTGAGATGATAGCACTGTATGTTCCTCTGTGCCTGTGTGTTTGCACAAGCCACCTAGGCCTGCTCGTCTGCAAATCTAGGGAAAGAACTGAGGGGCCTGTGGATTGTATAAAGATGATTGCAAGCCCAGCAAAGAGAGCTTTTGTTTGTATGCAACTCGTGTAAGAGTAAATATTCCATAACTGCTTGGGTACAAGGAAGAAAACCTGAAATGGTGGCTATTGGAGAACAGACAGATTATGCTCCACTGTCTTATAATATTTTCTCTGTACTGTTTTTTAAAACATTTTTCGTATTACATGCCCCATCTCATATCACATTAACCTAAATAAAAATGTCATTATCCATTCAGTTCGACAGACTGCAGGCAGAGTATGGTAGAAATTACAATCACGCCAGCTGACAACAAAGCATTCTAATCATGAGCACACAGCAAAACCGAGGGTGGGCAGCCGGTCCAGCCCCCATTTTGCACTGTCCAGGCATGTGATTGCAGTCAATAAGGGGAGACCCTTCTTTATACACAGGACATGCTTCTGAAGAGTTGCGTGTAAATCAAATTTCAGTTGCCTCCCAGTTTTGTTGCATTAAGGAAGCTTCTAGCTTGATATCTAAAGAGACTTCCTTTCAGATGGCATTTTTCTTTTTACCATGTTACTATTCCTCTGAAATAAATCAAAAAGATATTTTGGCCTATGAAATTATATTAAAGCACAGTTCATTTGAACTACTAATTTTATTAAAATAATGGAAGGAAAGGTGGTCAGTGAGCCAGTCATAGGAATGTGGCTTAGACAGTATTGAGTTCTCCAACATTAAGCAAGTCTGAGATTTACTGAGAGTAACAGCCTAGAGGCTATTAGAAGTGACCCCTTGGCCCATACTTTTGTACTAATGGATTATTAAATTGATGGTTTGTGAAAATTTAGAAAAGAATGCAGTGTCATAAGAGTCTGCTCATAATTACCAAGAGAGCAATTCAGGATAGTCATCCTCATTTCTTTTCTCCCTTTCTTTCTTTCTTTCTCTCACTCTTTTTTTTCCCTTTTGTTTAGTGGACTTCAGGATAGGTAGATGAGACAAATTACATTTCTGTTTTGGCAAATCACTTGACAAAGTCTTCCTATGCTAACAATGATAAGATGGGGCCTGATAGAACCTTTATTTAGATTCATGCACAGCTGGCCCAAGAACTGGAAACAGTGACACTGACCAATTCCATGGCTGCTGAAAGTAGAGGGCCATAGCTCTGTGTCTGATCCTGTGTATACGGTGACAAACCAAAGGCCTACAAGGCACACTGACCAGCCTTCACATGGAACAAAGAAGGAACAGCCAAGGATACAGGAGATGAGTTTTGAATGCGTGAGTACACTCTTGGTCCACCCACGCCTAGTACAATTAACCAGCACTCTAAGCCCTTATGGCTTGATGAGCAGAAAATTCTTCCCTAGCTTTCATCTACAGATGCTCCCTCCAAGAGTCTCTGCAGTAGGGAACACGGGAAGGGTCTCAGAAACTCTGCCATCTCTCCACTGGGTGTGGAGGTGAGTTGTGCTTTAAATATATACTCCGTGACCTGCTGCCTGCTGCCCGGGTACCCGAAGGTTCCCGCACTGAGGAACACATGTAATCCTGAGCTCAGACCAGCTCGCTGACTTTCACTCAACAGAAGCGCCCTTCTGCTTCTCTGACCATCCGCCATGGCCAGCAGGGGAGCCCCTGGGGACACAGCACTTTCATTACACTACAGACCACATAGGGCTGGCTTGGAGGAAGTTACGGGAGTGAGGGATCCAACAAGACTGTGTGTCCCTCCAACCTTGGGCAGCAGCAGCCCAGGCTGGCCCCCCTGCCAGGCCTCTCCAATCACCTGACTGTCTCAGGGCAGGGAAGAAATGACTCTGCTCAGAACAGATGGTAGGACAACTTTCTACAGAGGTACATGTTAGGTAAATGTAACACCTTTCTAATGAATAGACACTCTGGCGTCAAAAAACCAATGGCACCTGATGATGACTCATGGAAAGAAAACCTGTGGTTTTCGTTGACCTGAACCTCAGTATTTGCCTGTGTTATGTGTCTTATCAAAAAGTCAACACATACCTGGCTTTGCAACTGACACGCAGGGACGTGATCTCTTTGTGACTTATGGGACTGCATCTGAGATGCTGCTCCATTTATGGGACTGCCTTTCAGGAGTGATGCTGATTAAAAGAGAAAGAGAAGTAAGAGTGGAGAGTGTAGGCAAACTATGCAGTGCCCAGAGTAGCTGAAGGGCTAGGGAATGACGGTCCAGCAGATGCTGAGGGGTGAGGGCCAAAACTTGCTGTCCAGGTATCTGAAGCACCCAGGTGGCTCAGTGGTAAAGAATCCACCTGCCAATGCAGGAGACTCAGGATCAATCCTTGGGTCTGGACAATCCCCCTGAGGAGGAAATGGCAACCCACTACAGAGGAGCCTGATGGGCTACAGTCCAAGTTCAGGTTTAGTCACTCAGTTGTGTCCAACTCTTTGTGACCACATGGACTGAAGCATGCCAGGCTTCCCTGTCCATCACCAACTCCCAGAGCTGGCTCAAACTCATGTCCATCGAGTCGGTGATTTCACCAACCATTTCATCCTCTGTCATCCCCTTCTCCTCCTGTCCTCAACCTTTCCCAGCATCAGGGTCTTTTCCAATGAGTTACTTCTTCGCATCAGGTGGCCAAAGTACTGGAGTTTCAGCTTCAGCCTCAGTCCTTCCAATGAATATTCAGGACTGATTTCCTTTAGGATGGACTGGTTGGCTCTCCTTGCATTCCAAGGGACTCTCAAGAGTCTTCTCCAGCACCACAGTTCAAAGGCATCAATTCTTCAGTGCTCAGCTTTCTTTGTGATCCAACTCTTGCATCCACACATGACTACTGGGAAAACCATAACTTTGACTAGATGGACCTTTGTTGGCAAAGAAATGTCTCTGCTTTTTAATATGCTGTCTAGTATGGTCATAACTTTTCTTCCAAGGAGTAAGTGTCTTTTAATTTCATGGCTGCGATCACCATCTGCAGTGATTTTGGAGCCCAAGAAAAGAAAGTCATCGTTTCCATTGTTTCCCCACCTATTTGCCATGAAGTGATGGGACTGGATGCCATGGTCTTAGTTTTCTGACTGTTGAGTTTTAAGCCAAGCTTTTCACTCTCCTCCTTCACTTTCATCAAGAGGCTCTTTGGTTCCTCTTCTCTTTCTGCCGTAAGGGTGATGTCATCTGCATATCTGAGGTTATTGATATTCCTCTCAGAAATCTTGATTCCAGTTTGTGCTTCATACAGCCCAGCATTGCGCATGATCACTCTGCATGTAAGTTAAATAAGCAGGGTGACCATACACAGCCTTGACGTACTCCTTTCCTGATTTGGAACCAGTCTGTTGTTCCATGTCCAGTTCTAACTGTTGCTTCTTGACCTGCATACAGGTTTCTCAGGAGGCAGGTCATGTGGTCTGGTATTTCCATCTCTTTAAGATAGGCTACAGCCCATGGGGTCACAAAGAGTGAGACACAGCTATGCACACACGTACATGGAAGCAGAAAGAAATGAAACCAGCCAGTGGGTGTTAGAGGGAATCAGATCCTGACTCAGTGCAAGAATATACTTCTAACAAATAGATTAACATTTTATAACCTTTCCCAGCGCCTCAAGCCTTAATTGAACAGTGGTCTTATGTAATCATTAAAACTCATTCATTCATTCAACAAATTACTATGTACCAAGTGCTGTTCAAGTGCTGAGGATACAAAAATGAAGAAACAGACAAAAATCTCCCCTGATCTCAGAAACTAATATGTTAGTGTCAAATAAGTAAACTCTAAACATAAGCAACATTTTAAAGGAAGTTTTCCACAGGAAATATTCAAAACACTAGATCACAGCATGTTGCTTTAGCTATGGTGTCAGTCCTGATTGTGACCTGGTTCAAAGGATTCCCCCTCATGTTTCCAACTTGGCTTTTCAAAAATACAGGAGAAAATAAAAGGTCATGTGGGTGCCCATTGGGTTCCACAAAGAATTCCACTCACTGCAGTCAGACTTTTAGGGTCAACGTGGCAGGCGGCCAAAATGAGAACTAAATTTGTTAAAGCTAGATCATGGTTACATGAATGTTCATAATCCCTACCATTCTTTCTGTGTGTATGTTAGGTATTTTCCATAAGAAAGATAGTTTCTTATTCAAAAAAGAAATTCAGGGGACTTCCCTGGAGGTCCAGCAGCTGAGAATCCGCCTTCCAATAGAGGGGACGTGGGTTGGATTCCTAGTCTGGGAACCAAGACCCCACATGCTGCAAGGCAACTAAGCCCACGTGCTGCAACCGAAAGCCTGTTCACTGCAACAAAGACCCAACAGAGCCAAACAAATGAAGAAACAAGAAGGAAATTCAGCAGTAGTCCTGGATATCAAAGACCTCTTGAAATCAAGGGTTCCCTGTATTCGAAGTTTTAAACAGCTTAAGCAGAAATGAATAACCATCCATCCATGTGCTCTAAAAATGATTTTTGTATTGAATAAGCAGTAGAAAGGGATGAAACTTAGGTTCCTCTCAGTACTGAGATTCTACATTCTAGTGGAAGATCTAAAGTATAATTGGAATCAAGCAAACGTGGATTTGGGCTAATTCCAAGTTAGTACATACGGATTGTGGTCTATTTACTCTCTAATGCTAACCAAATGTCAGAAAACTCAGTGCTGACTCTCATTTCTAAGCATGTAATGATCATTTTCATAATTATTTCACAGTATTTCCTCTAAATCCTTTCTTCTTTTTGCTTTCAAAAAAAAAGCAGATTGTTTGAGCTAAAATAGGCATTTACAGTGATTGTATTTTACAATATTTGTGGATTTTAGATCTTATTCTCAGGTACATGAAAGTCACATCAAAATGATAACCATTTTCATAGGAAGCACCGTACATAACCTCTTCATTTGCTGCTAATTTAGGTGTGCTCTCTGCATGGTGTCCTAATTGCACCTTTGTTATCTGTTCTCAGATGACTCCTTTAATCAGCCAGGCCTGCGATGTGCTTCTGGCTCACCTAGAGCATTACGCACAATCTGGGGAGGCTTTTGACATCCAGAGGTAAGGGCACTACGTGGCTATATTATAGATGAGAAATCATATTTTTGAACTGCTGCTTCTTGTAACTGTACATAATTGCTGAACAATTACCTTGGGACCAACAAAGTGTGGAAATGCTTACAAGCTCCAAAAAGTGTGGGTAGACTGACTAAGAAGGAGAAATGAAACCCATGGAAAATGTGAAGCAAATACAAATGAAGCCCTGGGGGCTGTGACTTGTGCAGGGAACCCTGAGTGGGCGTGTTTCGTGAGGGGACGTGCCTCTGACCTCTGTAGTCCCAGGAGGGGGCAAGATATGTCTGGGCAGAAAGGACAGGGTCTGAAGGGGCACAGTCCATGCAGTTTCAATTCAAGAAAAACTGTGCCCCACCCCCTCAGCCTGGAAGCCATAACTTAGTGGTGGAGCCTCAATTTAAACGACTGATTGTCTGGCTTTTTGCCTAACTGACCTCTGCTAAATTACGGTTTATATCAGATTAAGAGTCACACAGTAGATCAGCCAGAAGCCAACTTGCTCTCATTATCAATGTTAATAAAATCATAACATAATCATCACCAGCATTACATTCTACCACATTGTTTACAAAATTGTCTCCTCCACATTCTCTCTGGTCATGACATGCATGAGCTGGGTGAGGGTATGGCTTTACCCAACTCACTGAGTTGGGTACTCAGTTGCTGAGCTCCTGCTCAGCTGGCCCAGCAGCCATAAAAGCAAAGTTAATAACTCTTAAAACCTTGACATGGTCAATGTTTACGATCAGATGAAATCACATTTAGCAGTCACGTTGCTGTTTTTGCTGTCACCGGGAAATGTGGAATCAATTGTAGAGATATTCTCAGTAAAAGAGGTCAAAATAAAACACGTCATCTGAAGATGTCATGTAGTTCTTAATGATAAGTGGCTATAGAATTTATGAAGAAGAGGAACTAAGTGTATACCTATGTCAAGCCACAAAAATAGACCCTTTCATTAGTAAAGGATATGAATTCCCAGCTGTTAGCCTTTTTAGAAGCAACTTAACTACCCCTACAAAGAAAACAAAAAAAGGTTATTCTTTTAGAGCTTAAAATGGCCATTTAAGGGGCAGGTTTCCTAGAGCCTAAGAGGTTAATTTTTCTGGAGTTACTGCCAGACACTTTTCCTTCTGTTTGTTTCTAAAGAGCAATGTGTGTTTCCTGTAATAATATACATATGTTCATGAAACTGCTCCCAAAGTTTGTCTTGTGTTTATTTGAGTATAAAAGGGCCCTGGTTTTTTTATTTGTTGGTCCAATGAAAATTGTAAAAACCATTAGGAGGAAGAGGGAGACAGAGTTAATAAAACTAGACAATCAGCTTGCTATTAATAATTTCATCAATCACAACTTGCTCTATCTACATCAATCAGTCGTTAGACCTGGCCTTGGAAGGGCTCTGCACAACTTTGGAGTAAAGCAACATAGACTCTGGGTCAAGTGTTTTCCCTCCTTCACGGGGAGGAAAAAGTAAGGTGTCTTTCTCGGCATTTGGCTTTGTCAGGATGACCCCGTCTTTGTCTAGATCGGCTCCCTATTACGTATTTATGTCTTCCCTTGAATGGGTTCCCAGGTGGCTCAGTGGATAAAGAATTTGTCTGCAGTGCAGAAACCACAGGAGACCCGGGTTCGATCCCTGGGTAGGGAAGATCCCCTGGAGAAAGGAATGGCTACCCACTCCAGTATCCTTGCCTGGAGAATCCCATGGACAGAGGAGCCTGGCGGGCTGCAGTCCATGGGGTTGCACAGTTGAACAGGACTGAAGTGACTGAGCACACACACACTTCCCCTTGAATTCTGCTGTCGTCCTCCCAGGATCTCACCCCGACGTGACAGAGGGGAGGGTTCCTCTCCTAGCACCCCGCTCCAGGTCTGCTGGAGCCCCCCTTGGAACAGGTAGATGGTGGAGTCGTGCACTCCAGGAGGAGGTGGATGGGGAGGCCAGTGGCCACCTCCTTCCTGAACACAAATGGTTCCCTCCCCTGTAGGAGCTACTGCTGCTACACCACAGACGTTGTGGCCAGTGTCGCCTTCGGCACCGAAGTGGACTCCCGGGAGGCTCCTGAGCACCCCTTCGTGGAGCACTGCAGGCGCTTCTTTGCATCGTCCATCCCCAAACCTCTCCTGGTTTTGCTCTGTAAGTGCAGCTCCTGCCAACAGGGGTAAACTGGGGAAGCTGGGCAGACCCTGTGGTACCACACTCGGGGTGTCTCTGAGAGTCACCCTGTGGGGTCTGCCCTGCAGAGCCCTGGTCTCCCTGGAGATGCCCAGGCTCCTCTTCACCAACCTGGGGCCTCTTACCCACACGGGCAGGCCTGGCCCAGCTTACCGGCCCGCAGTGAGCACGGTCGCACTGCACAGGGCTGAGAGGCCTGCTGCACTGCCTCCGTTAGTGCTCGTTTCCACTGCATGAGGAAGGCATTCTCCTCCCCACTTCACAGATGAGAAAACTGAGGCTGGAAAGGCTGAGTCAAGATGGGAACCCAAAACCTTTCATTTCTAGGACATATGCCTCCCCTCCAGCAAAACCCTCTTTAGAACACTACTCTGCTTGAAGCCCAACACACAACAAACTGGAAACTATGTGAAGGTGACTAGCAGATCACCCGATGGTGAAGAGACCAGTCCATGGATCTTATTTCTCTTTTAGAAGTGAGTGTTTACCCTCTGGCCACTTCTGGGGTCTTCTTGCTTTTATGGAAGCACTGCAGTGTTGTTACTGTGGGTATTGATTATTGCCATAATTCCAAACCATTCTGCTGGGCTGGTAAATTCTATTTCCTTCCTTGGTCAGTTTCATTCTCATTTCTGAGTCAATGTCTGTGGAAGCCCCTGCCACCTCCATCTGCTCTGCACTGACCCTGTACAGCACTTATTGCTATGGCAGTCAAAGCACAGAGGGTCACCCCTCATCCTCTACAACCCCAGGGGGACTGGTTCCCCTTGCCATCAACCACAGGGCATCCTGCGCACTGCAGGGCACGTGGGTCCACTTCCCAAAGTGGCTGCCACTCCAAGCTCTCCCTCCCTACTGTGTCATTTTGGTGCAGGCCCCTGCTCTTGAAAATGGGCAGAGCCTGCTGAGACATGCATGGATCAGAAGGGTCCTCTCCCCCAGCTCCCGCGTGTGCCTGTGCACGGGAGACCCACTATGAATGCTGAGAATCTGAACTGAGCCGCACTCCCCAGGGACAGGCTTGGCCCCACAGTCCAGGCTATCATCCAGGAGGGAATAAGTGGCAGCTCTGGGGAAAATGATCCAAAGGAAAAAACAAAAAATGCAAATGACCAAAACATTGAAAAAGGAGATCGGCTTCCACCACTTGCTAAGACTTGAAACATGGCCTGCAATCTCTTCTTTCCTGATGAAATACAGAAATCTTGGACCGTCCTATCTAGGACTAGGGAAATTAACTTATAAACATGAGGCTGGCTGCTTGAGGGCCAGATGGAAGTGGACCCTCAATTGAAGCCCCACTTCCATCGTATAGACGTTTATCGAGCGCTTACTTTGTGTAAGGAAGGGTGAGGAGTCCAGAGGTAGAACCCCGCTCTGAGCAGCGGCGATTCAGAGGGGGAAGACAAGCCTTCAAAAGACTAATTCAAGGCCGGGTTTGCTTCCTGGCAACAGGCATCTAATAGCCCTGGTTTATTCTCACCCTCTTTTCAATGCCACTTTTGTTTTTCTCTTTCAAGTATCATTTCCATCCATAATGGTCCCACTGGCCCGGATTTTGCCCAATAAGAACCGAGATGAACTGAATGGCTTTTTTAACAAACTCATTAGGAATGTGATTGCCTTGCGGGACCAGCAAGCAGCCAAAGAGGTAACGTATTTTAATAGGACACGGCGTCGGAATGGAATAGAAGCTAATTTGGCATCGCTGTCTGCTTTCTCTCCCTCCCCTCCCAGCCCCACACACTCATGCCATGCGGACAGCAGTGGCCTAGTGCTTAGAGCTTGCCGAGGCAGCCAAGAGAGAGACGGGGAATGGAGGGGAGGCTGAGGAGGAACAAATAAGGAGAGAGAGGTGAAAGCAGGCAGGAAGGACGGCGGGGAGCAGCAGCCCAGAGCAATCTGTCCACCCTCTGACCCAGGGGGGTAGAATTAAAGCTGCCCTCCCCTCAAGCTCACAGGCGGCCTTATTTCAAGCATCACCCCCAGCACAGGTTATGGCCGCCCCAGAGAATTTTCTAGATAAAGCTGCCCACATGTGCTTTTCATCAGTATTTTCTTTATATTGAAAAACAGCAAGATGGAGCTTTACAGCATGAACAGCATCATTTTGAGAGGGGAGATCAGGCATCTGTCACCAATCCCACAATCCCTCTCTGCACAGAAAGATGGAGAGTGTTACAGCAAAACGCATGGTTGAGGGCCCTTGCGTGCTTCACTGAGAACTAGAAATTTCTTTCCCCTTTGTGGATATGCCCTACGCTTGGCACACAGTAGGAATCAAGTAAATATTTGTTGATTGCACTTGGCTGAGAATAGAAATAGGAATGTTCAGTGTTAAGGAAAATAGTTTCAATATTGGATATGCTCATGCATGTATAATGCTATTCTTTATGGGCCTTACTCTAGTCAAGGAAACTATTGAAAAGGAAAAAACAGGGTTGAAATGTCTCTTCTGAATTGGCTTGCATAAGATGTAGCTTTAAAAGTGTTTGCTCAGGCTTCCTGAGGCGCTCAGTGGTAAAGAATCCGCCAGCTAATGCAGGGGGTGTGGGTTCAATCCCTGGTTCAGGAAGATGCCACCTGCCACGGAGCAGCTCAGCTGGTGCGCCACACTATCAAGCCTGTGCTCTGAAGCCTGGGAGCTGCAATTACTGAGCCCAAATGCCTCAACTACTGAAGCCTCTGTGCCCTAGAGCCTGTGCTCTGCAACAGGAGAAGGCGCCATAATGGGATCCCTGCCTATCCCAGCTAGAGAGTAACCCCCTACTCTTGTAGTGAGCCTGCACTCACTATAACTAGAGAAAAGCCCACGCAGCAACAAAGACCCAGCACAAGCAAAACTAAAAAGAAATAAATAGGGGCCTTCCCTGGTGGTCCTCTGGTTAAGAATCTGCCTTCCAATGCAAAGGATACAAGTTTGAACCCTGCTCGAGGAACTAAGATCCCACATTCCACCTGACAGCTAAGCCACAACTAAGACCTGACACAGCCAAATAAACAAACATTTTAAAACATAAATAAATAAAATTATTTTTTAAGTGTTTTCTCAAAGACTGGGCAGGTCAGAGAGATTGCCAAGAGAAGATGTGTGGTCCAGTGTCACCGTGATGGCAGAAGATGAGATCAAGGCAGATGCAGTCAGTTAGTGGCCAGTCGCAGGGAGTAGCCTCTACCTGCCCAGCTTCACATTCTGGACACTGTGAAGCAAAGGAGTTCTTGTCCAGAAGGTGGAGGAAGGTGCAGACAAGCTTGCCCTTTGGCCCATACCCCTGGGAACTCAACCTGCCACCCTTCAAGGTGTGAAAAGAATCACTTCCTGGTGTCCTTGGCCCAGCTCTGCCATCTGAAAGGACAGAACATTCTTATCCAGGTCCATGCTCCTCCAGGGTGGAAGGAGGGATGAGCAAGATCCCGTTTTCAAACCTTAATACTACTGTGAAGGCCTTCCTTCATGCGCATGAAGTTTGTCACACACCCTCCTACCCACAGCCTGAAACCCACTGGTGGAGGAATCAGGCTGAAAATTCTCAAACTGTTTGCACCAAATAGCTTGCTAAGAGGTGAAGGGTTATTAAAGATCCAATTACTAGGATTGCCTCAAGCTTTTCCTTTTTTAAACTCAAGAGCTATTTGTTTCAAACAACGAGTTGATCTGAGAAAAACCTCCCAACCATGAATCCAGGACTGCCCATGTCAAGACAGAGCTATATGGTTACTAAGAAAACTTGCTTTAAACCCATCTAAACTCCGTAGACATTCCATCAAGCAGATGTGTGTTTGCGCAGTGGAAAATGCAGCACAGATGTTAAAAGGTAAATATTTTTCTAAGCTCTCGCCAATGGGTGGATTAGATGCCTACATCTATCAGGGTTTGTATTTTTCTTGGATATAACCATAAACCAGCACTGTTGCAGGCCTAAATGGGCAGTGTTCAAATAGCCTCTGTGATACAGTGCAAATAAAAGGAACCCATCAACACTAATGCTCCTCTCTAGCGCACAGGCCCCAGAGAGCCGCCCTTTCCTCTGGCCTCGGGGGTTGGAGGTTAAGACAGATTTCTACAGGGCTCAGCAGCCCTGAAGCAGCCTGGCTGAGCCAGGATGAGAGGAAAGGATGCCAGCTGCAGCTCTGCCCTAGGGTAGATCCAATGAGGTGGATGTGGCTTCGCCCTCCCTTCCACCATTGTCCTCATGTGACTCCAGCAAAGCCACAAGCAAGCCTTAGGGATCATGACCATTAGCATCCGAGGAGTTTCAAATGGGCGGGTCGAGAGAGCCTGGGATGCTCTGGGGTCCCCAAATGGCATCTGGAAGCTGAGAGAACTCACCTCCCACTCATGCCATTGTGCCTGGCCCTGGGACCAAGGTTAGAGTCTCAGATGTTGCCAGGCAACAGGAAGGAAGCTGGGGAAAGTCAGCCCTTGTGGATGCTGTTTGGGAAGCAGGTTGAGCAGGGCCAGGGTGGAAAGAGGGGGGCAAGGGCCATCCTCTCAGCCAACCTATGCAAGCAGGCTGGCAGTATGTGGGGCCTTGCCTCCCTAAGTCTCAAAATTCTTGCGGCCCACAGACTGAGCTGTGAGCCCCACTATAATCTCCGCAGAAGACACCTTCCAACAGTAGAGCTGCAAGGGTGTCATGACCCAAGGGTCTCATGATTTAAGGGAGTCACAACCCAAGGGTCTCATGATCTAAGGATCTCATGATCCAAGATTCCTGCTCCAAAGCATGCAGTTACAAGTAAATCCAACACAGCCTTCCTCAAAATACACTTAGGACAAGGCAGGCTTCTTAGTATTTGTGGAGTTGTTGATTGCAAACCTAACATGTGCTTGGCCCAATACAGGCATGGGGTGGGGTTGGGGCTGGGGCACAGGATCCTACCCTGGAGATGCAAGCAGCCCTGTGTGACCTGACAAGGCTGTGTGACCTGACAAGCCTGTGTGACCTGACAACCACTTTTGTTGATGCTGTTGTTTAGTCACTAAGTCGTATCTGACTCTTGCGACCCCATGGACTGTAGCCCGCCAGGCTCCTTTGTTCATGGGATTTCCCAGGTGAGAATACTGGCATGGGTTGCCATTTCCTTCTTCAAACAACCTCCTTAAAAGATGCTAATGTGTGTGACATAGATTATGGATTTGATAGAAATCCAGAAGCCAAAGGACTGAGAAAATGTCTTCTGCAACAAGTCAAGAACTTTGAAATGATCATTATTTTCTCTTGGTGGTTCTAATACTCGCCCTTTTGGTGTTGAGTCCCATAGGTTTCAGAACAGAGTAACCCATCAGTGGTCCTTCATCACATCCAAGAGCTGTTCAAAGATGAGATGTGTCAGGGACACACTTTGTCAGCGTTAAAGTGAAAGTTGCTCAGTCGTGTCTGACTCTTTGAGAGCCTATGGACTGAATTCTTCTGGCCAGAATACTGGAGTGGGTAGCCATTCCCTTCTCCAGGGGATGTTACCAACCCAGGGATGGAACCCAGATCTTCTGCACTGCAGGCAGATTCTTTACCAGCTGACTACCAGCAGTGTCAGCGCTAAAGTAATACATAAACACTCCATTGTTACACTTAGGGGTAGTGTAAATAGAGAGGATCTGCAAACTGCTGATAAGGAAGGAGGGGGAAATGGTAAGAAAGCTCTCACTTAAGTGGGGCAGGAGATTACTGAGGATAGAAGGGACCCAACCTGAGGAGGATGAGCAAAATGCAGGCTGGAGACTTGGAAAGCAGGCTTCTTCAGATGAGTTCCCTCCCCAACCCCCAGGTCCCGTGAACTCCCTGCTGTGACAAAAAACGAGACACAGAAGTCCACCCTGGAGGGTGGGATATGAACAATGGAGCACTTACTTTGATTTATATTTAAAATATTTATTTATTTGGCTGTGCCAGGGCAGGCGGGATCCAGTCCTGGCATGCAAACTCTTAGTTGCAGCATGTGGGATCTAGTTCCTTGACCAGGGATTGAACCCAGGCCTCCTGCACTGGGAGCACAGAGTCTTAGCCCCTGGACCACCAGAGAAGTCCCTAATTTAATTCTATATGATGCTTGAACTGCTTTATTATGAGAAAAACCAACCAACCAACGATACAAACGCAGATGAAGGAAAATAATAAAAACCTCCATGGTTTTCCCAGCTCCTTCAGCTCACCATGAACTGCTGGGTGAGTGAGTGAATGAAGTTGCTCAGTTGTGTCCAACTCTTTGCAAACCCATGGACTGTAGCCTACCAGGTTCCTCTGTCCATGGGATTTTCCAGGCAAGAATACTGGAGTGGGTTGCCATTTCCTTCTGCAGGAGATCTTCCCAACCCAGGGACTGAACCTGGTTTTCCCACATTGTAAGCAGACGCTTTACTGTCTGAGCCACCAGAGAACTGCTGGCTAGGATGTTGCTAAACATTTTCTACACGTGGACACTTGTAATCACAGACATTGTCCAGGTGCCATTCTTATAGACATGAGGTTCTGCTATACACACTGTTCAGCAACTTGCTCTCTTTACTTACCAAAGTGGCTTAACATCTTCTTGAATCAGCCCACAAGAACGGCCTCATGCTGTACCGGCAGCAACACAGCCCGCTGCTGGCTGCACTCAGTGCCGTAATGAGGGACGGTGGAGGGGGTGTCCCAGGCTCCCCCCATCTCAGACAATCCTGCAAAGAAAATCCTCATTCCTATTGACTCTCTGAAAGCAGCGTGTGCTCGTTTTCTTTTGTGCTGTGAGAGCACTCTCTTATGTGACTCTAAGGCCCAAATGTGCATTTTCTTCTTTCCTCCCTTAGAGGAGGAGAGATTTCCTCCAAATGGTCCAGGATGTGCGCCATTCTGCCGCCACCGTGGGCGTGGAGAACTTTGACATCGTCCGTCAGGTCTTTTCTGCCACCAACTGCCCAGCAAACCCTTCCTGGCGACACCCACCCAGACCCCTGTCCAAGCCTTTGAGTGTGGATGAGGTGGTGGGCCAGGCCTTCATCTTTCTCATCGCCGGCTACGAGATTGTCACCAACACTCTCTCTTTCGCCACCTACCTCCTGGCCACCAACCCTGAGTGCCAAGAGAAGCTTCTGGAAGAGGTGGACGGTTTCAGCAAGAAACATGTGAGTAAAGTCATCTGTGTGGCTTTGTGTTCATCAAAGTGAAACTTATTTTCGATAAGTTGCAGGAGATCTTCCCAACCCAGGGACTGAACCTGGTTTTCCCACATTGTAAGCAGACGCTTTACTGTCTGAGCCACCAGAGAACTGCTGGCTAGGATGTTGCTAAACATTTTCTACACGTGGACACTTGTAATCACAGACATTGTCCAGGTGCCATTCTTATAGACATGAGGTTCTGCTATACACACTGTTCAGCAACTTGCTCTCTTTACTTACCAAAGTGGCTTAACATCTTCTTGAATCAGCCCAGCAAGAACGGCCTCATGCTAAAATCACATTCTAAGTGTATAAGCATGCGGTGGCCCAACTTCTCCATCTCTCTGGGTTAACAAGTAAAATGGAGCACTCAGAACAACACGGAGGAAAAAGAAAAAAGAATTGTCACATGCCTTCATTGCTTGGGAGGTCCATGAACCAAGCCTGGCTCAGGGAAAATGCAGAACCCCAGGCAGTCAGAGGTCAAAGGTAAGGGAAAGGGAAGGAGACCTGGTTTCCTAACACTCTGTCTGCAGATTCTCCATGCTCAGGAAGGTGGGAGTCAGCCAGAAAATGGAGCCAAGTGGAAGACAGAAGCAGGCCTAAGGACAGGCCAAGTCAACGCAGGAATGGAGGTGGGGAGAGTGCTAGGGAAGGGGTCTGGGAATGGAGCGACTGAAACAGGGCTGGATTCTAGATATTCCTTCTAGATGGGGCTCCTCATTGCTGAACCAGAAGCAAACTCTATGGTGCAGAGCGCAGCTACTTCTTCACATCATTTTTTCCTGGATGCTTATGAGTACATTGCTTTAACTTATGAGCTGTTAAAGAAAGTCATTTAAAAAATCTGTGCTTTCAAAGGAAGACCACCATAATAGAATCCTTTCTAATACATTCTGATAATGTAAGGACTATTACATTCACAATGTTGGGAGGAGAGCTGTTCCGTTATAAGAACTGTCAGAATTTTTTTTTCGTATATTGAGTTGAAAACTGATTCCCAGGAAATTCCACTTCCTTATTCCACTGGTGAAAGTATTGGGTTGGCCAAAAAGTTTGGGTTTTTTGATGCAAGGTTAGCTTTTCTTTTGAAAACTGTGTTAACTATGTTACTAGTTGCCTCAACTTCTGGCTGATCGAGAGCTTGTGGTCAACTTAAAGTCCTGTAATGTTTTGACATCTGCCAAGCCAGGTCTCCCCAATCCATTGCTTGGACTATTGATTTTCTGAGCCTAGATGCAAGAGTTTATATTTATCCTTATTACTGCTCAAGTCAGTCAAAATAATTTTGAATCTTGATTCTGGCATCTGTCATATTATAATTCCTCCAGCTTTGTGTCATCTGGGACTTGCTCAGCATGTCTCCTATTTCATCCAAGTCATTGATTAAAGTGTTGAACAGGACAAGTCTTCCCTCCAGGTTGACATTGATCTATTAATCAATATTCTTGGGCAGGGAGTCTCAACAAGTCGTGAATTCAAATAATCCTACCACCTCCTCCCATCACCCATCTCATCCTATTTCATATGTAGTTGTGTTTTTGTTTTCAGTTGAGACGGGGATGGAGGAAGGAACAAAGATAGTTAGGGTACATTACTGCAAGAGAAAAATGGGCAGCTGAAGGTATATTAGGATGCTGGTAGGGGCAGGTAACAAAACCTCAACCCAAACTGACTTAAGAATAAAAAAAGGAGGGAGATGCTTATGAATACAGATAATTGAGCAGCTTAGGAATAGACATTGTTGTTGTTTAGTTGCTAAGTTATATCTGACTCTTTGTGACCCCATGGACTATAGCCTGCCAGACTCCTTGGTGCATGGGATTTTCCAGGTAAGAATATTGAAGTGGGTTGCCATTTCCTTCTCCAGGGGATCTTCCTGACCCAGGGATCAAACCTGCTTTTCCTGTATTGACAGATAGATTCTTTGTCATTGAGGCACCAGCGAAGTCCAGTAATAGATGTGGCTTCAAACAAATCTTTACCTAGGCTCAAAGATGGGCTCTGGTCCTAGTTTCTCCCCACTTCTTGGCTGAGCTCTTTTCATATTGGTCCCATTCTCAGGAGTTCCCTTCTCTTGAAACCCCAGGCAACCTGCTGAGAACATCTGGGAGACAGGCTTCCACTCATAACCAAAGGAGAAGAGTCTGTGACCCCAAATTCTCAGCAAGAGTCATTAGGTTCACCCTGGTCAGAATGCTTAGGTCACTGCCCATTCTTGAACAGACTATTGTGGCCAAGAGAACAGGGGCATGGGTGGGCTTAAGTCAATCCATCCTACCCTCAGAGTCAACTGTAGTCAAGTCCTATGACTAAGAACTTGGGAGCGGACATTCCAGCAGTTACTCCAGGAGGTGGTCAAGGCAAGAGAGGGAATTCAGCCCCCTGGTCTCAAATAAACCAGAAGGCAGGTCAAAGTAAAGACTTTCAAGCATCTGGAGAGTGCTCAGCCATGTAGTGGGCATGGTGGTATATGGAGAGGGGGCAACAGCTCTGAGAGGCAGAAGTCATGACTCACCTTCAGGGAATTTAATTGCCAATTAAAACAATATTCTATGTCTATTACAACAGTATCCCCTTCCAAGTGAAATTCTCCAGGGCAACAGAAGGTAGCACTTGATCGAGTCTAGAATGAGTGATGTCATGCAGAAAGCTTGGGGCTCTAGGAGCCTGTCCCACCAGCTACTCTGTAATTCCATCTTGTTATGTTCATCCATCAGGAGGATACAGAGCGGGTTTCCACAGACCTGCATTCAGAGGCCTGGGACACACAACCGCTTAACTCTGAGGTGGCCTAAACTGACCTTGACCTTGAGGAGGGCGATACTATTCTCACTTTACCCTGCGCTCCTTCAAACCCCCCAGCCTAGGATGGGGGCTTCTTTCCTCAGAGAACTACCTCTTATGGGACTGTGCAAAATGTGTGTGTGTTTGTGTGTGTATGCATGTGCATTCATGCTCAGTCATGTCCAACTCTTTGTGACCTCCATGGACTGTAGTCCACCAGGTTCCTCTGCCCATGAAATTTTCCAGGCAAGAATAGTGGAGTGGTTTGCCATTTCCTTCTCCAGGGGAACTTCCCCACCCAGGGACAGAACCTGCATCTCTTGTGTCCCCTGAATGTTGCCAGTCAAATAAACAGATTTTAGGAGGTAAAGTTTCTCAAACTTTAGCGTACATAAAACCATCTAGGAAGTCTGCTAAGATATAGAGTCCAGGGCCCTTTACACAGAGATTCTCCTTTCATAAGTCTGGGCCAAGGCCAATGAACTCCCATTTTAAATACACGTCCCAGGTGATTTTCATGCAGACAGTCCTTGTTTCTACCTTGAGAATACAGCCTTTGTACCCAATGCCCTGCCCCAGCTGTGCAAGCTCCAAGGTCACTTTCTCTCTCCAGGTAACAGCTGGGACTGTCTCTGAAAAATGGGACTATATAGAACTGGCCTATAAATTAAATAAATTTGGCAGTCACAATAGTGTTAATAGTTGTAAGTCTTGCACATGGTATACATGCAATAAATATTTTCAGGTTCTCTTTTTTTCTGTTCTTTTTTTTTCTATAATCAGAGTTCTGTTAATATGGGCCATCTGTCAGAACATGGAAATGCAGATTAGCTCTTCACACATTAGATATTTTCCTGAAAATATTCCTGAAAATTTGCATGTAAAGTATGACTTGTGATAATTTTCCTGCTGGTTTCCATTCAACAAATATTTTTTGAGTGCCAGTTAATGCCAGAGTCAGGCTCCAGACATTGCACCCAAGAATGTTCTGACCTAGTTCTTCCATAATATCCCTGAGACCCCCACACATCTCATCAGATGGTCTTCTCTTGTATTTGTCAATGAGATCATTAGATTTGAGCTTTTGAGTTTCTCTTCCCTGAGCCATACCATTTTTTAGCAATGCCCTATGAGAATCCAATGAAAGCTATGTTTTTTTCCCATGAAAAAGCCTATGTGCACTGTATCAGGATTCTTTCTGCTGACAGTGACAGAGAATTCAACCCAGGTTGGGTCAGGAAGTTCATTTACCCACATAACTAAAAACTGTAGTGTAAATCTACCTTCAGGTATGGCTTGACACGGGGGCTCAAACTCTGTCACTGAGAGCCAGGTTGTCCCCTCTCCCCCTCTCAGCTCCAATCACACTGGGCATATGCCATTCTCACACAAGATCTCCCCTACTGGTCTCAAGACAGCTGTGTAACGAGTTTGTTCAATAGCCTGAACTAAGTGAAGTATTAATACAAACATGGAATCCTTTTGTGCTTTCCCCAATTATTTCTTTTAAAAATGCTCTGATGAATCGCCTTCCCTCTCCTAGATGATATCTTGGACAGACTGCAAAGGTTTCAATTCCCTTTGGCATTAAATAGTTCAAAACAGTCTGGTCCAGTTTACAACTTTAGTCTCAGACCCAATTCAATGCCCTTAGCTCAAGATGACCTGTGGTCTGAGGAAGCTGTCTGGGGGAGGGGACTTGGTCTGTTCTTTCACCCTCTTTCCTCTCTCCCTCTGATTGCTGGACCTCCATCTCCCCTCAGGGGTGGGCTTCTAACAGATCCCCAAATCCTGTCTAAAGGGGGCGTCTCTCAGCCCTTCCCCTGTGTTGCCCTCTGGTATGGAGTGGAAACAGGCTGTCTCCTGAGGCCACCCCTTCCCCACAGCTCCCTGACAGAAGAGGGACTCCTGCCTCACAGCTTCTGGGTGCTGGGGTCTCCTCGTGGCAGCCAACCCTCTTAGTGCTGGCAAGATGGCTCCAGCTGACCCATGTTGCCTTGCACAGAATCTGGTCACACACCTTGGCTATACCAACAGGGGCTACTCCTTCTGCTGTCCCCTCTCTGAGCCCTGACGTCTCTCTCCCGTAACTTAGCCTTTGCTCAAATAAACAGAGGTCAAATGAACAACCGTGCTGCATGGGCAGGCGGCTCCCTGGAGAACCACAGCCAGACGCAGGCGGCTGCCTCACTCTCTAGGTACAGCTCTTTTGGACCCCCCCCCCCCCCCCCGCTGCCGTTTGACTCAGGACAGGAAAACTCTTCTCTAGGCTGAAGACCCCTTGCTCTGACAAGTCTTCCTTAAATCCCTCTCATCTTTTCATGGGCGGAGGATAGGGACAGCGTGAGAGCCCATTCAGCTCCAGTGTGAAGAGTCTCTTTCCTGGGGATCTCAGTCAAAGTCCCGCGGCATCTCACTGGCAGAGACTGATTGGGTCGCGCGTGCACCTCTCAGCCAATCACCTGGGCTCGGGGGAATACAACGCTTTGATTGGCTCAGACCTGGGTCACTCTCCTGGTCCCTGGACGAGGACTCAAATGGAGTCAGTCCCCAAATGCTAACTACAAGGAACCCACAGTTACCTGACAGGGGAGGGGCTCCTGCTTCACACTTACTAGAGTGGGGTGAATGGCTGCTGGGTGCCAGAAAACAGTGTCCATCCCTGTACGTAGAATCCGTGGTTTCCGGATTAGAAGCTCCTCCTTTCAAATTAGTGTTCTGCAGTCACTCTCACCTTTGCACTGAGGTTCTAAAACTAGTTTTCCAGACTTGAAGGTACAAGTCCAACAGTGCTCAGTACTGCCAGCTCTTTGGCATTCCTGAATAGTGTGTATTGCTATCAAATGATGTGACCACTTCATACCAAGTGTCTGGTGATGTCCACAAAGCCAGCCAATGCTTCTTTACTGATTAGAATGACACCCAGGTTGGCAGTTGGCCTTGTAGCATCCTTTCCCAGTGAAGACGGGAAATTGTCCTTGGTAAGGTCACTGATGGAGAAGGCAATGGCACCCCACTCCAGTACTCTTGCCTGGAAAATCCCATGGACAGAGGAGCCTGGTAGGCTGCAGTCCATGGGGTCGCGGAGAGTCAGACACAACTGAGTGACTTCACTTTCACTTTTCACTTTCATGTGTTGGAGAAGGAAATGGCAACCCACTCTAGTGTTCTTGCCTGGAGAATCCCAGGGACGGGGGAGCCTGGGGGGCTGCCGTCAATGGGGTCACACAGAGTCGGACATGACTGAAGAGACTTAGCAGCAACAGCAGCAAGGTCACTGATACAGGTACTCTCCTTGAACAGATTGAACGTCTGGCAGACATAGGACTACTCCAAAGCCTTCCTTCACTATTGAGGATTATCTTAATACATATTTTAAACCCACTTATTTAGTCCGGTAATACCCCACCTCTCACCATCCTTTTTGATTCAAGTGGCCTTGATTACATCTCTCTTTTCAGGGCAGAGATCTCTGTTCCAGATGTAAAACAGCTATGTGTGTACTCAGTGGCTTCGTCATGTTTGACTCTGGGCCCCCTGGATTGTAGCTCTCCAGGCTCCTCTGTTCATGGGATTTCCCAGGCAAGAACACTGGACTGGATTGCCATTTCCTATTCTAGGGGATCTTCCTGACCCATGGATTGAACCCCTGTCTTCTGCATTTCCTGCATTAGCAGGTGGATTCTCTACCACTGAGCCACCTAGGAAGCCATTCTCTAATGCATGCCTAGGGCTACTTCTTTATAGAACATGTATGTTTTCTCCAAAATCATAGACGTTGGAACTGTGTATTTGGCTTCCCCTCCTTTCACAAAACCTTCTTTCTTAATTCACTAATCTCTTGGAGAACTCTTGCTTTCCCCATGTATTTCCTTATTCATCTTAAAGGGGAGGTACCTACATTAAATTCAGTAGTGGAGGAGCAAGGAAAAATTTGTACCATTTGGACAACTCATAAAATTGAGAAAACATGCCAATTATTTAATAAGACCTCTGTACTGTGGATGCTTCATTGTGTTCTCCAATATCTAATTTTGACAGGGATGAGAGGAGGGGAAAAAAAGCTTCTTTCCATATAAATTGTTTTTGCTATAGCTTTAGCACTTTATGTTGAAATTATTGACTTTTGATCTGGCTAAACCATTCTCTTCTCTTCTTGTTGGTGCCGGACTGTGCCAGCCAAAATTTATGACCCATTTTCCTTCTGTTTAATTGTTGTTATAAATCTGCTGTGAAGAACCTAGTTGTAAATTTATCACAAATTGGACTAGATTGATATACAGCCTCTCTTTAGGATAATTTGAGCACAGTTATGCCTTAGAAGGAAGGCCAAATTCTTAACTTCTCTTGAGGAGCTGCTTTGTAACCATTATAGATACCTAATTAAAATACAACTTACTCTTTCTTTTTCTCTTAAGGATAAAAGAGCATTTCATGCTGGGTATTTCAGCTGATTAGCTCATACTGCTAATATGAGCAAGGCTGAGGATTTGTTCCTTGAAGTAGCCAGAGGATCTCAAAGGAAAAAAAGCATATTCTGTGGCTACACACACACACACACACACACACACACACACACACAGTCATTTCACTCCAACCACCTGTCCTTTGTCACAGCGGGTAGAATTGGGTGGGAAAAAAATGTGACTATCTTAACACAAATTCTTACTATGGAAAAAAAAAGTCTCCCAGTTTGTATTTCACTCAGGATTCTAGTCATAGGGAGTGTGCTCAGTCACTCAGCTGTGTCTGACTCTTTGCGACCCCATGGACTACAGCCCACCAGGCTCCTCTGCCATGGAATTTTTCAGTCAAGAATACAGGTTGCCATTTCCTTCTCCTGGGGATCTTCTCGACCACATCTCCTGCCTCTTCTGCATTGGCAGGTGGATTCTTTACCGCTGTGCCACCTGGGAAGCCCTCCCAGGGAGTAGGTGACTTTAAGATTCAAGTGAAAAACTGGAAATGGGCTTTTCCCCATTGAGAAGGTTTCCTGCCTTTGTCCAGGTCTGCTGGGGTCCTGCTGATGGACACTTTAGAGGGAGTAAGCTGAGGTGTTCCCCACAGTTCAGTTACTCAGCCGCACAGGGCTTAGTGTCTCTTCTGTAAGCTTCCCTTTCCGACACAGCCCACAATAGTACAACAGAACGCAAAGCAACAGGGTACAGAGAAAAAGACAGGAACAAAGAGCTTATGCCCCAAAGTCACACTGTGAAACAGACGAGAACTGGGACTTCAGCAGGCTGAGGGTAGCAGCAGTAGATTGTGGCACCAGCCTCAGAGTCTCAGAGTCTAATATACATCGGAATCCCCAGGGGCTCTTGCTAAACTGGTTGCCATTTCCTCCTCCAGGGATCTTCCCAACCCAGGGATCGAACCCTCACCTCTTGAGTCGCCTGCATTGGCAGGCAGATTCTTTACTGAACCACCAGTTTCAGTCAGTAAAGAATAAGTAAATAAATAAATTCATTTATTCCTAATGATAGTTAAAGTACTGATGTTCTGCCAATGATTAACCTTTTGTTAATAAAGTAAAACAGATTCAAAATTCCCCAACAATAGTGGCACCGCTCTCGCTTGATTGAGTGAGGGATAAAGTGATGCAGGAATTACTCAGTCCTGAATGTGTCTTTAGCAGTGTATTGCCCATAACCCTGGTGGCTCAGCTGGTGAAGAATCTGCCTGAAATGTGGGAGACCTGGGTTGAATCCCTGGGTTGGGAAGATCCCCTGGAGAAGGGAAAGGCTACCCACTCCAGTATTCTGGTCTGAAGAATTCCATGGACTCTATAGTCCACGGGGATGCAAAGAGTCAGACCAACTGAGTGACTTTTGCTTTCATCCATAACCCTAAAATCATCTCAGTTCTTTAAATACAGTTGACCCTTGAACAACAAGGAGGTTGGGGTTGCCAATACCCTGCACAGTCAAAAATCTGACTAGAACTTTTGACTCCCCCACCCCAAAATTTAACTACTAAGAGCCTCCTGTTGACTGGAAGCCTTACTGATAACATAAACAGTCAATTAACATATATTTTGTATGTTAGGTTATACACTATATTCTTACAGTAATCTAGAGAAAAGAAAATGCTAAGAAAATCATAAGATTTCTAATTATTTTCATAAGATTCATTAAAAAATATATAAACCTGTCCTGTATTTATCAATACTGTAAGTTTACTTCATCTGTTTACAAGATGAATCATCCATCAATACCTACATCAATATTGTCCTATATGATACAAAACACTGTAGATGTTATAGGTACTGCTAACGCTGTACCTATAGGAAAAGAAATTCAAATTTATTTACAGGTATAATGATTCATGCATTAATAATGAAGAAGCGGCAATATGCTTGCTGTATGGTAGCCTACCATAGTCAACACGATTGCTTCACAGTTCAGTTCAGTTGCTCAGTTGTGTCCAATTCTGCGACGCTATGGACTGTGGCATGCCAGGCTTCCCTGTCCATCACCAACTCCCAGAGCCTGCTCAAACTCATGTCCATTGAATTGGTGATGCCATCCAACCATCTCATCCTCTGTCATCCCTTTCTCTTCCTGCCCTCAATCTTTCCCAGCATCAGGGTCTTTTCAAATGAGTCGGCTCTTCACATCAGATGGCCAAAGTATTGGAGCTTCAGCTTCAGCCTCAGTCTTTCCAATGAATATTCAGGATTGATTTCCTTTAGGATTGACTAGTTTGATCTTCTTGCAGTCCAAGGGACTCTCAAGAATCTTTTCTAACACCACAGTTCAAAAGTATCAATTCTTTGGTGTTCAGCTTTCTTTATGGTCCAACTCACATCCATACATGAAGGTGAAGGTGAAGTTGCTAGTTGTGTCCAACTCTTTGCGACCCCATGGACTGTAATGTACTAGGTTTCTCCGTCCATGGGATTCTCCAGGCAAGAATACTAGAGTGGATTGCCATTTCCTTCTCCAGGGGATCTTCCCAACCCAGGGATCAAACCCGGGTCTCCTGCATTGGAGGCAGATGCTTTAACCTCTGAGCCACCATAGCTTTGACTAGATGGACCTTTGTTGGCAATGTAATGTCTCTGCTTCACAGCAGCCTAGCCTGTGTACCAATCATTATAAAGCTTTTTGGTATATAGTATTAGTCATATTCATAATACAGTATTGGAAACATTGTTACATTTTTTGAAAAACCATTGACCTGTGATGCTAGGCTGATACAGTGTCTTCAGTTATGGGAGAAGCATACTATAGATAATGTAATTCTTTGAAAGCAAAGTTACAAAACAGCAAGAAGATTTTATATTAAATATCACCTTTACGCCTATGGAAGAATAGACTAGTATCTATCCATCTATCTACTATCTATCTATATATTTTTGGGGCAGTGTCATGCATCATGTGGGATCTTAGTTCCCTAACCAGGAATCAAACCCATACCCGCTGTGTTGGAAGCACAGAGGCTTAACCACTAGGCTGCCAGGGAAGTCCCAGTATCTACATATATTTCAAGCATGTGTGACATACCTTTTTCTTAATTTTTTCAATATTACTAGGCTGTGTGGTTTTGAGTTTTTTCAAATTGTCACAAATCTCCAAAATTTTTTTCCCAAAATATTTATTAGAAAAAAATCTGCTTATAAGTGGACCTGCACAGATCAAACCCGTGTTGTTGAAGAGTCAACTCTTAATTTCCTCCAGGGGATATTTTGGACGTGGGGGTAGGTTTTGAGTTGATTTAAAGTTGTTTTCAAGGCAGATAAAGGTGGCAACCAGAGCCTTCTCTCTGGATGCACATATAGACTGGGGACCTGTCACATCCAGTAAGCACCCCTGCAGCAGCTGCACCTTTTGGGCAGGCACCATCTGGACCACAAACACCCTTACCAGCCCTTGGTGTATATGGCAGCTCTGGGTGCCAATTGAGAGGCCATGGCAAAGGATCTTGGTCAAACAGAATGTTCTTGATGCTCTCTCACCAGGGGGCTATACTGTTTTCACTGTAGGAGCAGGAGCTGCAGTAGGGGAACCCTGGGATATGTCCAACTTGCCCACTTCCTGTCCTTCTCTCTGGAAGTGTCTGACCTAGAGAAGCAGACTCTCTCACCCTCCCCTGGCATCCCAACAACTAATATCAGAGCAGAGAAGTCTTGACAGTCTCCCAGGTATGTGCCTGGATCTCCATCTTGTTAATTAGGGTTTGTGGCTACTGCTTCCAAAGCACCAACTCTGGGAAGGAAGAAGGAAGACATGATAGGAGGCATCTCTGTGCCCATTGTTAGACAACTCAAGAATCCCCAACGCAAATTGAATAGCCAACCTGGATCAGAGGGACAGAGGCCCCAGTTTTCAAGTTCTCAGATACATGCACCACCCAGGGCTCAAATGCTTCTACACTGACTGAAGATGTCCAAAGACAGGGCATGTGTTAGTTGCTCAGTCATGTCTGACTCTTTTGTGACCCCATGGACTGTAGCCCACTAGGCTCCTCTGTCCATGGAATTCTCCAGGCAAGAGTACTGGAGTGGGTTACCATTCCCTTTTCCAGGGCATCTTCCCAAGAGAGGGATCCAACCCTCAGGGTCTCCTGCATTGCAGGCGGATTCCTTACCATCTGATGGCCAAAGTGACCTGTGGGGAAACTGACCTGCCCTGACCTTGAACTGCCCCCAGGGACCTCAGCAGTGGCAGCCACATCCCCAGGACTCGTGCCATCCAGAACTCAGAGATCTGGGCGGCTCCTTGGCCTCTTCCTCTCTTTCCAGTCCCTTCTCATCTACCCCATTTCTCTGTTTCCTCTCTTCAATGTCTTCAGCACCTCTTAGCCTTCTTGCTCTCTCTTTTTCCCTGAATCTTGTTCTGGCTCTCTTCCCCAGATCCAAAGAGATACAGAAGCTTTCCCCTCCACCCCATGACCCACTGCCCACTTGGGAGCCTCTGGCCGTCCCAGAAGCCTGTACCCGCACAGCGATGTCCCACATGCGTGCACTGTGGGTGGGCAAGTGGAAGGCTGACTGAGAGCCGGAAGGACTTGCAAGTGTGTTTTCTGGGCCACTCGACCAAGTGTGGCACGACAGCACAGTGAAGTGTGGTGAATTTTCCGCAATTAGTGCTCCAACTCCCACCTCCCCTGCGTCCCTGCACAGCAGTTCTGTCTCGGCAGAGGAGAGGTGACCTGCAAAGAGATGCTTCCCCTGGGAATAGGCCACACCAATCAGCACAGATTTTGGTGTCTTTCATGTGGCGACTCAGAGTGTTTTATATTCAATATCTGGGCCTCTAGAGGGGCCAGGCTTTGCAAAGCAAATAAGCCAGTGGTGTTGGTTCACATCAATCCAGAAAAGCAAGAATTTAAAAATAAACTTGGGAAGGTGAATGCCACAGGTGAAGCTCAGTGTTCGGTGGGTCCACTTGGCACTGAACTGGATTCTCAACTGCACAGCTCATTTATTTAACTACTGCTCACATCATGGGCTTTTAAGACATCAAAAGTCTGTGTTTTATTCCCAACAATTAGATTCTAAAATAATAAATAAACACACACTTAAAAAAAAATACACTTCAGTAAACTCTATTGGCCAGCGGTGGAGCAGGAACCTCAGAATGGTGACATCCTGGGCAAATGTAAAGACTTTCTTGATCCACCCATCACTGGGCATCACATTCTGCCATTAGGTGGTGCTTCCTTTGTCTCAATGCTTATCCCTTATTAAATGCCACTGCTCCTGGGAGGGGTGCTGTAATTAAGTCCCCACCAGAATGTTATTCCCACGATAGCAGGGGCTCTACTTGGCATGCTGGTGTATCCCAGGCACTCCAACAGTGCCTGGCATGCAGGAGGCTTGTGGCAAATAAATGTTGAATGAATGAATGTATGTTCATGTGTGAGTGCTTGCTTACTTGTGTCTGATTCTTTGTGACCCCTGGACTGCAACCTACCAGGCTCCTCTGTCCATGGGATTATCCTGGCAGGATAATGGAGTGGGTTGCCATTTTCTTCTCCAGGAGATCTTACCAACCCAGGGATCAAAAGCCCCATCTCTTGAATCTCTTGCAATGGCAGGTGGATTCTTTACCATTGAGTTACCTGGGAAGCCCAAATGAATGTTTGCTCCTTTTCTAACTGGAAACTAACTGAAAGCAAACTTGAGGTGGGGAGGCATAGGAGGTTCCTGCATGCTGGACAGAAGGAAGCAGACCAAAGTCAAGAGAGAGAAGGCACTGCCGAGGGATATGCAGGCAAATGAGAGCAGCGCTCAAGGCCCCTGTAGACCTACAGTCTTGTTCCCGCAAGGCTCCCATTGGACCCAGAGCATGTCATGCCAAGGAAAGGATGGAATCTGAGCCCTCAGGCTGCAAGGGGACCTTAGAGTTTAGGTAGAACAGCCTCTCACCCAGGACTAGTATCTGAGAGAAGATCATGCCCCTCTGCTTGAATGCTCCCAGGAACAGGGAACTTACTGTCTATTATCTTCCCTTTAGCCTTGATGAAGCTCTTCCTTATAGAGGTTGAACTCTGCCTCTGCTGACAACCCACCCACTAGCCCTTGTTCCACTTCTCTCTCAGTTCATGGTATTTGTCCACTAGCAGTCAGCAAATTAAGTTTCTGCCAGGAGGCAACTTCCACACTCACTCATAGCCAGTCACTGGGCATCTCAGAGACAGAAAGAGGAAGGAAAATTGAGAAATCAGTAGAGAATAAAGAGACCTTTCTAAAATGTTTGCTTGTGGTCCAGACATTCAATTTACTCTGTTTTCTGGTAAGACTGTTTTGCCCCAGGACTGTGGGCAGTATTATGGGTAGCTGTTTTTTTTTCAGCATTATAGCTGAATATGGTATGTGTGAAAAATATCAACCACGTGAGCCTGTTACTCCAGGCATAGGAATATTCCAGAGCACAGGGACTGTTTGGCTCCCCTAGGAATTGCAATGTGTAAGGTTTATAAGTTAAGCACTTAAGAATTCTGTCTTTAAAATTTAAATATTTAGATTGGGTCTCTAGGACACAAAAGGCAATGCCGGTTTCTTGCTTGCTTAATTTGATTTTTTTTCTTCCTTTTTGGTAGCACAAGTTGTTTTTCAAAGCCTCATTCCTTGAATGTTCCCTATAGGAGGAATGTAATTAAACTCCACTGGCCTCCCCCTGCTGGGACCAAACTGGGGCCAGAGCTGTAGGAAGCATGAGGCAGATACCCTGTGAAAAGATGCCTTATTATAAAGATGAGAAGAGAACCATCTTCCCTCCGGTTATGAACAAGATGCTTTAGAAAGCCACCCAGGCTCCTTTTGCAGTGGGCTTAGTCTCCAAGACATTTTAATTAGTCATTTAAGACTGCAAGAAAGAGGATCAACTCCTCACCTCCTTAGCAGTAGACAGGGACTTCAGCTCCACGAGAAACTGGTTCAAAAGGCTGAGGAGATGGGAGGCCCGGTCAGAGGGGCTTCTCAACAAAGGACAGACTTTTTCATGGAAACAGCACAGCTAGGTACCGTGCCCTGTCATTCACTATGTTTGAGGTCCCATTTGTTGAAGGTGGTTCTCAGCCTTCCTGGGGGACAGGCATCACCTTTTACTGGGACACCTAGAGGTGGCAGAGCCAAGAATTACTCACTGAGAGAGGGGCTCCTGACCACACACAGACCAAACCTCAGCTTCTCTCTGATCCAGGAGCAATGCCACTCCACCAGGAAGGGCTAGCTCAGCCCTGCCCAGTGTCCACACGAAACACAGAGCTGCCACTTGCTGGCAGTGTGATGTGGTGATTGGCATCTCTTTGTTCCTCAGTTTTTCGTATCTGTGAAATAGGAATTGCAACACTGTGTAGCTCTTACTACTACTACTACTACTAAGTCACTTCAGTCGTGTCCGACTCTGTGTGACCCCATAGACGGCAGCCCATCAGGCTCCTCCGACCCTGGGATTCTCCAGGCAAGAACACTGGAGTGGGTTGCCATTTCCTTCTCCATGCATGAGAGTGAAAAGTGAAAGTGAAAGTCGCTCAGTCGTGCCCGACCCTTAGCAACCCCATGGACTGCAGCCCAGTAGGCTCCTCCATCCATGGGAGCTCTTAAGGCTGTTGAAAGGGCTATTGGACCAAATCCATGTATGATTCTGGGCACAGTGTCTGGGTATGTGTATGTGGGTATATGTGTGTGTGTGTGTTTATTGCTGTTGTTTAGTTTGTAGGACATGTCCAACTCTGTAGCCCACTAGGCTTCTCTGTCCATGGGATTCTCCAGACAAGAATATGAGTGGATTGCCATTTCCTTCTCCCGGGCATCTTCCCAAGTCAGGGATCGATCCCATGTCTCCTGCATTGCAGGCGGATTCTTTACCAGCGGAGCCCCCAGGGAAGCCCCGTATTCTTTGGTGAAGAGCAGGAAACGAGCATCTGAGATGTTTGTCTTGCAGTCTCACTGCCAGTCTGCTCCCCACGCCCCCACCCTGTCTGTCAGTCCCTGGTGCTGCGGTGGAGAGGAGCACTGTCCTCTCTCTCCCTGGGTCTCTATTAGATGCTATTAGAGCATCTATGCGATGGACTCCTGGCTGCAGCCAATCGCTAACAGCTGCTGAGGCCATTCGTTTTCATTTCAGTTAAGGAGAGTCCTTGGATGGTCAGGAGCCAGGGAACAGCCCTGCAGCCTGAAACTGGAGAGATACTGCCCTCCCTTCACCCAGAAGGAGGCTCTTCTCATCTGACCCCTCCCTGACATCACCGCTGCACGTGGCTGCTCTCCTCAGAGGCCATCAGAGCAGGACCACCCCTTCCCCAAATTCCCAGAGCCTCTGACTGAAGTGGGCTGAGCCCTGGTGTTACAGAGCACAGCCCAGCCCACCTCTAGGCAGAATCGGACTTCCGGCAACTGGAGACTTCCTCACACTTCCTTCTCTTACCCATAGGGCAGCTCAGAGCAAGGACTCAGTGCAAATCATGGCCCAGGGTTATCCCACCTCCCTGAGACTGTCCTAAAAAAACTCACCTGCTGGATCCACCTCCCAAGGTTCTGACTAGTTGGACCAGGCATCCCTTTCTTTAAAAGCCCCCAGGTGACTCAAAAATGCAGCCAGGTGAAGAGCCATTGCCATACTCCTGGGAGGTATATTTGTTGTTGTTCAGTTGCTCAGGCATGTCTCTTTGCAACCCCATGGACTGCAGTACATCAGGCTTCCCTGTCCTTCACCATCTCCCAGAGTTTGCTCAAAGTCACATCCATTGAGTCAGTGATGCCATCCAACCAACTCATCCTCTGTCACCCCCTTCTCCTCCTGCCTTCAGTCTTTCCCAGCATCAGGGTCTTTTCCAATGAGTCGGCTCTTCACATCAGGTGGCCAAAGTATTGGAGCTTCAGCTTCAGCCTCAGTCCTTCCAATGAATATTCAGGGTTGATTTTCTTTAGGATTGACTGGTTTGATCTCCTTGCTGTCCCAGGGACTCTTAAGAGTCTTCTCCAACACCACATTTGGAAAGCATTAAATTTTTGGCATTCAGCCTTCTTTATGGTCCAACTCTCACATCCATACATGACTATTGGAAAAACTATAGCTTTGACTATACAGACCTATGTCAGCAAAGTGATGTCTCTGCTTTTTAACATGCTTTCCAGGTTTGTCATAGCTTTTCTTCCAAGCAGCAAGTGTCTACGCAAACTTAACTTTAATAGTGACCTTGGGTTGCTTTCTTAAGACTAATTTTATAAATACAATGCAAATGACTGGAACTGCTTTTCGGTTTTTAGACAAGTCACTCGTTGGACCACCAGAAAGCAGTGGGTTTTCTGTGACTGTGCTGTCATTCAGATCCAGCCCATCTAGAGAGCGAAGAAACAAAGGCCATGCCTGGAGAGAACCACTTGGTGGTTGTTCTGAAATACTGAACAGACCAGCTTATTTGATAGCACCTCCTAGAGTTACAGTCCTGGGATCTGGAGGCTACCAAACCCAAGAGGTCATCTGGTCTGTGCCCCGCCTCCAGGGGCAGGATGGGCTATTTCTCCATCATACAGACAAGAGACGGAGCCCCAGGGAGGTTCTCTCAGGCCAAGTGTTATCTCTGAAATGAGAGGGGTGTGTTTCTGGCTGCTCTGAGCCTTCCCCTCCTGCCTCCTCTCACCTTTCCCTGAAAAGCTCCTTGAATGATTCCCCAGCCTGCGCGATACTAATGATTTGTAGACCTGCAAGATACTAATTACGGTGGTCACCACCACCATCATCATAACAGTAAACATTTATGGAGCACCATAATTATTCATCGTAAATTTTACGTGGTAAATAAACCTGATCTAACTCTATAAAGAAAGAGGCCCTTGCAAACTGAGAATACCACATTAATTAGAAAACTCCTGGAAGTTTTCTAATGCGTCAGGTTCCATGACACAGGTACCTACCATTCGGCGGTTTTGTTTCTGGGCTTGATTTCCGGTGAGTCCCTTGTACGGTGTCAGGACCATTGTCCATCTTCCCCGCTCTCAGTCTGTGACCTGTGGCCAGTGGTAACCCTCTGCTGTTTATGTGAGCTGTGTTAAGGTCTGCTGCAGAAACACTCGTGGCCAACTTGTTTTTTTCTTTTCATTTATTCATGCTTGCGCTGGATCTCTGTGGCTGCCCTGGGGCCTTCCCTAGCTGCGGAGAGCAGGGGCTACTCTCTGGATGCAGCGTGAGGGCTTCTCACCGCAGGGGAGCACAGGCCTTAGCAGTTATGGCCTGTGGGCTCAGTAGTTGCGGTGCACGGGCTTAGTTGCTCCACGAAATGTGGAATCCTCCCAGTCCAGGGATCGAACTCACGTCTCCTGCATTGGCAGGTGGATTCCTATCCACTGTACCACCAGGGAAATCCATCCAACTTGTTTATATCCAGGAGTGATCCTTAGGGATCAAGTGTTCAATACTAATATTGATCATAATTATGATGGAAATAAGAATCACTATTCACTGGACACACTCTCTGTGTCTGGTGCTGGGCCAAGCAATTCTAACAACCAATTGGATATTTTCTAAATACAAAAAATAATTTCCATTTTAGAGATTAGGAAACGAAACTCAAAAATTAAGTGTCTTGCTCAAAGTGGAAGCAGAATCCAGATTTGAACTCAGATCCATGGGCTCAGAATTTCTCGGTGCTGTCTTGGGAATGGCCACTTGGTCTGCAGGAGATTGTTCTGAGAGCAGATGGTTGGCCAGAGTGGTTTAGCCACCTTTGGGACACATCTGTGACCATTTTACTAGCATCCTAACAGTGGGATCTTTGCCAAGGTGTTCAGGAATCCCCAAAATCATCCTCTCTTGGGCGTTCCCTCCCCATCCTCTGCTAAGTACCTAAGGACATTATCAGAATAAATGCCTTTTTTTACTTGGATCTTTGGCTTTGAGAAACTAAGAAATCCTAGTAAGTCAAGATGTGTTGGTCTTTACCATAAAAACAACAAATAAATCAATTTACTTCAAATAAACAGAAAAAACATAAAAATCCATAGCAAAAGAAAGGGGGGGAAAAACCCCTAAACCAAGAAGTACAATTTCTTTTTACTTAACATTTGACCAATTTACAATCTCATTTGCCCTTGGGTGTCTTAAAATAAAATTCTATTGATATCTCCATGTAAAACATTTTTTCCATGTAAAATCTACTACATCATGAATCCCTCTATCATTCTGTCCCTTGAGTTTCAGAGAGACAGATTCTTCCTCTGGGAATAAGTCATGTGTCAAGCTTGCCATTTATCACCATGTCTAGTAAAGTTTTTCTTCCTGTCCCTCAAATTTTAGCTTCAAGCCCACTTAATAATGTCTGTGAATATCCTGACAAACATCCTTCTTAGGTGCCATGAGATTTCTGGTGACACAGGCCATAATCTAGCAAAAAAAAAAAAAATCCTATCCCTTGTTGGCATCAAAAGAGTATCCATGGATTTCTCTTGCAGTCCAGTGGTTAGAATCCATCTTGCAATGCAGGGGACGAAGGTTTGACCCTTCATCTGGGAATTGAGGTCCTACAGGTATAAACAAATAGTTGTTGTTCAGCTACCTAGTCATGTCCAATTCTTTGTGACTCCAGGGCTGCAGTACGCCAGGCTTCCCTGTCCTTCACTGTCTCCTAGAGTTTGCTCAAACTCACATCCATTGAGTCAGTGATGCCATCCAACCATCTCATCCTCTGTCAGCCCTTCTCCTCCCACCTTCAATCTTTCCCAGCATCAGGGTCTTTTCTAATGAGTTGGCTCTTCGCATCAGGTGGCCAAAGTATTGGAGCTTCAGCATCAGTCCTCCAATGAATATTCAGAATTGATTTCCTTTAGGATACATGAATACTGGAAAGACCATAGCTTTGACTATATGGATGTTTGTTGGAAAAGTGATGTCTCTGCTTTTTAATATGCTGGCTAGGTTTATCATAGCTTTTCTTCCAAGGAGCAAGTGTCTTTTAATTTCATGGCTGCAGTCACATTCTTCTGCAATTTTGGAGTGCAAGAACATAAAGTTAGCCACTGTTTCCATTTTCTCCCCTTCTATTTGCCATGACATGATGGGACTGGATACCATGATGTTAATTTTCTGAATGTTGAGTTTTAAGCCAGCTTTTTAAAAATAAATAAAAATAGGAAAAAAAATTTTAAAGAGTATCCTGTTACACGTCCATACTTACTTTCCTTTTCAACAACTGGAATAAGGATGAAAATATCACCCATGCCTCCAAATCTTTTTCCTACAACTTGAAAGCCTTGGAGATGCAATCAACTTTCTTCTGAAGAGGTCATTCATGTCCAGGTAAATCAGTTGAAGTGAGAAGTGGCCTATGGGTTTAATCCATCTCATCAGGTGCTCCCACTGAACAGAAATTTCTAGAAATCAGCATGTCCTAGTTATCCAGGTTAGGTCATTAGAGGCCTCTCTCTCATCAACTGGGAAAATCAGTGATCAGAAAAGCAACAGATTTCCCCCTTAGAACTTGTCTTCCTTGGTCATTTTCAGAAAGTCAGGAGTCAGCAACCTTAGAAGGAATTTCACACATCCTCCCCTTCCTCCTCCTCTCATTTTCTTAGGCAGAATGACATGCTTCTGCTTGTTGACCCCTGGACAAGTCAGCTGTTGACACCCTGAGTGCAAGGTCCTCTCGGTCCTTACCCCTGGGCACATTGTAGGTGCCCAATGCTAGTTGAATGAATGAATGAAACCTAACATGGAAAAAAAACTTAGAAATCATTCAACCTAATCCTTTTATTTTGCAGATGAGGAAACTGGAATAAAGGAAGTTAGGAAACTACCCGTGCTATTTAGGTGAGGTTTCGAACTCCCAGGCCCATCCTCGTTTCTCCGTGCATTCTCATAGCCTGTTCTCCTCTCCTAGGACAGAGTGTAGATGGATGCTGCACCCCTGTCCCTACCCCCACCACTGGGGCAGAGAGAGTTGGCATTTGCAGTGGGGGAGTGAGAATGGCACAACCCAGAACGCCAATTTGAGTCCTTCCTTGGCATCTGTAATTTTCTCTTCTGGATGAACAAAGAAGAGAAAAGTGGAAGTGTTATTTGCTCAGTTGTGTCCGACTGTTTGTGACTCCATGGACCATAGCCTGCCAGGTTCCTCTGTCTATCAGATTCTCCAGGCAAGAATATTGGAGTGGGTTACCATTCCCTTCTCCAGGGGATCTTCCTGACCCAGGGATCAAACCTGGGTCTCCTGCATTGCAGACAGATTCTTTACCATCTGAACCACCAGGGAAACTGTGAATGAATAAAGAATCATTTTTAAATTGTATAGGCATCACCTGCCTTCCTCCTGTAATTTCTGCTGCCAACAGCCTGCCTTCCAAGCCTGGCCTGGCAATCTTCAAGGATTCCTTAAGGCCATCTGGCTCCCTTGTCCTCCTGTAAGCTTCTGCTGTCAGGATCACTTTGGGGGATATAATGTACCCTTAGCAAGATTTTACCCCTCTTTCCAGAACAGACACAGGCAACTCATACACAAATAGTATTCCACATTTTTAAAAAAATTATAAATGTTAAAAAAAAAAAAAAAAACTGGTGGTATACCAGGAGTCTCCAAGAGGATGATGATTGTCAGGTAAAAAAACCCAGCAAATCAGCCTAAAGATAAGGCATATCTTTATGCTCTAAATATTAAATTAGCCAACTGGTGGCCATTTCTACAGTGATGCGATAGAAAGGAAACAGCAGAAATAGCTACCCCCGCAACCCCATGTACAATCACCAAGAAACATGAAGGTATTATGAAGAGATTAAAAATGAAAAAAATCTTCCCTTCATGCTTGTCCAGTCAAGCTAACCTTCATAATGCACAGTGTTTATTGGTACATGTGTGTGTTCAGCCACATCTGACTGTTTGCGACCCCACGGACCGTAGCCCACCAAGCTCCTCTGTCCATGGGATTTTCCAGGCAAGAATACTGGAGTGGGTTGTCACTTCCCACTTTAGGGGATCTTCCCTACCCAGGGATCAAACCCTCATCTCTTGCATCTCCTGCTTTGGCAGGTGGATTCTTTACCACTGGGAAGCCTGGCAGTTTATTGGGGGGAAACTGCCAACTTCTAGGTGAGAGGCAAGGGTCTTCTGGCCTGTTATTTCACCACCAAACTGTGTTTTCTTCTGAAAGGCATTAGAATGGAGGGAAAAAACCACTGGCCACTCACTGGGATTGTTCTCAAGGATTCGAGACACACTATAAGTAATTCAGTGAGTCACTCACAAAGACCCTGGCTCTGTGAGTTTGTGGCTGCAGCATTCAGGCAAGCCAAAGGTAACCAGTGCCACCAAAATGCAGTGCAATACTCTGATCAGAAGATGTCATTTTTCTCTAAATGTCATATATACAATTTTTACTGGAGCGTGATGACAGATAGTGAATAACTTAACATAAATTTGCATAATACAACACAGTTGTTAATTTATGAGCATATTAAAGCACAAGTTTTGTAGTTTGGGGCACTTAAAAATCTTACTCTTTTGCAACTTTCTCTCCTGTTTGCTTTTTATTTATTACTTAGGGTTGCTGGATAAAATACAGGTGTCTGGTTAAATTTAAATTTCTGATAAACAATGATTCATTTTTTTAGTATGAGTCTGTTTCATGCGGTATTTGGGACATACTTATATTAAAATATGATTCACGTAGATCTGAAATTCACATTTAATTAGATGCTTGTATTTTTATTTGATAAATCTGGTACCTTGATTCTTGCTTCATGAACATCTTGCCATCCATTGGCCCCTTGGCTGGCAGGGGAAGAGGGGCTGTTGTGGAAGAATGTCTGGGCCCTTGGTATCTTCATGCAGGTTCAAAAGGATCAGGTTATAGAATAGCCAATGCAAAGGGAGAAACTGAGGTAGGCAGACACCTATGCTTTTCTGGGAGTGCTGGGGGTGTTCATGCTATGTTTTTCAAACTTTTTTGACTACAACCCATAAGAAATAGAATTTATTTTACTTTTTAAGATAAATTTGTTAAATTTTAAGAAATATTTATTTATTTACTTGACTGTACCAGGTCCTAGCTGCAGCATGCAAACTCATAGTTGTAACATGTGGGATCTAGGTTCCTAACCAACGGTTGAACCTGGGCCCCCTGCAATGGGAGCACAGTATCTTAGCCACTGGACCATCAGGGAAGTCCATGGAAATATAATTTATAATACATCCCAATACACACATAGCTTTGTCACTTAAAACTTTTATGAAGCAATAAGTAGTCTTCTGGTATCCCCAGGTGGCTCAGTGGTAAAGAACCTGCCTGTCAATGCAGGAGCCCTGGGTTCAATCCCTGGGTTGGGAAGATCTCCTGGAGGAAGAAATGGCAACCCACCCTAGTGTTCTTTCTGGGACAATCCCATAGACAGAGGAGCCTAGTGAGCTGGAGTCCATGGGATCATAAAGAGTCAGACACGACTGAACATGCACAAAAGCAGTTTTCTCCATATGATAGACTGTCTTCTATTCTATTTCATTTTAAAAAATTCTGGTCTTAATCCTCTAAATTGAATTCATAATTCCCTAAAGGATCATAGCCCACATTTTGAAAAACACTGGGTTAGATGGTGACAGCTCAGGAAAGTGAATGAGGAGATTAAAAACTCCACTTTACGATGAGGAAACGTGTCAGATCGATTAAGAGACCTTCCAAGTCATTTCACTGTTTGTGGCCAAACTAGGAATGAAGCTGACGTGTGGGTGCATGAGTACATGCGAGCTCAGTTGCTTCAGTTGCGTCTGACTCTTTGTGACCCTACAGACTGCAGTCCGCCAGGCTCCTCTGTCTATGGGATTCTCTAGGCAAGTGTACTGGAGTGGGTTGCCATGCCCTTCTCTAGGGGTTTTCCTGACCCAGGGATCCAACCTATGTCTCCAGCATTGCAGGCTGATTCTTTCACCGCTGAGCCACAGGAGAAGCCCAGGCATGAAACTTGGGTCTGCCACCTCCCAAGCCTGTGTTTTGCTTTCATTCTATCCCACTTTCTAACATGCATTTTCCTGATCTCCAGGTTATAATCCACATTCTGAGAGCCACATTTTTCGGTTTTATTTTCTCTAATTATATTACATCTATACCATTGTTATGACTTTAGGTTCTTCTAAAATTCCCAAGATTTATATCAATTTCTGATCTAAACTGACATCATTGCTTGATACATCCATCTGACTTATATCAACATTTAAACTAATTCATCTTGGTACTTACCCTTTGATCTTTAGCATCTTACTGCCCTCCTCCCACACCGACCCCAACCTTGTCTAGTGAGAAAAATGTCTCAGGACCTCTTTTCGATGCATCTTCCCTGGCACCCCCGGCCCCGGGACTGGCACCATCAGAGATGTGTGGTGTGTGGTTTAGTCGCTAAGTCGTGTCCGACTCTTGCGAGTCAAGGGACTGTAGCCAGCCAGGCTCCTCTGTCCACAGGATTCTCCAGGCAAGAATACTGGAGTGGGTTGCCGTTTCCTTCTCCAGGGGATCTTCCCAACCCAGGACTCAAACCCGAGTCTCCTGCATTGCAGGTAGACTCTTTACCTACTGAGCTACGAGGGAAGCCCAGCAGAGATGTAGAGAAAACATTAACTATTAGTTGTTGGCATTCATTCTCCCTAATCTATGAAGTTGATAGACTATCTGTTACGAATATTCCCTTTTACAGAGTTGAGACAACATTGGCTCAGCAAGGTAAGTATCTTGCTCAGAGTCACACAGCAAATACAGAACTCATATTTTCTTGTCCTGACTCTTAATGCTCTGTCATCAGGACATGGAGGTATGCTAAGATGCCTGCAAACTGGCAGGAAAAAGACATCAGTCTAAGAGATGTCCATATATTGCAGCTTTTTCCCACATGCTAAGTCTAGATACTGAAAGTGCACACAGACGTTTTCGCGTCTTATTCAGTTTACTATCCTCTAGATCTTCTCCCTGGCCACCCACCCCACACATTTTTTTTTCCTAGTTATAGTAGACAAATTCCAGGGGAATGCATGGTCTCTGAAGCACTGCTCCCATACCTACTCTTGCAACTCTGCAAAAGTACATCTTGGCTTGCAGAATTCAAATTCAGGGGCTCCCTCCAATATTTTTGTTAGCTCAGTAGTCAGTCAATTTACACAGGAAGTCAGTCTGGCGCTCTCCCATCACGTGGAATGAGCTTGCCATTTGGCTCCTCTTGAGCTGCCAGTGGAGAAGGTGGTTCTGGACAACCCCACAGGGCTCAGGGCAGGGAGCCTCAGCCATCCCTCCAGGGATGTACAAAGCAAGACCCACAGACAACATTTGGCAAGTCCCACTGCCCTTTCACCAACTGACCTTCACCCACCCTGGATGGAGCCAGGCTGACAGCTAAGAGCACAGGCTCTAGGTCAGACTCTCCATCTCAAAGCCAGGCGGGGCCCGCAAAGCAGCCATGTGACCCTAAACCTGTCTCCTCAGCTGTAAAAGGGGATAATAATCATATCTGATTAAGTGAGACAACATGTAAGTGCTCAGCACAGAGCCTGACACCTAGGGGCTCTCCAGAAACCCTCATTTCTATTTTGCTGCTGTTCAAATCTTCCCACTATCTGCATCTTACGGATCGTTTCAGAAATCCTGCCTGTGTGCATGCTCAGCCGCTTAGTCGTGTCCGACTTTTTGCAACCCCATGGACTGTAGCCCACCAGGCTCCCCTGTCCATGGGATTCTCCAGGCAAGAATACTGCAGGGGTTGCCATTTTCTCCTCCAGGGGATCTTCCCTACCCAGGTATCAAATCTGCATCTCCTATGTCTCCTGAATTGCAGGCAGATTCTTTACCTGCTGAGCCATCAGGGAAGTCTCAGAAACCCTAGGTTGTCACATGTCCCTTCTGAGTGTTTTCCCCATCCTACAGCCAAGCCGCTGCTCCACTCAGGGTCTCAGAATCTGCTCCCCACCCTGCCACTCCCAAGTCCCTCCTGGCATGGTTCCTCTGAGTGCCTCCACCCCCCACTACCACTTTCAGCCCAGAACATTTCCGCCTCATTCTATTCCAACAAAACTCACTCTTTCAATACCCTAGTTGCCAAGACACTATTTTCCACTTGGACTTGGAAGGATTTCAGAGATCGCTGGTTGGTCCCAGACACCAGGCCCTGCAGGAGACTGATCCTCCAGCCACTTGCTCCAGGAATGCAGGCTCCCCTCTCTCGTGTCACATGGCTGGACAAGACCATTAATCCATTGATCCATTTTCCTATAGCTTCCGATCATGGCTTCACACTCTGGGACCACATAGAACAGCCTTTTTAAAAGTTGGAGGCTACAGTTCCTCTGGCTTCTGCCCTATTTCCCATGTGGCGGGGTTTCAAGCCCCCTGCCTACCTGAGGCCCCCACCAGCCTGACTGACTCTGTCCCTCTTGGGGGTGACACACTTGGAGTGGTGGCAGCTGCTTCCATGAGAGCTGTTTCCCAGGGCCAACGTGGCCCCATTAATAACCGACCATCTAGTGACCTCCCCTGAATTTATCAAAATCTATCTCAGTCATTGCAACCCTGTAGTGTAGTCCTGTAAGTTTAAAATACACTAGATAGCATAACTCCTTTTATTTGCTCCCCAAAGTTAACCCTTTCAAGCATTCTGCACGCTCAGTCTCTTCAGCTGTGTCTGATGCTTTGTGATCCTATGGACTGTAGCCCACCAGGCTCCTCATCAATAGGGATTCTCCAAGCAAGAATACTGGAGAGGGTTGCCACGTCCCCCTCTGGGGATCTTCCTAACCCAGGGATCGAACCCGCTTGTTTTATGTGTCCTGCGCTGGCAGGCGGGTTCTTTACCACTAGCGCCACCTGGGAAGCCCTCACATGAAGCAGGGCAAACAGTCGCACATTTTACCCTCCTCGGATCTTTTCTTCAAAACCCTTAGCTCCGTTGTGGTTTTACGTTTATCGACAGGATTGACATCTCCTGCACCGGGCTGGGAGCGCCACGTAGGGAGGGATTCACTACAGCAGCCCCTAGGCAGCACAGGCCTGGGGGCGCCCGGAAGACCCTGAGGAAAGAGCAGGGGAATCCTTCCTCTAGACTCGGACGAACTCCATCTCCTTCTGTCTTGTGTCCCAGACAGTCGGGGTCCTAGGCCTAAGGCACCCAGGGCCCGATGCCGTTCTCAGCCTGGTCTCCAGGGAGGTGTGAGACCCGAGCAGTCATTCTAGGATCACGTTCAGGGAGCAACCAAGTCAAAGAGCTGTCAGGCCTACCAGAGATGCGGCCAGTCTGAGCCAAGTGGCCGAGAGGTGGAACTGAGGGGACCAGCCTAGATGCGCCCAGGGAGGCCCTGTGAGGCTACAGCTGCCGCGGCAACAAACGCTCACCAGGCCCGGGCAGCCCAGGCCACGTTAAGTGCTATCCACGAGCCAGGTGACTTGACGGAGGAGAGCTAGTACTGTCCCCGTTTTACCCGAGAGAAACCGAGGCTGGCGGTTAAGCTGACCACGGCTGCACAGCGGGGTGGTGGTGAGACGCCAACTCAGACTTGGGCAGAATGACTCCTGTGTGCGTCTAAGTGCCGTGTGACCTTCTCCCAGGGTGGAAGTTTAAAGTGGGAAGCAGGGGTCAGGGCCTAGAAGAATTCCTCAGGCTCTCTGCACAGGGCTAGACTTTCTACCACGTTCCAGAGGCGATAGGCTTGAGCAGTGCCCCAGGAGGTTACGCATACAGCCTTGAGCTTGGGTCTCTCTCAAGGCTTCCCTCTGGGACGGCGCAGGGTCCCTAGTGATCCCGGGGTGAACGCTGTGATGCTCTTTCCACAGCAGAGCCCAGAGGCCTGGGGGAGTCCACAACCCCGGTCTCACTTCCATCCCCCAACGGAAGCTAGTTTCAAATCCACACACACTGAGAGGCCAGAGTCACCGGCCCTGAAGGCTGACCAACAGTTCTGATAACCTGGGCCAGAGACTGGATGCATTTTCTTTCAACCATGTTTCACTCTTTTCAATGCATGTGGTCATTATTCTCACAGGGACCCCAGGACCGAAGGCCCCTTCCCTGGCTACATACATATAAAGCCTCACCTCATGCTTCCCGGTTTCACTCACTATAAGTCAGTTTTCAGGGCCTCTGAGCCTAAAACAGTCACCTAATTATAAAACACATGTTTGATTATAACATGAGCCTTCTGCTAAGATTACTCATCAGAAAGGTAACCCACAGGGACATTAAGACCTTTCTGAAATCAGTTCCAGACATTTTGACTTTAAATCCATGTCACTGTTGCCCTATTTTTTGTTATCTTTTTAAAAAGTCACTGGGAAAATAAGTAATCTGGGGGTCCCAAAGATTGGAGCAGGTTGACCAGGGCACTTTTTGCCTTGACCTAGAAGATTCTCTGGGTCACAGGCCCTCCTGGAGCTCTGAGGGTCGTGGCATTCATAAAGGAATGGTGCTTTTCCTTCAGGCAGATTTTCCCAGTTTTACACAGTTCAACTCTCAAACCAGAAATCCAACTCTGCTTCCTGTTCGGCTAGGTTTTTGGAAAGGACTCTCTTTTCTTCACCGGGATGGTGCTCACAGCATCCTGTGGGCTGGGCCAAGCAAACAGATATGAGCACAGTTTCTGGGGAGGTTGATGGCTCCTTAGCGGGGTCCACAAGCCTTGAGAAGTTCCCAAGGGTGCCCCTCCTTTGGCTAGATTTAAGTCCATTTCCTCCTGCCAAACCCTTAGCAGAAATTAAGAACAGCTGGGCACCATGCTATTTTCAGTAAACTTTGCAAATAGGCTCACTGGTCTGGCCACGATCCTCAGGGGTGACCCTTTGGCCCCTTGTTCTTTGAGAAGACTAGTGGACAGAGCAATGGCTGCCTGAGGGCCCAGTGCCTCCCCAGATGCTCAGAGCACTTAAAGGTCAAGTCCAAGGAAAGCAATAAGACAGGGACTCTCCAGATCTAACACGTGAGAGCAGCTTCCCAAGAAATTCTCTGTGGCTTCCTCTTTCTTCCCGGGAGCAGAGGGGTGAGACGGGGCCTCGCCAGCTGGAGTGCCTTGCTGGCACCCAGGGAACCAGGAGGTCTCTGTGTGGCCCTGTCTGCTCCTGGCCTGGGTTTGGGGACACTCGGGATGCGCCCAGGTCCTTCCCTCTTCCTGGCTTCTCTCAGCTGCCCCTTATGCGCTCCTGCTGGGTTTCTGTCCCTGCTTTTGAAGCATCCACCCCTGATCCCAGCTGCTCCTCCTCCTCCTCCAATGCCCTGCTGAATAAGGAAGGAAAAAGCCTTTCCTGTTTGTCTTTTTCTTTTAAATTTTTAATTTGTTTATTTTTGTTTAAAACTTTTTATTTTGTGTTGAGGGATAGCCGATTAACAATGTTGTGACAGTTTCAAGTGAACAGTGAAGGGGCTCAGCCATGCATATACATGTATCGCTTCTCTCCCAAACTCCCCTCCATCCAGGCTGCCTCATAACATAGAGTTTCTTGTTCCTGTTTGTCTTTACTTGGCCTTATCATGGCCTCTGGAGTTGAGTAGATGTGTCCTTCAGTGGGCCTTATGAAAATGAAAGTGTGAGTCGCTCAGTCCTGTCTGATTCTTTGCGACCCCGTGGACTGTAGCCCGCCAGGCTCCCCTGTCCACGGGATTCTCCAGCAAGAATACTGGAGTGGGTTGCCATTCCCTTCTCCAGGGGGTCTTCCTGACCTAGGGATGGAACCAGGGTCTCCTACATTATAGGCAGATTCTTTACCATCTGAGCCAATGAGCCCTATGAGCCCCTCTTTCTGTCAGGCTCCATCCCCTCTCTGCCTACTGACTTTCCACACAAACCCCTCTGAGCCTCAGTTTTCCAGCTGTAAAATAACAGCTCAGTAGGACTCCCCTGGTGGCCCAGTGGCTGGGACTGTGTGCGCCCTACGCAGGCGCCCTGGGTTCCATTTCTGGTTGGGAAGCTGGGTCCCACATGCTGCAACTAGGGATCCCTTGAGCCACAACTGAAACCCAACGCAGCCAAATGTATATATATACACACATACACATATTAAATAACGGCTCAGTGAAATGATCCACTGAAACTCACCCTGTGCCCACCCCCAGAACTGGGTCAGGAACGCTGGGAGAAGCTGCTGGTCTCCCATCTCCCTCCCCAAGCCTCCACATCTCCCCGCTTCCCTGCCTTCACTCAGGGCCTTGGCTCCAGGGGGAGACGCACCAGCTGCGAGGTCACAGCTGGCGTCCAGGGGCTCAGGGGAGCGCTTTGCCTGGCCCGCCTCTCCTGCCTCAAACGCACACATGGGTCTGGCATTTGTGGGCAGATTCACCAGCTCCAGCAGGAGAGCCTCCAGCAGCCTGGGCCTCCCGGAGCAAGTGGCGGCCTTGAGAGGAGGGAGCTGGAGGTGGCAGCTGGCCCCCAGACCCATCACCATGAGGCACACGGCCCTCATGGTGTCCTCCGGGGAGCCCAGCCTCCTTTGTCTGCATCAAGGGCATCCTACCACCTGTGGTACTGACCCCCCGGGGTTGCCAGGCTGTGAGGATCTCAGCCCAGGAGTTCCCGGGGGCTGCTCTGCCGTCACCCAATCAAAGGTGATGTAAATGGCCTTGCCCGGCTCCCCTGTGCCCACCCTCTCAGGGCGGCTTCTCTGTCCCCCGGGTGTCCAAGTGTCCATCCCTGCCCTCACAAGGGTCCCCACCTGGTCTACAGCTGAGGTCTTGGCCCCAGGGCCCTCGGCACCTATGATCCCACAAAACCACTCCAGCCAGTTGGTCTCGTCTCTTTTGGGGCCTCCTGGTGTGACACTGTCACCTGGAGGGACCTCAGCCTGTCCCCACCCTAAGGTTAAGTCCCCCTTGACAAGCCTCACTGCTTGCAGGGGAAAGGCAGTCAGGCTGTGAGGCTGATAGAGACTGTCTGACACGAAGCAGCAGGCACGGAAGACAAAAGAAACAAACGATTCCTTAAGATCCACGGCCAAAACAAATTGCCGTAATTAACACGTGCCACTGCAACCAGCTAGCGGCTGCGACGTGGCGGCGTGAGGCAGAGGCAGGAGCCGCAGAGAGCACGCACTCCAGTAAAATGGCAATAAATGGTGCGGCTGTGATGGAACGCGTCTCAATTTGGTTCCAAAACCTTGCTTAAGTGCTTTTATTGTTTCTGTGTGAAAGAACAGAAAAGCTGTTTGGCAACGGCTGCTAAAGAAACCACACCACCCCCGTCTTTCTGACCCCCTAACCCGCACTCCGCGCAGGTTCCGCGGCCCCTAGGATGGCCCCTCCAAGTTCCCAGGGCACCCACGTTCCCCTCAAACAGAGCCTTGACACCCAGGTGTCCCCTGAGCCTCTCTGCCTCCGGGAACAGAGCGCTGCCCATCTCTGCCCCAGCCCCAGAACCTGCCCCCAGGACCCTGCAGGATACATAGCAGGCACGAGGTGACAGCCAGCCCAGAAGAATGATGGAAGCAGCACTTTATAAACATCAAGGGGACCCCAGAGGTGGCTCAGGGGGGCCCTTGCAGGACTGGGGAAGTTCCTAAATAGAAGAGATCTTATTAGAAAGTTCCCTGAATTAATACTAAAAATAAAAGCAGAAACATAGGAACACATTCAACACAATCTTATTTTCACGGGAGGAGGGATGGGAGGGGTGATTTGCCATCTTGTGGCCACAGTCACCCTTCTGGGGTTTGTTCCACACGGAAAGTATGGCCCAATAGCAGAGGTAAGAAAACCAAAAACCGGACTGATAAGTGTGAGGCCAGGGTGGGAAGGGATGGAAGCCCCCCAGGTCTGGGCAGCTCTGCTGGCAGAGCCGGGGGCAGGGGCTCCTAACCCAAGCTTTCCTTGGATGCCTCCAAAGGGAGGCAAGGAGCGTGGGCTGGGAGCTGTTCCGTGGATGCCGCGCGCCCCCCACTCCCCCACCCCTGATTTCATGAGATGGCGTGCATGGCTCTCATTTGGGGGAAGCCATTTTGCGACCTTCTCTCCCTCCTGCAGGTGTGGTGGGGCACCTGAAGGGCAGAGGGTGGCGTGCAATAGCTGTCACCTGCCCCCATGCCCACCCTGGAGGGGCGAGCCCTCTGCATCTGTGATGTGGTTAGAGGGGGTGGGTCTTCCAGGCCTCTCCTGAGGGGCCACCTGCAGGCCAGCTGGCAGGACCCTGGCCGTCTGGCCTCTGCAGACCCCCTCCACCTGGAGCCCCAGCCTGCACCCAGCAGACCAGAGCCGAGCACAAATGCCTTGGTCTCAGCTCCTCTGAGGAGCAGTCAGCTCTCAAGGCTCTAAGCACAAGCCATCTGTGATTTAGTAAGTCTCCTACCACCCTAGTTCGATTTAAAAGAAAAAAAATTCCTTCCTATGGACCTCATTCTTATTTTTCCAAACCTACTCCTCCAGCTCCCAGTAAAGGAGAGGAATATGTTTTTGTGTACCTGGGCCCAGTGAGGATATTCATGTCAGCTATTACTCTGGGACCCATTTTCATACACTTTGCCACTATCAAGGACACTCTTGGCAAGGCAGTGAAGTGAAAGTCACTCAGTTGTGTCCAACTCTGCAACCCTATGGACTATACAGTCTATGGAATTCTCCAGGTCAGAATACTGGAGTGGGTAGCCTTTCCCTTCTCCAAGGGATCTTCCAGGCCCAGGAATCGAACCAGGGTCTCCTGCATTGCAGGTGGATTCTTTACCAGCTGAGCTACCAGGAAAAGGAGGCTTTTCACTAAAAGCCACCTGCCACAGAAAAGGGGATATGGCTAAGCTCGCCTAGGGTAGAAGAGAGGAGAAGGTGGTAAGATGGTCCTCAGGAAACTCCAGCTCTCCCAGGGCCTGGCTGTGTGGCTCGGGACAATCTACCTGAGCTCCAGAAAGCCCAACTCCTCCTAAGAAAAGTAGGGTCTTCTGAGGACCCGTCGAATGACGGGGAGGCCCTTGGCTCAGAGCTTGGCAGAGGCAAGAGTTGAGGGGGGGTTTCCAAGGATCAGCTGCAGCTTGGCTGTAGCCCCTGCTGCATCTTCTAGGGTGTATCTTCCAGCCTCCTCTGATGAGAGGAATGGAGACTTCTCACCAGCCTCTCCCTTACTGCCCCCAGGTAATTTCTTAATTCTCATCAGCATAGCTGTTTCCATGTCTCCTGAGATGACCTCAGGCTCGCAGCTACCACTCACAGGGTTGCTCATGTACCAAAGCAGGAAAGTTATAAACCCAACTTCTTAAGAATAAATCCTACAGGGCACTCATGTGGAATCTTCACTACAATCTTCAAGTTGTGGTTTCTCCCCATTTTACAGATGAGCAAACTGAATGTTGACATAGCTTAATAACTTGCCGGCTGTCTTCCAGCTATGTCTAATGAATTCCACATCTCTGCTCTTCCTGTTTATAATTCTGCCTGCCGCTCATAAATTTCAAAATCTCAGGAGTTAATTGGGGTGAAAGTGTTAGTCGTTCAGTCATGTCTGACTCTCTGTGACCCCAAGGACTGTAGCCCGCCAGGCTCCTCTGTCCATGGGATTCTCTAGGCAAGAATACTGGCGTGGGTAGCCATTCCCTTCTCCAGAGGATCTTCCCAATCCAGGAATGGAACCTGGGTCTCCCACATTGCAGGCAGATTCATTACCATCTGAGCCAACAGGGAAGCCCTCAGGAGTTAATTATTACACAAATAAACAAAACAAGCAAAAAAACAGTAAATTGCAATTTAGACTTTTTTGTTACTTCAAAACTTACACTTAACTAGGGTTGGGTTTCTATTAAAGCTGAGCTGGTCTAGCAGATCTTTTTAAAGAATAATAAGTGAGAATTTCTGTGTGGGCAAAAGTGAAGGCAGGTCCCCTCAGCTCTCCAGACTGTGGCTGCTCATTGGAACAATGGAAAGATTGAACTTGTTCTTAGTCTCTGATCTTTCCTCCCAGTCATGTGCCAGCTAGAGTGCTGGGGACTCTGCTTTCCCCTGAACTGACCACCAGATAAGCCTCACTTCCAGCATTTGTTACAGTCTGGTACCAGATGCCACTTGGACCTCTGGACATCATTCTTAGGAAAAGAGATTTTTTTTTTCCTTTTTTTTAGTTCCAGCCTAGCTTTTCCCACTTACATCCTGAACTGTGAAAATGGACTGAGCAGGCAACAGAGAATTCAAAATGAGCTGAGGGAAAAAAAGTCCTGTGACAATAAATCGCATCACAGTGGCGATCTCTATCTAACCAGAAAATTCTCAGCCCAGACAATGGCTCATTTATTTCCAACAATATTCAATACAGCGGAATTCCAGGCCCACAAAAGGATTTCTACAGATTCTTGGAGTTGCTTGCAAAGGGGTTTAACCTACATAGAAAAGAGAGCTGTTCAATTATAGATTCCCAGGCGTGAGGGAGACCTTTGTAAATAAATTGTAAGGTGGTCTGCTGAAAACGTGGCTTCTTCCCTGGGGTGGGGGTTGGGGGCGGTGGGCATCTCACCTTCTGACAGTGCAAGGCAGAAGTGCCAGGCCTCACCTGGGGAGGGTGTTTGGGTGAACATCTGGGTCAAGATGTCTGCTGGCAGGGTCAGGGGCAGAGCCCCTACCGGAGGGAAGGAGCCCCCTCTCCCTGGCCCTCAGCTGATACATTTTATAAACATCCAGGCAGAGCAGCCTTGCAAGACTCTTGGGCTTTACAAATACATTTCAGATTCCACGGTCTTGTGTTCTGAGCATGGGCGGGAAAGAGGCGGCAGGAAACAGGAGGGCAGGGAGGGTCTGGAAGCAGCCTTCTAAATTTAACATGCAGTTGCTTTTAGGCCAAGTGGAGGAAGAGTAAATTCCAGCGCTTAAAGCTCTTATCTTTGTTTACCATTTCCCCAAACAGTAAGTGACCTGGGCTCTGCTTTCAGCCTGAATTAGCAACCAAGATGCACACAGGAATGAGCAATGGGATGCTGGGGGCTGGGCCAGGGGGATAAACGGGGCAAGCTGACCACTCCCACCTTGATGGGACATTTGCCCGAGTGACCTGACGTGACGTTGCAGGCCGACCCTGGGCAGGTGAGGGCGCAGTCGTGATGCGTCAGACCATCCCAGATGGGGGAGGACCATGGAGCCTTCCACCTCCTTGATGAGGGAGGCATAAATATCCTAGAGCGACCTTTTCTGGTGCTCAATAATAGCTTCTCAACATCTCTCCAGCGGGCATGGAGCATGGCTGCTTTATTGCTAACTTCTAGCCATTTGAAAATCCCTCCATGTATGTTGAGGCATAATTTTTTCTCTCTGGGACTTACCACCAGGCTTGGTTCCCTCCTCAGTCTGTCACACACCTGCCACTCAGACAGGTGGCCATGCCCCCACGTCTCCCCGTGGTTTGCTCTGTTCTCCTGAGTTCTCTGAGTGCCTCACTGAAGCAAGTCGGTCCACTTTACTCGCCCTGGTCCCAGCTCTCTCCCTGCCATCCCTCAGCCTGACAGATGCTCACTTCGGCCTCACCTTTCTCCCCAGATGACGGCCCAATGGCCTTTCCAGCCCCTCTGCCATCTTCGCCTGGACAGTCCTCACATTTCAGTCCTGGCTACATGTCAGTCCACACTGCACTGCTTTTCTCTCCTCCCTCCATACCAGTGGGCTTGTGCATGCACCATGGGTTGGACTGGACACCATCCCCTGCTGTGGCCCCCAGCGCCGCCCTCCCAAAGCCAAGATCTTCCTGCAAGAGGCAGCCCCACCCAGGGCCATTCTGGTCCCCTCTTTTTTTTTTTTTCAGCCACCCCAGATGAAATCTGAAAATCACTTTTATCTCTTGGTTCTCTGACCCCTTATATCCAGAGACTTGCTAGTCATCCTTTGCACCAGTGACGCTGAGAATTACCCTGGGAGCTTTTAAAACCATATTAATTCATGCGCCCAGTCCAGACCAATTAAAGTGGAATGTTTCCAAGTGGGGCTGGGCATCAGCTGAGAACAACCAGGAGGGGGAGTCACTGCTAACATTCCTCCTGTTCCTACCCCATTCCTGTTCTGACAGCTGACACTGTCCTCAGAGCTCATCGTCTCTGCCTGGACTCCCGCACAGTCCCCCGTTTTATTGCCTTACCCCCCGACACTTCCAACTATCCCTCCACGTCATTATCAGGTCACAAGATATCATCTTCTGTGTGTCACCTCCACGCATCAAACACCTTCAGTGGCTCCCTAGTACCAAAATAACAAATCTTTGAACAAGGAGACTGATTCCTGAACGTATAGTAAGTGGTAGGTACAGGACTGTACCCCCACCCCCAACACTCTGTTAAGGGCAGGCCAGGTGCTCAATGTCTAACTGAGGGGAGAATGAACAAAAAAATATTTCTCTGCAGATTAATGCCATACCTCCCTCTGCAAGGGCAGAGAAAATGGGCTGGGTGTTTAACTATCATTTACTAAAGGGGTTATTTCTTTAAACATCACCTATAATCAACTGTGGACAATCCCTGCTAATGGAGAGAACCAAATCCTAAATATTACAACACAGCAGATAATTCAAAAGCCTGAATCTAGTTGATCTGGGAATGTGGTTTACGCTTATGAGGGCTTGCGTCTGATAACTGAGATGATTTTAAAATTAGGTAATTAGATGTGTCTTATTTGTTCCTCCACCTATCCAGTCCCCATACACACTCTAGGAATAAATAACTGAGCTCCCAAAATAATATGCTATTTTTTTCTCTCAACTCTTTCCTGAAATAGAGATAGTGCTTACATTCCAGGGTACTGAAGGGGACAGACAGATGAAAGAAGGCAGAAACCCACAGTGACAGTAAATAGAGGGGATGGGAGGGGAGGCTGTCAACAGACTGTCCTTCAACTGATCCACCGTTAAACTATAGCCAGTACACGCAAGCAGCCTGCAAACTGTTCACAGTATCTGCTAAAGCTGACCACACACATCCCGTAACCCAGCAATTCCACCCCTAGGTACATACCCACCAGAACTGTGACCTACATTCACCAAAAGCCACATACAAGAGTGACCCGCTTTCTTCATAATGGCATCGAACTGGGGACAATGCAAATGTCCACCCACAGCTGGAAGGATGAAGAGATATGGAATGGACACACAACTCCACACCATAACACCAGTGAGTCTCAAAGACACAACAGTGAACACAAGAAAGCAGGAGCAAAAGCCGAGGTTCTGGATGTTCCGTTTACGTCGTTTTAAAAAGGCAAGATAACCTCTTGTTTTAGAGGTCAGGATGATGGTTACTTTTTCTGGTGGTAGCAAGGATGGGAAGGGGTCAACCGAGGTACTTGGGAGTGCTGGAACTGTTCTGCCTCCTGATCTGGATGCTGGTGACGCGGGTGCGCTTACTTTGTGAAAATTCACTAAGCATTGTGCTTTGGTTTGCATTATATTGAATACTTCCTGTCTGCATGTTATTCTTCCAGAAAATATACAAAGGAAAGTAAGGGAGGAAGGAGGAGAGGGGAGAGAGGATGAAAGGAGAGCGGAAGGGTGGCAATGCTTGAAGGTAAAATCCTTGGAATCTGAAGATCTGCGTTTAGTTCTCACTCTGCCACGTGCTAGCTGTGTGACCTTGGACAAGCCACTAACCTCTCTGAGTCTTTTTTTTTTTTCCATCTATGAAACAGGAAACAAAAATGCCTACCTGCTTCATAGTGCAGTTGTGAGGACCATATGATGTAAGGGATATAAAAATTCTTCAGAAGGCAGTAGAGTACTGCAGGAGAGGAGTACTATTATTGTCATAATAGAGCTCTGCAGACAGAATTCCTGCAGAGTGTCAGTACCATCAATAAAGCTGAACCTAGGGCAGTCAGCGGGGAGGGCTGACATGGTGGCAGGGTATGTGTGTGTGGGTACAGGCAGGCTGGTTTATGGTCTTTCATTACATCTCCTCATCTAATCCCTTAATGGCCTAGGCCTCAGTGTACAAGAGCACCTGGAATAATCCCTGTGTTTATGTGAGATGGGTCTGTCTCATTCCTTTTTAAAGCAGATATAAATAGATGCCACACACACCCTCCTAATTACCTTTCCTAAGGTAGGACGCTTGCCTACTTCTAAACCTGCCAAATTCTTTAGATTAGCATATGCAGGACTGTCTGGGTATTAGGAAGGCAAGCCAGCCCTGTAGAAGAACCCCA
>SJXQ01011213.1:214955-228494 GCA_006408695.1 Aepyceros melampus | reverse complement strand
CCACCCCCACCCGCTTCCCCCCCTTTCTTGCTCCAGGCCTGAAACAGCTCTCTCAGAATATCTATGGATGTCAAAGTTGAGCCAGAAGAATCCCAGCGCCCCAGTTTAAGTGGGTCATGAGGAACCCAGGTCTGGGCTCAGCCTCGCCCTGGGAACTCAGCGCTCTACCTGGAGACTATGGGTTTTCTTCTGGGTCAGGGGGCAAAAGGGCAAAGTGAGAGTTGCCACATTTTCCCTGGAAGGATTCCATCTCGTGGTTCATGTCCCCTGGAGAATGAGTGCAAGTGGAAACCTTGAGTCTTCCCGGGTCTCTGTCGTCCCTTCTGTCCCTAGGCTTGAACTCCCTAGGCCTTATCTTAAGGGACACCAGGGTCCCAACTTCTAGTGGGTGGGGCCTGACCTGACTCTACCCACTGTGTGCAACACCAAGTCTGATGCATGTGTGTGAGCATTTAGCAAAACCGTCTGATGCCGGTACTTCTTGGGAGGAACAAATTGAGGCCTCCCCACTTCTACTTCCTTTAGAAAAATAAGAAAACATAAATTTTTCTATTAGATCCCTCAGTCTCCAGGAAAAATCTTTTTGAAAGCAATGACATTTTAATTTTCTTTTTATCATTCTACTCCACATGGTATCAGCACACACCCAGAGTGAGGTGTACATGTAGGTGTGAGTGACTCAGAGTGTGTGTGTGTAACTTGCAGAGAAAATGGTACACAAAAATCCAAATGTAGCAATGTGAGGTTAACAGGCAAGGATAGTATTTCCCACTTAAAATTATTTATCAATAGTTTCCCATAGAGTTCCCTTGTGTTGCTTGTGTTCAGTCATGTCTGATACTTTGTGACCCCATGGACTGTAGCCTGCCAGGCTCCTCTGTCCGTGGGATTTCCCAGGCGAAAATACTAGAATGGGTGGCCATTTCCTCCTCTAGGGATCTTCTAGACCCAGAGATTGAACTCACATTTCTTGCATCTCCTGCTTTGACAGGTAGATTCTTTACCACTGTGCCACCTATCAGTTTAGCTACCACATTTAAATATTGGTTTGCAGAGCCTAAACTAAATGATAGAAAGACCAAGAGACTGAGCAACTTAGACATAAAAGTAGCAGTTATTGCCCATTGAAAAATCAAATATAGATGAAAACATCTCTCTGAAAATGAAACTCTGGATTGAGAATGCAAACCATAAGGCAAAGATTCCATTTACTTTTTTGTTTCTATTCTCCCCCAATATTTAAGATTTAATCAATATTTCCCAATATTAAATGTTAGTAAATATTTATTTTCAACCATCTAAGAGTATGTGCGTGTATTCTAAGTCCCTTCAGTCATGTCTGATTCTTTGCAACCCTTTGACCTATAGCCCTCCAGGCTCCTCTGTCCATGGGATTCTCCAAGTTAGCATACTGGAGTGGGTTGCCATGCCCTCTTCCAGGATCTTCCCAACCCAGGGATTGAACCCATGTCTCTTACGTCTCCTGCCCTGGCAGGCGGGTTCTTTACCACTAGTGCCACCTGGGAAGCCCGTCTAAGAGTACAGTTCCTTGTTTTGCAGAACTGGTGCCAGCTGAACAGGATTCTGTAAGACTGTAGAATGGCCTTCCTCCTTGACACATCCTTCCAGGGTAGTTTAACACGGAGAACAGAGGGCCTCATGATAAAATGTGCTCCTGGCCTCTGAATATTATGTTTAAACAGAAGTCCTGTCTGCCTATTTGGTACCTTAGTTTCCAGAGACCTTTCACCTTTACCATCTCATTGGCTCTGCTCCCAGAGATGGGTGGGGAAACATCATGACCTGAAACGCAGAGACCAGGGGACCTGTTGATGTGGCCTTGGTGACTGGCCCAAGGCCAGGGCTGCTGGGCGATGGACACAGGGCAGAACCCCTGGCGGGACATGATGACCACCCCAAGGCCTGGCCCAGGCCAGCCAGAGAGGCTGCAGGGGCATCTTCGTGGGGTGAGAGGCAGACTGATTGTAAGGGCTCTCCCAACGCTTAATTCTGGTAACCTGGCCTGTGCTACAGGCTCTGGGGGAGTGGGTACCTTTGGGGATCCAATTTTTAACATTATCTCTTGGAAACCCAGATGCTTGAAGTGCTTCCTGGCTTAAAATACTCTGTTCAGATCCCACTGCCTGCAAGTCCCCCAACACTACAGGCCAAGCAGACCCCTTCAGCCCTTGCCAGCACAGACAGAGGGTTTGAGCACGCCAAGGGGGACAGCCCAGGGCTGACCGGTGCAAATCTCAGCCCCAGCTCCCCAGGCTCTTGCCTGCAAGGCCTTGGCTTCTATTTAAACATCTGGGCCTAGCTCACCAACCTTTTCTTCCAAGAAAAAGCACTTCCTTGACTAAACTTTCCTTTCTTTCTCTTTTACTTCAAATAAATTCTACTCCCACCCCCATTAAACAAAATATTTTTATATATTTGGCTGCCCAGGGTCTTAGTTGCGACATGTGGGACCTAGTTCCCTGACCAGGGATCGAACCTGGAACTCTTGTGTTGGGAGCAGGGAGTCTTAGCCACTGGACCACCAGGGAAGTCCCCCACCCCCATTTCTTTAATGTGTCCTTTTGTTTCTAGATGACAAAGAAAACCATGCCACCTCTTCGATTTCATTTCCCCCACCATGATCCATGCCTGCTGCATTTCGTTCACGTCTGCCCCAGACCCGGGTGCCCTGCCCTCTCTTCTGTGTCCGTAGCTCTGCTGTCCAGCCTCCAAGACATCCCAGAACAGTCCCTCTCCCACTCAGCCAGCCTAACACAACCATTTCAGATTCTTTCACGCATCTCCGAGTCTTTACATAGGCTGTTCCACGCTCTATTGTTATTTAAATTTCTATCTACTACCTTAATTTCTTATGAACCCCTCAGTCAGCTTCAACAAGTGTCAACGGTGGTCACTTTGGTTCCCCCGCCCTCCCCTACTCTGCCATTTTCTTTTTTGGTTTTTAAATCCTGGACATCGTCTCACGTTTTTCATCTCTATTGTGAAGAATTTGGATTCAAGGCTGCCGAGGTCCTTTTGGGTTCAGTTTGACTCTGAGCAGAAGCGAGGTTCCCTCTCGGGGAGTCCCTATTTGCCATGCGCTTGCTGCCCTCTGCTGGCAGGGCTGGCTCAGGACACCTCTGCCCTCAAAGAACCCAGGAGGCGAGGTGGGTGGGTGGGGAGGTACGGCGCAGGGACCGGGTTCTAAGGGATGAAGGAGAGTCTGAGTGGATGGGTGGGGACTGCCTCGCCCGGGTTTGGTTAAAACGCTGAGACCTGAGCGTTCCCCGTTCAACCACATCTGTACATCCAAGCAGGAAAGATCACTAGGGCAGGTCAGATAGTCTGCAGCGGTCTCACCCGCTTCGCTGCACAAAACTAGCATCCAGGCCCCACCCTGGACCAACAGTCAAACTCCTGAGGGGCCAGGGATCAAGCATCCTTATATACTAAAAGCCCCCCGGCTGCGTCTAACATTCAAGCGTGCCAAGAACTGCTGGGCCAACACGCTGATGTTGGTATGCATCTTGAGCCCAAAGCTAAGAAGTAGTGATAAAAAAAAAAAAAAGCTCATTGGGGAAAAGAATAAGTGAAGACTTGACCTCACAATACAAATTACCTTTGGCCTATCTTAAAAAGTTCCCTTCCGAGTGCTGACAGCTTCGGGCCAGACAGTTTTGGTTGAGTAACCAGTACCATGGATTTGCTAGGGATGCTACTCCTAAATCTGGCTTCCTTTTTTGAGATATAGTTCTACATTTGGGTGAACAGTACCACTGTTCTGTTCTGGCTTTTTACATGTCTGCATTTGTTAAGACTCCTTTCTTTGCAGATAACAGAATTCGGCTGTCACTAAGTTAGGTCAAAAATGAGAACTTGCTAGAAGGGTACTGAGACGCCACCTGCAGGGCTCCTTGCCAGGAGCAGATGGCAAACAGGACACAAGGAAATGGACTCTGTCCTTTGCCTCTGGTTCTCCGCACATCTAATTCATTGCTTATTTCTCATGGCAAATGTGTTTACTGGTCATTAATCCACACGGTGGTACATGGCCACCAACAGATCCTGACTCACCTGCGTTCAGCTTCAGCTGCTGGAGAAAAACTCCTTTTTCCTCTGCCTAGGTCCAAAAGTCCAGGCAGACACTTTCACGCCAGAGCCCCACTCATGAGCCAGTCAACTGTGGCCTGCAGGGCTGACTATGTAATTTGTCCAACCTGATGCCAGATGGAAAAAAGCAAGGGAAAGTCCCGTTAACAATACATAGTAAGGCTCTTCCTTTCTTCTCCCATCTCTCAAATTATCACAGTGTGTTTTATTTTCTATTTAACACCAATCTAAGTAAAGAAAACTCTAAATTTTAAATTACCAGTGTGAATTTTACCACTCGTCTCTGGGTCATGCAGTGCCACTTTTAAATGGTAATATCAGAGCATTTAGCTCACATGCAGAACCACTGAAATTACATAACTAGTATTTTGTGACTCATGGGCCGGAAGAGATAAAGACAAACCACAGTCCTCAAGATTGGAAGGAAGACGAGGGGTTGCACCAGGTTCCCCCAGAGTGTGGGGGCACAGGATGAGTTGGGAGAGTCAGGAGCCTGGGATCTCTGCCCCACCTCTAGCCACCAAGCCCACCTATAGGATGGCACCCCTAGACCCCCGGGCAGGGTCTAGGGAAGATGAGCCAGGTGTCCCCCCTTCCCAGATCCAGCCCTCAAACCCACAATAAGCTATCACTCGCCAAAGATCTTTAAACTCCTGTGCCAGGAAACATGCAGTATTAGACCAGGAGTGGGCAGAGGCTTTCCCAGGCCAACACACAGCCACAATGCTGCCTGCCCAGGGCAGGGATGGCCAACACCATGCCCACTCCAAGATGCTTCAGGATGAATGCACCCCATGCCTACCTTCACACCTAAGCCTAGGCCCCTGAGGAATGGAGGGCAATGGTGGTCAAAGGGAGAGCAGAGAAGGGTGGCCAGGCTGGGCGCAGGGCACCAGGGGCAGGAGAACAGACAGCTGAAAACCCGCCCTGGGGAAGAAGCCAAGGATGGAGCGCTCGTGGGTGAGGCTCCAAGCCCCAGTGCATGCTCCAGTGTCCCCTCGACTCTGCTCCCTAACCACAAATTCAAAGATATGACAATTAAGAATCTCCACAGGGGACTCCCCTGGCAGTCCAGGGTGAAGACTTCACCTTCCAACGCAGAGGGTGTGGGTTCCCTCCCTGGTCTGGAAGCTAAGATCCTACATGCCTCAACAGCCAAAAAAAAAAAAAAATTCAAAATATAAAATAGAAATAGTATTGTGACAAATTCAATAAAAATTAAAAAATAAAAAGAAGAATCTCCACTTGGCAACCACAGAGCATTAAACCCCAAGCATTAGAGCCCCTCTCCCCAGTCATGTGTTTATTGGGCGGCCCTGGTGGCCTGGGATGGAGGTGGAAGTGTGGGGTCAGGAGATAACCTTCTAAAGAAACAGTTCTCAGAAATTAAGACGGAGAATGTTGGGAAAGCCAACTGTTTTCATTTTTGCCTTTCAAATCCGTAAACATTAGGCTGCATGTGTTTTCAGCAACTTGACTGTGCATGTGTGTGTGTTAGTCACTCAGTCGTGTCCAACTCTTTATGATCCTGTGGACTGTAGCCCGCCCGGCTCCTCTGTCCATGGAATTCTCCAGGCAAGAATAATGGAGTGGGTTGCTATTCTCTTCTCCAGGGGACCTTCCCGACCAGGGATCCAACAGGGGTCTCTCTTGTTGCAGACAGATTCTTTACCATCTCAGCCAGCAGAGACATTTTTCACTCAGCAGTATTTTATGCACTAAAGCTACCTTATATTGAATAGTTATACTGTAACAGATTAGCTAAGGTATTTACCATGGACTTCGGAACTCCACATGTTCTGGCCCATCACTCTCCCCTCTGCCTGTCTGCCCATCACACACTAAGCATTTAGTGCTTACGCATTTGCTCCTGCCAGCGTGGTCCCCTCCCTCATGGCGACAGCCTATTGGCCTTACCTTAGAGTTTTGCTTCTATCCTGATGTGTGATGCTACCCACGGACAGGTGTTTCTAAGACAACCCTGATGCTGCTGATCCAGGGAGTTCTTTCTTACAATCACTGTTTAGACCCCATGCAAGGCAGCCGCTACAGACTTGTGAGCAGCTCCCAGGGGTAAGATGGGGCCTGCAGAATAGACTTGCCTCAAGTGCTGCCCCCTGCTATCCTGAGAGGAGAAGACAGAAGCAAGCCAAAGAGAAGAAGAAAAGTCCTCCCAAACTGAGGACTTCTCTTTGAACATCATTAACTGACTTATGACTTCCCAGGTGGAACGAGTGGTAAAGAACCCACCTGCCAATGCAGGAAGCATGGGATATGTGGGTTTGATCCCTGTGTCAGGAAGATCCCCTGGAGGAGAAAATGGTAACCCATTCCAGTATTCCCATGGATAGAGGAGCCTGGTGGGCTACAGTCCATGAGGTCACAAAGAGTCTGACCAGAGTCGAACACAGCTTAGCTACTGAGCATGCCCGCAACTAATTTAAAAAGATGAGACTGTCATCAAGCAGGTAACTTCGCTCAAGCACTGTAGGGAGTGGACAGACAGGATAGGAGAAATGGTGGCAGAGGGGATATCCTCCAATTAGCACAGCAGCTAACAAACTTCTATAACCCTGCCCTAACTCATCCCATCCACAGGGTTGCCCACACCTAGCTTCTCAACATCCCAGCAATTCACTATCACCGCTTCCTCGCATCATGGGGTGACGGCAGAGAGTGACAGTGTTGCCCCTGGAAGTCATCCAGGGAATGTCAGGGTTCCCCAACACTGGGTGCTGGAGTTGTGCTTCTCCACACCTTTGCCCTAATCAATATTTTCCAGCTTTTTATAATCTGATGAGTGAAAACCGAATCTCATGCTATCAATTTGTATTTTTCATCAAGGCAACTCATACTTGTTGCCTCTTCATTTCTCTTGACCACTTTTCTGATGAGTTTCTTTTCTTACTGATTTACGGTAGCTCTTGGAGTTTGGGGGCTTCCTGCATAGCTCAGTTGGTAAAGAATCTGCCGGCAATGCTGGAGACCTGGGTTCGATTCCTAGGTTGGGAAGATTCCCTGGAGAAGGAAATGGCAACCCACTCCATATTCTGGCTTGGAAAATCCCAAGGACAGAGGAGCCCGGCAGGCTACAGTCCATAGGCCACAAGAGTCAGACATGACTTAGCGCTATCTTTCTTTTCGAGTTTTTGTTACCATCGATCCTTTCTAGATATAGCCGTTGTTTTTGTCTTGCTATTTTACTATTTGTCTTGTAACTTTATGATGTGCCCATTACTACCCTGTGGCAACCTCCCTGAGATTTGCTAGAGGACAAGTGTTGACAAAAATAATCAATATATGATCACTAATAAGAATAGAAAAGAGTTTTATTTGAGCCAAACTAGTCCAGAAGCCCGCTTCACAGATTATTCTGAGAAACTGCTCTGGAGAAGTAGGGTTTTCAGCCCAGTTTTATACCTCATCAGAACAAAGAACATTAAACAAGTCAGGGTTACATTTCTTCAAGGTTTCAGAAAAAAAAAAAAAGACCAGCACATACATAGCAAGTCAACATGGCCTTGGCACCTGGGAAGGGAGTCTTATCATCAAAGGAGAACCAGCATTGGCTTCCCGGGAAGGAAGGCATTTAATCTTTATTTTTAACACAGACATTCTTTACTCCTGGTCAGTGTGCTGGTTTCTTTAATAATTGAAGCAGCTGTACAGTGTATGTTTGACAGGCCACAAAGGGGCTACTTTAGTTAGCGTAAAATTCAAGTGAACTCATGTATAAAGCCAGAATGACTTCCCTATATCTTGATATGAAAAAATTTCTTTTATCATAAGGGAGTGTGTACAATACATAGCCTGCCACACCATCCGCTCTCAATAATCGCTAGCAGGGCAGCCGCTGCCGCTGTTTTCTAACACACGTCTGACACTCAGAGGCCCCGCAGTCCCAGGCCTGCTGGTCTTCAGTAACGCGCAGCACCGTGAAACCAGCGTAATAGAATATGTCGACTGTTCTGCAGAGTGCTAATCTAATGCCATTTGGATGGGATCATGTTTCGTCTTGTGGGGTTTCCATGTGAGCGTTTGTGAGCACTGAAGCTGGGCTCTAAAGTAGCGGGGAAGACTGAAAGCTGTGTGGTGCGATCTAACTCAGCGTTCCTCCTTTGCCACCACCCCTCCATCAGCCGGCCCCTGAGCACTGCAGCCTCCAGGAAGGTCTGCCCTACTTGGACATGGTGATTAAAGAGACCTTGAGGATGTACCCACCGGCTTTCAGGTAAGCCTGCACCCCAGGTCTTCAGCCTGTCACCACCTGTGTTGTGAAGGATGCTGGACCCAAGCTCCTGGAGGGGAAGGTCTGAGTATTGGGAGGCATCTCGGGGGGGCACTGGACACCATGCCTGACACACGGTCACCATGGCAGTAAATGTCCGGCCTATATTCCTATATGTTAACTATCTTTTCAAAGCGTCATTGCTGTTTTCTTAACACGACCTTCCTCCCCAACCCAAGCCAATCTCTTTGGCCTCCTAGCCTCAGATGACTTTTGCTCTTTCCCTGGCCAGTTCATTCATTCCAGCTACTTATTAAGCATCTACTTTATGCCATGCGCTGGGAAATCAGCCAAAACAGATAAAGCATCTGCCTTTGGAGTTGACAGTCCAGAGGGGAGCATCCAAAGCCTGGGATGCTCCTTCATTCTCTCCAACAATCCGCACCCCACGCCATCCTCAGAGCTCCCACCCAGGACTTAGTGCTCCAGGAGGTCTGACTCAGCCAGCCTCACCTGTTCCCTACTGGCTCTCTCCCCACCACAGCACTCTGCATACTGACTCTACTTCATATTATATTTTTGGACACTTTTCAACTGCTCTGCAACATTTCACCAACGTGCATCCAGCCACACCAACCTGTAAAAGCCTTGAGAGGAGGAATCAGGTCTTCTGCTTCTTTCAAATTCCCCCTAAATGAGATGCTACCAAATTCCAGGCTCATTCGCCCCAAGCACAGTAAGCCAAGTGCTGAGATGCTGAGGTTTGCAGCAGAGAAGACACGTTCACAAAGCAGCCAAGTGTGGAGACAGAACAAATCTCCAGGCTGCCTCCCCCACGTCAAGTAGCCCAGGTATTCATGGATAAAGTAGCAGCTGAGGAGCATGGGGAAAGGTAATGATTGGAGATGAGAAAAAGGTGAGGCAATTGTAGTTCTAAGCAGGTGCAAGGAAGCGATAGGTGTCTCCATGGGAAGCAAGTTCAGAATATGGCGGCCTTAGCGTCAAAACAAAAGATAGTTTTGAGCCCTCTGAGGTCAAAAAGTCAGCAAGAAGCCACTTACACATGCCCAGATGGAGCGTCAGAGGTCTTAACCAGTCTTAACTGGCTCAAGCTCCAACTAGACACAGCTGTCTCCAAGTTCCTGAAAAAAAAAACAACTTGGGAAAATATCTTACTGTTGAAGCTGCCTGGTCCTTACAGTACGTGTAGGTTGTTGTGTAGCAACAATTAAAGCAAGCTTCATCAATGAAGGCAAGCTGAATGGATCTAATTGAGGACTACCCTGAGTTTCAGAGGCAGCCCATGGAGCACAGGGTCTTAACGTGGGTCTCCAGACCCTCAGAGAGCGAAATGTTGCCAGAGCTCAGGCTCTAGGAACAGAGGCAACCCAGAGCATGTAACTTACAAATTCTACTCTGAATCTCTAGGAAGCATTGTACCACATAAACCATATGGAGGTAACTTTTGCCATTTTAAAAAGAGAAAATGTGGATGATGTGAAGGTATCTCAAAATTATATTCCAAACCGAAAATATCCTAGCTAGTGTGATTGTAGATATTGTCCAAAACGTTCAGACCCAGAGCCAAGAGAGAATTCCCAGGGTGTGCGTCAAATCACATCCTCAAGCACACATGCTTTCAGTCTCCTGGCCCAGGAGCAGACAGGAACGCCAGCGCTTGCCTCGTTGCTCTGCTGACACCAGTATTAAGACCTGATCCTGGGACTTCCCTGGTGGTCCAGTGGTTAAGACTCTGAGATTCCACTGCAGGGGGCACAGGTTCGATCCCTTGTTGGGAAACTAACAGTCTGCCTGCTGAGTGGCCAAAAAAAAAAAAAAAGAAAAGACCCAATTTCACGGGCCTTACCTGACCTCCTCGGGACCTCAGAGCAAACTGTCACCCGGTCTATTTTTTGTTTTTGTTTTTTAATGATTTATACCAGCTTCCTTCCAAGGGAACTGTGGGCAGCTGCTATACACATGAAATTCAAAATAAGACATTCAGTGATATAACAGATCAAAGACTGTTCAGAGGAAAGAGTCCTTGACAGGACACTAGAGATGGTGACAACTGGGGTCAGGCTTGGTGGCTGAGGCTCCCAGGAGAGAAGAAAACTGGTTGAGTTGAAACTTCCTGCTCTATTGGGAGGAAAGTGTAGAAACTGATCAAAGACGCATCATTTCCTGGATCTAAAGTCAATCAAGCATTGATCACATGAGACCGTGCATAGATGACATGTGGAGTGACAAAGTCCACAGTCTCTTCAGCACTAAAGTTCTGCAGGCAATTCTCCTCCTGATCCTTTATAAGTAGCAAAGTGTAAAAGGAAGTCAGTGAAGGCATTGTTCTAGGGAACTGGGATGCTGCGATCTCACCTGAGGGCAGGACAGAACCCAGAGTATCTAGATGGATTTGTTAAAATTTCCACTATATTAAAAAAAAAATAGATCCAGGTTTCCCTAATGACAGAGCCAGTCTGGACAGAAAGTCAAGACAGTCTTGGTCCTGCCAAGAGTTTACTGTGTGATCCTGGGTAAGTTCCGGGCTGTCCTGGGCTTCTGTTTCCTGTGCCTTTAGAGGGCACTCGACACCCGCTCTGCCTACTCCGGAAGTGTGGGGAAGTGAGACAGCAGACCTGGAAACATGCTACCCCTGCAGGCAGGGTGTCGAACGAGGCATGAAGTAAAGAGCAAGAAGCATATGAGTTGAATGGCCTCCACCCAGTCTGGCTCCAGTCTCAGGCAAGCCACGGTCTCCCTTCCTCCAGACCTACTCCAGTGGTGGTTTAAACCCAATCACTCTGTTGACTTCTGTCATCAAACAACAGAAGTGAGAGAGGCAGACAAGAGGCCCATTTGCTTTATCCCAGGCATAGCATTTGGGGGTAAACATAGAATTTTGCTTTTAATTTTATTTTACTTTATTATTTTCATCTCAGAAAAACGCTTGACTTTTCCCAAGCACTGACACATTTGACTGATACTCTTATTCCTAAAAATATAAACCCTCAAAATTGCCTTTGTGGAAAATTTAACAATTCTCTTTGAAGAATTATTAATGTTGATCCAGGAATCTATGCAATATAATTCAGCAGATTCTGGCCTGGTATGCAGCACCAATATTTTGGCTACCTGACACAGAGAGCCAACTCATTGGAAAAGACCCTGATGCTGGGAAAGATTGAGGGCAGGAGGAGAAGGGGACAACAGAGGATGAGATGGTTGGATGGCATCACCGACTCAATGGTCATGCGTTTGAGCAAGCTCTGGGAGACAGGAAAGGACAGGGAAGCCTGGTGTGCTGCAGTTCCTGGGCTCACAGAGTTGGACATGACCTAGCAACTGACCAAACAAAAAATGCGACCTAGTCTAGCCAGATAAGAGGCTGGATGATGTACAGAAGGGAAGGCCCCCTTTTCTGGCTTTTAGGGGGTATTGCCTCTAGAACCAAGCTCTTCTGGTAACTGAAAAGGAAGGAGGTTGGGGTATACCCTTATCTGCTCCCCCAGGACTAAGGGTGCACACATCGGAGCCCCTGCCTGCTCTGATTAGAGCAAGAGTGTATTGTGGCCAGTTCCGAGCACATGATAATTGCATTTGTTGCTTAGGAGTCTCACAGCCTTGGCCTTTCACGTTCCTGATACAGTGAAGGCTCGTGACAGAGTGACAAATGTAGCAGGGAGCCACGAGTTACTCTTAATTTCTTTTATAAGCAGGAACGGGGTACAACAGTGATTTGTGTAATAACTTTATCTCCTCTGAGATATTTAGGGAAACCTAGTTCTGCAACCTGAAATAAAAGCCAGCATAAATTATTTTTAATTTTTAAAATTACCAAAATAAAATTGCTTATACTTAAGAATGAAGAAATACAGAAGGATCCAAAGAAAAAGTCCGCCCCCACCTTGGTCCCCCACCATCCTCTGCCTAGCGCCACCCCTTACAGGAGGTCATGGTAGAAGTGCAGGTATTCTTCTCTAAACATTATGTTCATAGGCAGACATATATGGTCTAGCCTTTTCAAATAAGACGTAAATGGTATTAAGCCATTGTCATTTGGTACAAGAAACAATCTGATCAAGATATTTTCCTCTCCAGAAGAAGTTCTCCATAGCCACACAGACAATGAAGGGGAACAGATGTGAAAACCCAAATTTTCTGTAGGTAAAGCAAGTGTCAGACTTTATTTTTGGGGGCTCCAAAATCACTGCAGATGGTGACTGCAGCCATGAAATTAAAAGATGCTTACTCCTTGGAAGAAAAGTTACGACCAACCTAGATAGCATATTCAAAAGCAGAGACATTACTTTGTCGACTAAGGTCCGTCTAGTCAAGGCTATGGTTTTTCCTGTGGTCATGTATGGATGTGAGAGTTAGATTGTGAAGAAGGCTGAGCAATGAAGAATTGATGCTTTTGAACTGTGGTGTTGGAGAAGACTCTTGAGAGTCCCTTGGACTGCAAGGAGATCCAACCAGTCCATTCTGAAGGAGATCAGCCCTGGGATTTCTTTGGAAGGAATGATGCTAAAGCTGAAGCTCCAGTACTTTGGCCACCTCATGCAAAGAGTTGACTCATTGGAAAAGACTCTGTTGCTGGGAGGGATTGGGGGCAGGAGGAGAAGGGGACAACCGAAGATGAGATGGCTGGATGGCATCACGGACTCAATGGACGTGAGTCTGAGTGAACTCCGGGAGATAGTGATGGACAGGGAGGCCTGGTGTGCTGTGATTCATGGGGTCGCAAAGAGTCGGACACGACGAACTGAACTGAACTGAAAGCAAAGGTGTGGCCCTGACGGGAATGGGAAGAAGGCATGGTGGCCAGGGGACGATCCCTGCACGGCTTTCAATACCGAGGCTCTCGTGCACCCCAACACCAGGCATAAGACAGATTCTTCAGGCTGAAGGAAGGGATGGATGAACCTAGAGACCCCAGGGTCCAGAGCAAGTACGGTTAACAGCTAAAGCAGCAGTGGGGTTGGGGTAAGGGTTGGTCTCTGTCCGGGTCACCTCAGGAAGAAGGCTGGACCTCCCATCCGCCAGCCCCTCCCACACTGCAGACCTGAGCCCCAGCACAGCCACCCCTCGGGCTCTCCATCTCGTCTCTGCTTTGCCTCAAGGCGAGGGTGACCCGTGTGTCCCCGCAGGTTCACGCGGGTAGCGGCACAGGACTGCAAGGTGCTGGGCCAGCTCATCCCCGC
>SJXQ01011213.1:131732-214807 GCA_006408695.1 Aepyceros melampus | reverse complement strand
CAGCTCATCCCCGCGGGCGCTGTGCTGGAGACAGCCGTGGGCGCTCTGCACTACAACCCCGAGCACTGGCCGAACCCCGAGAACTTCAACCCCGAGAGGTGAGTGCTGCCCTTTCAAGAGGGCTGGTGGGGGAAGTGAGTGTGAGGATTGGAAGCAGCTGCCAGGAGACAGAGATTTAGTGAAGTGCCCCCAAAGTCAAAAGCTGCGGCAATCAGAGAGAAGTTTTTGAGGCATAATTTCTAAAGAAACTAAGTGTACCATTTTTGAAGAGCTCAAAACACAATTCAGAGGTTTAGCCATTTCCACAGCACTGCATGCAAGTAACCAGGCACTTTCAGGTGGGTGTCCACTGTTCACACCAACAGGACACCTTTCAGAAACACGTTAAGATGTAGCAGGATATCACTTCCTTTTTTAAAAAATGAATGCCTGTTCCAAAAGAAGAGTATCAACAATTTCTTCAGGAATCCATGAAGCCCGGCTATGCTAACATGGTAGACCTGAATACTCTCTTCTGTCCCCCGCGTGGATTTGGTCCATTGTCTAAATTTCATTTCCAGACTCCCAATTTAAAACGTCTGAGCAGGCATCTGCACTTCCTCCTCATGCTGCCTCCTGGCTGATCTGGCAAGTGAGGGGCTGGCCAGCTGGCAGCTGTGTTTCCACCGTTAGTGGCTCCACCTTCCTGTTAACGCAGCCCTGACTCTACAACCCTGGTCCCTGGGAAAACCATGGCAGTAGCACCCAGATAAGCAACACTGTGCTGCTCAGCAGCTCCTGGAATTACGGTAGAGATCCAGACACATAAAGAGCAGCTGCAGGGTTTACAGCATCACCTTTGAAAACAAATGGCCTTGAAACAAAAAGGGCTTCTCTGGTGGCTCAGGCAGTAAAGAGTCTCCCCCACAGTGCAGGAGACCCAAGTTGGATCCCTGGGTCGGGAAGATCCCCTGGAGAAGGAAATGGCAATCCACTCCAGTATCCTTGCCTGGAGAATTCCACGGACAAAGGAGCCTAGCAGGTACAGTCCATGGGATCACAAGGAGTCGGACACGATTGAGTGACTTCACTTGAAAACAAAGAGTGCCTTAACATGAAAAGTGGGTCAAAGATTCTTGGGCCCATGAGATCCAGAGGCAGTAGTAAGTGAGCTGGCCACTATTACAAAATAGTGGTTGTCACCTAGGGTTACTGTCATGGAACATGTGTGGCAAATGTCATTTGGAGCTGAAGAAGAGCTTCCAGTGAGTCAAATACTGCCACCTCCAGAGGTTCAAGTTGCATTCTTGAACCAGAAAGGCAAATGTGGGCAGGGAGACAGCTCCCATCATGGCATCAAGAGACAAACTGGTAGGACAAGGCCGTCAGAGGGGGCTGGTGCCCAGGGACTCTGCTTAGGAAGTGGATGCCGGCTGGCTAGGGTCACCCTCTGGCTGCTGGGGAAACTGGAGCCACAAGTGAAGCTAGGGCTGTGGTTCCTTTGAGACTTTCATCCCAGATTCTAGTGAGTCTGTGGGCACATTAACCACGCCGTGAATTCATAAGCAGCAGCAGAGAGGGCAAAATTGATGTTCCCGGTGATTCTTTAAATTCAACAGTGCCTGGAGGGCTTAGCAGGACAGGAGGAGAGGAGCCCGGACTGAAGCATGTGGAAGGGTGGCCACCTGCTCCGGAGCCTTGAGGACTGACGGGTCCAGCAGAAAACGACCCTGCTGACCCCAAGGGGCGGGGCGCGGGGCGCAGTGGGGTGGAGGGTTGAGGCCCCACCTGCCTGGTAGGAGGAGCTTGAAGCCTTGTGTAGGGCGGAGGTGTTCCAGGCCCACCCTGACCGCGCTGCCCTGCAGGTTCACGGCCGAGGAGCAACAGCGCCGGCGGCCCTACACGTACCTGCCATTCGGAGCGGGCCCCCGGAGCTGCCTCGGGGTGCGGCTGGGGCTCCTGGAGCTCAAGCTGACGCTGCTCCACGTCCTGCGCAAGTTCCGGTTCGAAGCCTGTCCCGAGACGCAGGTGAGCCCCACCCGCTGCTCCGGGTGCAGGGGTACCCTTGCACCCCAACTTCCCACTCCAAGAGCCTTCTACCCGCCGCACCTCCTGCCTGCTCAGGCCGCTTCCCTTTCCGGAATGCCATCCCTCCCGCTTCCCCACCCCCAGTCTAATCCCATCCTCCGAATCCAGATTGGTGTTCCCTCAGACCCCAAAGTGGCCCCTGACAAGTCCTGCGCACAAGGCGTCTCCCATTCCTAGCCCTACCCCAGGTGCCAGTTCCTCCAGGAAGCCCTCCCTGACGACTTTGCCAGCCACAGCAGACGGCTACTTTTTTTTGAAGTCCTGTTTCAAGTGTGCTCCATACCTGCACTGTCTGGTATTATAGCCACTAGCCACACGTGGCTGTTTATATTAGTAATAAATCAATACAATTAAAAATCCAGCCCATTTGCATTAACCACACTTCAAGCACTCAGTACCCACTTTCACTAGTGGCTGCCACAGGGGATAGGACAAGTCTAGATCGTCTTGTTTCTTGAGCCTATAACTGGTCTTCCATCAGGACTCGAAGACATTGATTGGAAAGCCTGCCTGACCCCAGCACTAAGGCCTGGTGGCACTTCTCTCCTTGGAGGTCCCATGGTCGCCACTGAACAGTCCTTTCACACGCAGCTGTAGAGGATACTCTACTTCTAGAGTAATTCTGTGGCTTTTCTTCCTAATCTCCATCCCACCATCGATCTGCCTAAATTGGACATAAGGAAAGCCTTCTGAATGGCAGCGGACTTTCAGCAGGGAGCTCTCCCCAAGCCCCTGAGAAAGGGAGAGGGGGTCCTACTCAGTTTCTGGCTGGGCCCCAGGGTGAGAGATGAGAGATGAGGAAGGCCTGGGGTTTCGTTCACCACTTGGCACTCTGTGCCCTTGGGCAGGTCGGGTGGCCTCTCTGAACCTGTATGTTTTCATTTGCAGTGCTCTGCTCCCACCTTACAAGCAGGCTTATTAGAAGGATAACTGGGGGACCCCTCCTCTGCAAGATTCCCTGGTAGCTCAGCTGGTAAAGAATCCCCCTGCAATGGTGGAACCCCTGTTTGATTCCTAGGTTAGGAAAATTCCCTGAGGAGGTACAGGCTACCCACTCCAGTATTTTGGGGCCTCCCTGGCTGCTCAGTTGGTAAAGAATTCACCTGCAAGGTGCCATACCTAGGTTCAATCCCTAGGTTGGGAAGATCTGGAGAAAGGAATGGCTACCCACTCCAGTATTCTGGCCTGGAGAATTCCATGGACAGAGGAGCCTGGCAGGCTACAGTCCATGGGGTTGCAATGAGTCAGATACAACTAAGCAACTTTCATTTTCCTCTGCGGGACGTTATTAACATAGGAAAGGGGTGATTCCCTATCCAAAACCAGGCCCAAGACACAACTCTGTGGCCTCTGAGTCCCCTGGGGAGGCCACTTTGCTCACTCTCAGACCTGCCCTCCCTCAGCCCAATTCCCACAACCTGCCTCAGGCCCATTCCCAGGGAATTTTCTCGTCAATAGGGTTAATTCTGACAGATATCTTAAATTTCCTCTATTTTAGGTACCACTGCAGCTAGAATCCAAATCTGCCCTAGGTCCAAAAAATGGCGTCTACATCAGAATCGTCTCCCGCTGACACCACCTTCTCATCCAAAGAAAATCCTCATGTGGAAATGTGGATTTTTGTTAGAACACCAAAGAAGCAGTTGAAAGCATGCGTGGCCTATGAATATAAAAGTGGTCATTTATGTAACATTTTCTAAATGCTTAATAAATGTGTGTTGCACTTAAGTTTCGGAGAAGGCGATGACACCCCACTCCAGTACGCTTGCCTGGACAATCCCATGGATGGAAGAGCCTGGTGGGCTGCAGTCCATGGGGTCGCTAAGAGTTGGACACGACTGAGCGACTTCACTTTCACTTCTCACTTTCATGCATTGGAGAGGAACTGGCAACCCACTCCAGTGTTCTTGCCTGGAGAATCCCAGGGATGGGGGAGCCTGGTGGGCTGCTGTCTATGGGGTCGCACAGAGTCAGACACAACTGACGTGACTTAGCAGCAGCAGCAGCACTTAGTTTTGACTTGCTGCTGCTGCTAAGTCGCTTCAGTCATGTCCAACTCTGTTGGTGTTTAAAAAACAGATCCTCCTCTCAATAAAGGACTGGTGCTAAATGAGTTAAAACATAGTTTGGACAACATGACTGAGAACTTGGGGTTTTGGAAGAAATTCCGGCCTCAGGATGGAAGGCATCTACAGGGTAAGGGACACACAGATGCTCAAGTGGTCCTGATGGCCCAAGTATGGGGGTCTTTTCAGTGTCTGGTGCATTGTGGTGTTTAAGAGAATAATGTTGACCAGAAGCTCAACTTTAAAAGTGGTTCAAAAGCTTTATTATGCTTTGATTTTTCTAGGTAGACTACTAGCAACATTCTAAGTTTCAATGCACAGAGAAGTGATGAGGCCAAAATGTACTTTTTTTTTAGATTTTTTTATTTTTTTAAAGATTATTTATTTGGCTGCATGGAATCTTAGTTGCATCATGTGGTCTCTAGTTCCCTGACCAGGGATCAAACCCCAGCCCCCTGAATTGGGAGCTCAGAGGCTTAGCCACTGGGCCACCAGGGAAGTCCCATCCTTTTTCTTTTAAAGAACATCCTATCGTAATGCTCTGTGGTGACCTGAATGGGAAGGAAGTTAAAAAGGGAGAGGTTATATGTATATATATAGCTGATTAATTTTGCTGTACAGTAGAAACTAACACAACATTGTAAAGCAACTGCTGTTGCTGATCAGTCGCTCAGTCATGTCTGACTCTTTGCGACCCCATGGACTGAAGCACTCCAGGCTTCCTTGTCCTTCACCATCTCCTGGAACTTGCTCAAACTCATGTCCATTGAGTCAGTGATGCCATCCAACCATCTCATCCTCTGTCATTCCCTTCTTCACCTGCCTTCAATCTTTCCCAGCATCAGGGTCTTTTCCAATGAGTCAGCTCTTTGCATCAGGTGGCCAAAGTACTAGAGCTTCAGCATCAGTCCTTCCGATGAATATTCAGGACTGATTTCCTTTAGGATGGACTGTTCGGATCTCCTAGCAGTCCAAGGACTCTCAAGAGTCTTCTCCAACATCATGTTCAAAAGCATCTATTCTTCAGTGCTTAACTTTCTTTATGGTCCAACTCTCACATCCATACATGACTACTGGAAAAACCATAGCTTCGACTATACAGACCTTTGTTGGCAAAGTCATGTCTCTGCTTTTGAATATGCCATCTAGGTTTGTCATAACTTTTCTTCCAAGGAGCAAGCCTCTTTTAATTTCATGGCTGCAGTCACCATCTGCAGTGATTTTGGAACCCCAAAAAATAAAAGTCTGCCACTGTTTCTTTCCATTTTTCCCCATCTATTTGCCATGAAGTGATGGGACCAGATGCCATGATCTTAGATTCTTTTAATGTTGAGTTCTAAGCCAGCTTTTTCACTCTTTCACCTTCATCAAGAGGCTCTTTAATTCCTCTTCACTTTCTGCCATAAGGGTGTGTCATCTGCACATCTGAGGTTATTATTTCTCCCATCAATCTTGATTCCAGCTTGTTACTCATCCAGCCCAGCATTCACATGATGTACTCTGCATGTAAGTTAAATAAGCAGGGTAACAATATATAGCCTTGACACACTCCTTTCCCAATTTGGAACCAGTCTGTTGTTCCATGTCCAGTTCTAACTGTTGCTTCCTGACCTGTATACAGGTTTCTCAGGAGGCAGGTTAAAGTGGTCTAGTATTCCCATCTCTTTAAGAATTATCCAGTTTGTTGTGATCCACACAGTCAAAGGCTTTACCATAGTCAGTGAAGCAGAAGTAGATGTTTTTCTGGAACTCTTGCTTTTTCTGTGATCTAACGGATGTTGGCAATTCGATCTCTGGTTCCTCTGCAACTATACTCCAAAATTTTAAAAAAAGCATTATAATTTTGTTTCTGGCTATGCTAGGTCTTTGTAGCTGTGTGCTGTGGGCTTTCTTTAGTTGCAGTGAGTGGGTACATGGGCTTCTTGTTGCAGAGCACAGGCTCAGTAGTTAGGACATGCAGGTTTAGTTGCTCAGAGGCATGTAGGATCTTCCTGCATCAGGATCAATCCCGTGGCCCTTGCGTTGGCAGGCAGATTCTTAACCACTGTACCACCAGGGGAGGTCCCCATCCTATCATAATTTTGATCAAAGAATCAAAATACAGAGCTGAATTTATTAAAAGTAATTATTGTGTTGCTGAGAAGTTCAAATGTAACAAAACTTGCAAACTGAAACTCAGATCTGCTGCCAGCAGCCGTGTGGTCTTTTCACCTCTGTGCCGTTTCCTCATGTATAAAACGAGGACGCTGACCTAGATCACCAGCCCCCTCCTCTGTGCAACACCTGAGCAGCATCACAGGGTTGATGTTGTATAGGCAAAAGAGCAGGAATCTGCAAGGATGTGGTACCAAGGCTGACCCTCCGGTAAGAAGTACAGGCTGTTGCAGGACAGCCTCCCCGTGTCCACCGCTGTGATTGCGGCTTCTGCTGTTTTTTCTCCCTGCCTCCCGCCCCCAGCACCCCATGTTTCCCCCAAAGCACCCGCCCCACCTGCAGAGTTCCCTTCCCTGTCTGCCCTCTTAGAATATAAGCTGCCAGCCTCATGACTGTTGTCAAGTCTCTCTCTCACACACACACATAAGCATGCTCTGCATCCCACTACCTCTTTGCATGGGAATTCTGAGAGGTCTTTTTGACTTCTTTCCCATCACAATGCCCACTCCCCTCCCATGCCCACAGGAATAGCTGCCCTCCCCTCCCACCCACAATCCAGCTTCATGGACCCCAGCCCTTTCCTCAATGTCCAGACCAGGTAGGTGGCAATGTGCTTTCTCAAAGGTCAGCAAGGGTAGAGGCCTTGGCAGACTCTACAGTTCACTTGACTTTTCTGGAGCATGTGATCACCTCCTGCTGTTCTCCTCACCCATACCCCCAATGAAACCACTCCTGCTGCTTCCCACCACTCAGCTCCTAGCAGTCTCAGATCCGAGAACCACAGGCAGAGGCATCGTGTGGAAACTGGACACACCGTATCAGGAGGCTGGGGGATGGAAAGGAAGGGTGCAGGGGAAGGGAAGACACTTGCTGAGGACTGAACCGAGGCCAGTGGGCACAGCCACCCAGGAGGGGGTGGAGGGCCTTAAGAGGTGGAGCCATCCTGCCAGCCCCTCCAGCCCCAGTCAGAGACCCTACCAACCGCTGTGTGTGCAAGAGACACAGAACACACCACCCACTCCATGTCCAGAACATAGTGCATAATAGTGGATCTGGGTTTTGCGGGGCTTGAAATCTGAGTTGAGGGAAAGAAAAAGAAACAAATATGTAACTTTCAAATTTAACCAAAATGTATGATCATACAGCCAGGTAGCAGTGGTTCCCCCTGAGGGCTGTAAAAGGAGCCCCAGTAAATGCGGAGCTGTGAAGCTTCAGCTTCATCACCTTCATGATAAAACTATGCACAGCCCTCCTTGAGGCCAGAAACAGGGGCTCTGTTTTATCCTGACACCCAGAAAAGTGACTTACCCCATAGGTGCCCAATAAACAGACACTAAAAAATGAATTGCAGCTGCCACCCACGTCAAGTAAGTATTTTTTTTATTCCCAGACTCTGCTGTGACACTGTAGCACAGGCATTCAGACCTCATGGGGACATAAAAGCCGTATTCAGAGGGTGTTCTGTGCAGAGGCAGGGACAGGCATTCACACGCCAGGCCAGGTCCTGGGGGAGCCACTCATTCCTGTCACCTGCCACGACTAAGGGAAACCAACAGGGACTCAACGACACTACACAGTAGCCACTGGTCTAACAACTGGTCTAACATGGGCCAATTTCAAGGCCAGAAGCCCAGGAGAAGCAGCAGAAATGCTGCCTGGATTAGACACACCACAACAGACAAGATGACTGTGCCCTGCCAGGCCCACAACCCAGGACTTCCTGTACCAATGGCTACTGTGTCATTCTGACAAAAACAACTCCAGGTGCCACAAAGACCCTGAAATGTCAAACCACTGAAGAGATACAAATTGTTGCAAATTAAAACTAATCCATAAAATAGTGTCTGGAAACTCTGTGCTTGATGCCAATCTGTAGCAAAGTCAACGAAAGTAAAAAATAAAACTTTAACACCCAAGTAAAAAGTAATAATGAATTCCCCTACCATCATTACTGGCGAGTCCAAAAGTGATTTAAAAGTGAAAATATTATCAGCCAGAGATTAAGAATCTTCATAACTTCATCATGAAGCAATGTTAAATGAACAGTTCATTAAAAGTTTTTTTTGTTTAAAAAAAAAAAACTTTCCCTAAACAGCTATTTCAAGTAAGATAAAACCAGAAAGGCATAAAACCATCGGGGTGCTCACTGCCGCCTGCTGAAGAAAGAAGCCACGGAGAAGAGGGTGGGGGTGGCGGCCGGGGGCTTCGTGGAGGCGGTGTACTGGATGATGTACTCCGGGTAGGCCTGGTGCTTCTCGAAGATCACGAAGATGGAGGGTTCGGACATGCTGTTCACGCAGCTGTCATACAGGATGTTGCCTTGGGCCTCCTTGATCGGGGGGCGTACGTAGGCGGTGCTGCCCCGGACGAACTCGCCCACCAGCACCCGAGCCAAGAACATGGTGTAGGTGTTGCTGTCGGTTTTGCTGTAGTGGTGGGAGTATGCAGCGTCCCGGGCAAAGTAGCTCCCTGCAAGGACACCAGGGTCAGCCTGTGGCCGGAAAAGGCGTGCCCACTTCCTGCCAACAGGGCAAGACCTACAGCCTCTACCCTCCCTCCGCTCCCGTTTTTACAGCTTCTTCCTCATGAAGGGCTTCAGAGGGATCATAAAACTCTGAGATGGAAAACTCCTTTCAAGTAAGATCTGTCACTCCAACTCTAAAGGTCTCTGGGCCCCTCACTACTGACTCCCTCCCCCAGAATGTCAGCTTCTTGAGCCATAAAATGGGGCTGTGGCCCAACTTCGCAGGGTTAGTGTGGAAAAAGACCAAGACCCCACCCATAGAACACGCTGCAGACACCCGCCGCCTGATATATAGATTCATGGATGAGAATCTGAGTTGGAAGCTGCTGCCTGCACATTCAGATTTACAACCTACCACCAGCTCCATGCACCCTGACCCCACAGCCGCAGACTGAAGCTAACGGACAGACCTGGCCGAGAAGCTGCTGACTACAGATCACACCACTACGAGGCTCTCTCAATTTAGCAACCACTGAAGGGGAGAGGAGAATGTTCTTGTTCTCAGGAGGTGTTTAGGGGTAAAGTGGTATGATACATGCCACCTACTTCCAAATGGTTCAGAAATAAGAGACAGGGTGATAAATCCAATGTGAAGTGTTAAAGCTGATGAACTGGTAAAATTTATGTGGGAGGGTTTTTTAAATATTATTCCTGTACCTTTCCTGTGAGTTAGAAATTATTTTCAAATAAAGTTTAAAAATAACTAAGAGACAAAACCAGGTAACATGTTATAGCAAGAATGACATGTTTACCTGAACATATCTGAGCGTTCAGATTTTTACTCTAAGGTAACAGCGTGGACAGGTGGGGACCTGACTTGGGGCTGGGAAGGCGGCTCTGTCTCCTCTTCCCACTCCCCAACAGGGATGCAGGTCCATCTCCCACGGAAGCCAAACCCCAGCCTAAGCAGGGGGTCAGGCCTGGGGCTGCACATGGCGGGGAGAGAGAGTCAGGTGTTGACAGCTGGGTCCCCCACATCCCGGCCCGTCCTCCTCAAGTCTGAACTACTGGTGCAACTCATGCTGGTTCCCCCCATGCCCTCTGTCAATTTGTTTTAAGGTGGTTTCTGGGTCCTAGACAGTGAGGCCAAGATGATTCTGCCAGCAGGGGCACTTACCTTTGCCGTAGGAAGTACCATGGAGACCACTGACCCGCCAGTCAAAGTTCTGCTGGCAGATGGCATCGACAAAACCAGTGCTTGTGCCATGGAATAGCTGCCTTTCATCCACCGTCCTCCCACCGTTCCTCTTCTGCATCTGCTCTTTTTGCCTAGAATCACAAAGGGAACATGTGCTGGAGGCAGAGGGCACTTGCCACCAAACACAGGCTGCCCAACCCAAGAAAATATGCCTTATTAGAAGTGCCATAAGACCAGCAGCCATGAGACTCCAGTCACGGGCCAGGAGCCTAAAAGCTGAGAGCAGGACCTGGGTGAGAGCAGAGGGAAGCCCTCCCTCCTGGGCTCTAGGCCTCCACGGCTCCTTGAACCCCCAAAGCAGATGGATGAGCCCTTAGAAGGCAGGCTGCTTCTTCCCAGTATCCTGCTCCAGCCTGGAGCCTAGCCAAGGGAGCTGGAAGATGCTGGACAGCGGGGGCATCCTCCTCCCTCTTCTCTAAGTCCCCTGATCTCATCACCAGGCCAGAGTTCAGATGACCCTGCTCCAGCCTCTTGTGGGAAAAGGGGAGCAGGACCCCAGGCCCACCACGGGGACCTGCTGTGGATTTCCTTCCCACACGGATATGTCAGTCCTTGGGCACAAAAAGGAGGCCTCTGCCCTCTGGCTGCCAAGACAATAGCTTTACATTCCCCAGGGTGAGGGGTGGCTTCTATGGACCCTCCCCTGTTGATCTCCAGGGAGGCAGAGTGTCTACTGCAGGAGCTGGCTTTGTCCTTGGGGAAGCCACAGCACCCACCCCCAACTCCACCCCGTCTCTGGAGGGACATGCTGGCACTGAGTTATACAGATGAGGGGGGCACAGAAGAGGGACGCAGCTCCTGATCCCTGTGGCCTGGGGCAAGCAGCAGCTGCTGTAGCATATTGTTGCTGCCACACCGGCATGTCTGGGAAGCAGCTATCTGAGGGAACAAGGGACCAGCCCACCAAGAGCGAGCCCTGGACATACCACTGGTAGACTTCCCAGAGGGCGGGGTTCTGGACCCGTTCAATCTTCTGAATGGAGTAGAGAGGCATCGTACAAGTGAAGAGGCTCCAAACCTTCTGAAACTCTTCTGAGGATGAAGGGACGGTGATCCTCTGTAACAGACAAACATTTTTACTCTTATCGTCAAAGTGTAGAATAAGTTCTCTTCCCAATGCTGCTCATGGAATGCCAGAACCACAAGCAAACACAGACATCTTTCTGTGTCTCAGAGTAAAGGGGAGCATTTTCCTTGCTCCCCTTAACTCCAAGGGGCAATCTCTCCAGGCTCGATGTGTGCTATTTGTGATCTCTTCCCTCCTTTCCCTGGCAAAGCCAGCCAGCCTGAAGGACAGGCAGGCATTGCTATGTCAGTACCACCCCGGGAGTTCAAGCACGGTCCCTGCTCTTCTCCCGACTCCACTCAGGGCCAACTATAGAGTCTACGAGACCCAGAGCTGGTGCCGGTGGATGTGGAACACACACGTCTGGCAGAGAAGGGGCAAATCCTGCCATGGGCAGCAATGCGGCATGAGGCCACGCACGATGCGTGCTGAGGGAAAGCCAGGCTGGCGGACAGCACACAGAAGCTCAGGAGCTCAGTGAGACCAGGGGCACCCCTCCCTCCCAGGGGCGCACGCCCCTCCCCTAACGTCTGGCTCTAGGAAACCACTCTTGACGAGCCCACAGAGGCCCCTGATTGTCACACGGAGGGACAACACACAAATCCCTTCTCCTGCTGTCTGGACCCCAACCAGCTTACCTGTTTCCAGGTCCACGAGGCTGGGCTCAGTGACCCTGTTCCAGGATCACTGGGGATTCTCTCTGCATCATCCTTTCCTCCACCAGAGTGCAGCCTTATAATAACCACCTCATCCCCCACAGACTGAATTATTAGGGCTGTGTGTGAACATCCATGGCTCTCTGCAACCTACAATCTGACTCTGGTTTCCCTGCTCCTGTCTCTCTGGAGGCCACCATGCCCTCTCCCTCAAGCCTGCCCAGAGCCCAGGGAGGACTCCTGCACCTGTCACAGCTCAGCCCCCTGACCAGGGCTCTCCAAAGCAGGGCCTGACTTCCCTCTCCTGCGCTCCCACATCTATGCATGCCCTCCACCTGAGACACTCTCTGTCCTGTTTGGGTTCCTTCCCCATCCAGTTCGCATCCACCAGCACGTTCCTCCCCACCCTCTCCTGTGTAAGCACCAGCCGTCACCAGGTATGGACCCAGTGAGGCCTTCCTGGATCCCTGAAATACAGCCGCCTGGCCCCTGACGGCCAAGTACTGCATCTGCAGTCTCCCAGCCCTCCAACGCCTACCGGGGCTACTGGTGTCTGGGTGTGCTTTGTGCATCTCCCAGGCAGGGGTGTCAAGTTGGAAAAGCCAGTCTGCACAGTGCTTGCCAGGTCAGAGGCCAGAAGCTCCACGTACACCTGGGGTCACCAGACCCCGGCCTGAGCTCTCTACCCAACTCAGCACAGCGCCCACTGCAAGCTGCTAAATAGAGTGTTTATTCTCTCGTCTTCCAGTAAGTTCCTAGTGTCCGCCTCCCAACTGCAACTCTTCCTTCAGATGGCTCTCATCACACTGAACCCTCTCCTGGCTTCTTTCCCTTTTCTTCTTAGCAAAACTTTTATCAGCTAAGCAGCTTATTTACGCCCTTCCTAGAAAATTTCCAGTTCATCTTCCTCCCTCCACCATATATCCTTCTCCCCTCAGGCCACAGAGCCACCTCCTGAGTAGTCATTTAGCTGTAAATAAGCCCCAAGATCTGAAAGACACCAAACTTAGGACTCACCTCTCAGCAGCAGAGGACACAGCACGGCCTGCTCACACTTACCTGTGTCTAAGAACACCCTCCTCCCAGCCTAGGGCAGTGCCAGTCTCATACCTTAAAGCCAGTGTCCGGCAGGGCCGAGCAATCCCAGTGGTCAGGAATGTTCTTTAGGCCTTGAGAATTGATGCTGCTACAAAATGTAAAGAAAAACACTTAGTCTGTTCTTAGACATAAGTAGGCCTCTCAGAGGTGCCTCCAGCAGGCTAGGCCATCAGTCTTGAGTCTCAGCATATCATCTGTAAAGTCAGGAGGAGGCAAGGAAGCACATAAGCATGCTCTCCACCACGGGACAGCACTTCCATCTTGGCCTATGTGGTCAAAACCAATCGGGCACAAGGGATCTGTTTCTCACCTGCACCCTAACTCTGCCACATAAGGGAGAGAGCATTATGACTAAGGCTGCACACATAAACCTTCCCCATAATTTTATAAAATTCAAAGAGCCTTGAAACTTTCATTAAAAACAGCCTCAAGGCTTCCCTGGTGGTACAGTTAAAGATCTGCCTTGCAATGCAGGGGACACTGGTTCGATTGCCAGTCCAAGAAGATTCCACATGCCATGGAACAATGAAGCCTGTGTCCCACAACTAATGAGCCCACACACCTCAACTACTGAAGCATTTGGGTCCTAGAGCCTGCACTCCACAAGAGAAGCCATTACAATGAGAAACCCGCGCACAGAGGAGCCCCAGCTTGCTACAAAGAGCGAAAGCCCACACAGCAAAGAAGACCCAGAAGAGCCAAAATTCACTAGATAATTTTTTTTAAAAAACAGCCTCAGTGAAACTAACACAACACTATAAATCAACTATTCTCTAATAAAAAACAAATTAAGTTTAAAAAAACTCAGCTTCAGTGATGTATAGTTGGCAGAACTCTATATGTTTACATAAACATATGTAATATTTAAAAACTTTTTTTTAAAACATGAAATTGATGTCAAAATTCACTTGGCAGTAGAAATTTGACTTGAACTGCTAAGAGGCTACTTGTGGTCTCTCTCTTCCCTTCTTAAAGTGACTATGCAAAAAATATTAACATGTTTCATTGCATGGGTCACATAATACAAGCAGCACATGCTCTTTTTAAAAATGAAATAAAAACTGAGTTCTAAAAAACATGTGGACCAAAGGGTTTAGAAATAAGGACTGTGAAACTAACCCCAAATCATTCCTAGTCAGTTTCAGAAGGCTCTGTTCTTCCCACAATAGATCTACCTTCTGTTTCTGCTGGCATGAGATATGTACCTTCTTCCCAAGCCTCAAAGAACTCCCACAAATAACTTTCCTAGGAAAATGGCACAGTTTAAAAATAACTTAAAAAGGTCCCACAAGCAAGAATCAGCCAGAAACAGACCCATGTAGATGTAAGATGCTAAAATTAGCAGGCAGGTTATAAAACAACTGCCTGCTAATTTCTTTCTATGTTTAAAGAAATTTAAAACCAACTTTAAAAACATATGCAAGGAACAGAAAACTATAAATAGGCCTGGAGGATTTGGAAAAAAAAAAACTGTAGAAAGAAAAAAAAATCTTTGAGGTTCAATGGATAGGCTTATTAGCAGATCAGACAATCTAAAGAGAGGTTGGGTGAGCTGAAAGGTAAGGGCAATGAAATTATCCAGAATGTGGGACAGAGCAGTAAGATGAGCAAGGAGAGGAAGAAGCCAAGATGTGGGGAACACAGTGAGAAGGCCTGAGTCTGGTCACAGCCAAACCGAAGCTCCAGAAAGACAATACTGAGAACAGGGTGAAGGCAATTTTCAAAGAGAACTAATGAGACACAACCACCTCCAGATTTAAGACGCACAAAGAATCTTCAAAAGGACAAATAAAAATGCATATCTAGACACACTAGAGTGAGAGTGCACGATACAAAGACAAACGGAAAATCTTAAAAGCAGCCAGAAGGAGAGGAAAAAAAGTGATTCTGGCAAAAAGCTTCAGTTAGACCAACAGCTGACTTCTCAGAAACAGCAGTGGTAACCAAAGGACAGTGGAGTGATATCGTCAATGTTCCAGAAGAAAAAGAAACAAGTAAAGCATCTATACTTGTGTAGATCCAATGTGGAAATCAAATTCTGTGACCCCACTAACTGTGTAAATAAAGCATTTCTTACTAAAATGCACCCACACTAGAGTCCCAGTGGCCATGAAGGAGCAAGCACTCACTTGCTGGAGTCATGACCACCAGCTTCCGTCACACAGGATAGAGGGAAGCACCATGCACTTTCCTGCATCAACATGTGTAAGAGAGCAGGAGGATCCTGATGCCTCGTGTCTTAGTTTGAATCTCACCAAAATGACCACTCTTATTTTTGACATGTGGTGTCTGCCATGGTCCCCTGAACACAAAGTAGAGCGAGGACAAAAGAGACTCAGTTTCAGAAAAGAGACAGGTTTTTCTAAACTGTATCAGGGGTAGGCTCTGGATAGGGAAGGAAAGAAAAAAAGATGTCCAGGACTTCCCTGGTGGTCCAGTGGTTAAGAATCCACCTTCCAATGCAGGAGACATGGGTTAGATCCCTGGTCGTGGAACTAAGTCCCATATGCTTTGGGGCAACTAAACCCACATGCCACAACTACTAGGCCTGTACACCATAATCAAAGATTCCACATGCTGCAACTAAGACCTGACAGTCAAGTAAAACAAATATTTTAGAAAAATGATATCCAGAAGTAGGATCACTCATAATTAACCAAAACTAAATCCAGAAGCAATCCAAAGAGAAGAGACAGATACATTTAACTAAATGATAAATATTTCTGCATGGTAAAATACTTCACAGACAAAGCCAAAAGGCAAACAACAAGCAAAGAGAAAATACTGCAACTTACATGACAAACTAAGGGCTGATCTCCCCAACAGAAAGAAGACTCAATGATTAAGAAACATACCAAAATGTTGGCTGAAGAATGGACAGAAAGACAAAGAGTCCCCAGAAAAAGAAATGCAAACGGCCTTTACACGTTAGCAAAGAATATTAAACCTCACTCATAAGAAAAAGCAAATTAGATACACTGAAATACCCTTTCCCACCTTTACTGAAGAGCTTGATGACTTCTCTGTTTTCAAGGCTGAAAGAAACAGGCACCTCACATGTTCTGGGGTGAGTGTACAAGGTTAAACCCACAAACAGGAACTTGCATTTACCATATAGGACTCTAACCTGATGGCTCACCTCTACAACTAACAAATAGCACATACAGCAGACATTCTTTGTGATAGTATACTCATACTAGCAGATCACAAAAGGTAAGCATTCCTCAAAAGGGGACAGATTAAATCATGGCAAATACACATGATGGAGAATCATAAAGACACAAACAGAATTCAGAAGACTTCAATTAACTGAAAGAGAGTAACTTCTTTCCCCCCCAAATTTGTAATTTGTACTCTAAGTGAAGCTTTCCTGGTGGTTCAGACGGTGAAGAATCTGCCTGCAATGCAGGAGACTGGGTTTGATCCCTGAGTCAGCCCTACAGAAGGAAATGCACAATCCACTCTGGTATTTTTGCCTGGAGAAATTTCATCGACAGAGGAGCCTGGAGGGCTACAGTCCACGGGTTGCAAAGAGTTGGACAAGACTGAGCAACCAATACACACACTGAAGTGATCACAACAGTAAGTCTAGTAATGATGTATTAAGTGAAAAACAAAAGGTACAGAATAGTATAGATAGAACGCTATCGTTTATTCAACAAAAGACACGTTTATGTACACTCATTTGCTCATTTTTGCAAAAAGAAACACAGTAAAGATAAACCAAAAATTGATGAAAATGGTTGCCCGCCAAGGAAACAATACAGAGATAGAAGAGAATTCTAACTACTGAGCAGATCTTTTCACAGTTTTGACTTCTAAATCATGTTTTACACATAGCCAAAAATAAATTTTATTAAGAAAGGGAGGAAAGAAGGCACAGCTGGCTTCGAGGAAACAGGGAGGGGCAACCCCAGGAGGTTACTCTGTTAGACTCACAGGCACTCTATCTGCCTGGATTGATAATACTTTTTCCCTCTAGCTTCTTTAAATGACCTTGCCGTGCTCCACAAGTACAACCATTGAAGTCCATATATGACATCTTAAAATAAGAAACGGAAACACTTCCGGTCCTCTGTGAAACAGAAATGAGCCAGATTTCTCTGGCTAATGGAAGAGGCAGTCCGCTTGATAGCAGCGCTGGCTACAGTCCTGGCCTGGGCTGTCACACATCAAACTAATGGGCACTGTGGTACCTCTCGGCATCCAAGCCACTATCCGCCAGTAACTGGCAATGGGGGTTGGAGAGAACTGACCCCTCCCTTAGCTCCAATCCCAGCCCACACGCCTCAAACCTAAAACTACCAATTCAGAGGTGTCTGATCAGTGCAGAGCTCACAAATTTGTCCCTGTCAGCAGCAGGAGGGCCCTGCTCCTAAATGCTCTTAAGGCCAGGCACAGCCCTATTGGCTTCTGGTAGTCTGATATGTAAGGGAGCTCACTCTGGGGATGAACTTGGCCCATTAGTGCCTGCAGCATCTGCTTTTGGTATTTTAATATTCCATGATATTCAAGTATTAAAATAATGGAGTTTTGGAGGCATATCCATTATTTCAACATTTACAAAAATTCAAGTCTGTGATTTAATTATTCACTTGAAAAGACAACCTGATAAGCTAGCTTCAAGTCTAGACTGGACTGCAGATCACAACAAGCAGCCTTGTAGTTAGCCATCCCAACACTGCCACCCATAAGGATAATTCTTGCTCTGGTCCAATGCCTTTGCAACTAGTGGAATACATATGCCAGTAATCAAACTGCTCTAGTTGACTCTGAACTGGAATTGCCATTCATACATAACACAACTGGAGGACAAAGAGGAACTTTAAATGCCTTGTTAGAAACAAAAACCACAGTTTGCTACCAGTGGGGGAAAAAAAAACAGCCCTGAAAAACAGTACTGATGAACCTATTTGCAGGAGAGGAACAGAGACACAGAAGTAGAAAACAGACTTGTAGACACAAGGATGGAAAGACAGGGTGGGACGAAATGAGAGAGTAGCACTGACATGTACACACTACCATGTGTAAAATAGATCACTAGTGAGAATCCGCTGTGCAGCACAGGGAGCTCAGCTCTGGGCGTTGTAATGACCTAGAGGGGTGGAATGGGCATGGAGGGAGGCTCAAGAGAGAAGCATTGTATGTACACATACAGCTGATTCAAGTTGTTGTACAGCAGAAACTAAGATAATGTTGTAAAGCAATTATATTCCAATTAAAAAATAAAAACAAACATACAAACAGAAAAACCCAGAGCTGTTCAAACAGATATCTTCCAAGTCATAAAGCAAAAGATACAATCACTTGAAAATGGAACCAGAAAATTATCAGAGTTAAGATTATTATTATTTCTTCACATTCTCTAAGTTAAGTCTAAACTAAGTAAGAACTTTCTGGTTTCTGGAAAAATCTGCACAAGAATACCTTCATGTCACAGTAACACCAATGGCAATCTTAAAGGTAAAACATCTAATTAAGTGATTTGGGGAATATCTTTTCCTTTTTATTGTGTTTGGCTTATCATTTAATGCTTTGTTAATTGTATCTGTATCATCATTAAAACAACTATACCTCAAGCATTTACCTTTTTATAACTTTGTTAAATATTATATCTTTATAATACATTTTTACTTGAAGTATGATAAATATACAGATTCTTGCATTTCATGAAGCCTCAACCTTCTTACAGATCAGTCATATAAAGAGCAGCACTTTGGTATTAAGTGAGAAGTAAAGTGGCTCAGTCATGTCCAACTCTTTGCAACCCCATGAACTATACAGTCCCTGTAATTCTCCAGGCCAGAATACTGAAGTGGGGAGCCTTTCCCTGGGATCAAACCCAGGTCTCCCGCACTGCAGGCAGATTCTTTACAAGCTGAGCCACAAGGTAAGCCCGGTATTAAGTGAAGCAAAGTACAAATATACTCAGAGGGCAAGGCATAGGAAATAGAGACAGAGTGCCAGGGCATAAGATTGCAAGCCAACTAACCCTCTTGATTCTATAGCCAGTCTGAGTAGGTTTAGTATCTGCAGTGAGCACATATCAGCTGATACACATATTACATAACAAATTCCCCAAATGTCACCTACCAGGTTTGTTTCATCTTCACATCTTGGGGAGACACATATTTGGGTCTTCGGCAAACCTTTCTAACTGTGCCATAGATCACGTTTTTCTGAATGAAGGCTGGTGAAAAGAAAACACAAATATACATACAGGACAGCAATGCTTTATAAACACAAATTAAACAGGTTGTAAAGCTAATTCAAATGTTAAAGCCCACAATAAGTCTGTTAAAAATAAGGCAGTTTTACACATTTCAAATATTCATAATAGGTATCTGTAGGAGACTGGATTTAATGAATAGATGAATGATTAGTAATTGACATATCAATTATACATGAGTGCTTTTAAATTGTTCCTTCCAATCTTGTTTAAACTATTATTTTGCTCAGCAATTTTTCCCAGCTTGGTATATCAGCCCAGCCTGAGACCAAATTACCACATCTTGAGCCAGTGGGATTTAGAGTTAATATAATAACTTTACGAGTAAAGTTTTTCTTAGTTTGACTAAACTTACTCAACAGCAATACTTCTCAACCTTTTAAAACCTGTATCACTTCTCAACCTTTTAAAACCTGTATCACCTTTAATAAATGAAATTCTTACTCTATGCCAACCCCCAAGATTCTTATATTCATCTTGAGGGCAGAGAGAGGAACCCATCTTTCAGGCTGAAAAGTCATGAAACCTATAGATTACATGTCCCAACCACCAGGAAATCTCTGTCAAGTCTTACTTTCTGCACATAAACAATTTATTTGACTTGAAAAACTAATTCATCCTACTGCATTTGAGCATATACCCTGTGATTACCTAGGCATGTGTCCCTCATGCCAGAGTGCAGGTAGTCAAGAATGGGCACTCCTGGGCAGTCCCCAACATTCTGATCGGGAGACCATACTCCAGACATGGCTACCACAACCTCTTCAGTTAACCATCGCTCAGCCTCTCACTAATACTCTGCTAATTAGCTTAAACAGGTTTTTCACTGGTCTGTTGACTAGCATTGCAATGAGTCTTAAATAACCTTTTATCACTTCAGTTGCTCAGTCGTGTCTGACTCTTTGCGACCCCATGAATCACAGCATACCATGCCTCCCTGTCCATCACCAACTCCCAGAGTCCACCGAAACCCATGTCTATCGAGTCGATGATGCCATCCAACCATCTCATCCTCTGCCATCCCCTTCTCCTCCTGCCCTCAATCCTTCCAAGCATCAGGATCTTTTCCAATGAGTCATCTCTTCACATCAGGTAGCAAAAGTATTGTCTTCCACAGTTTATTGTGATCCACACAGTCAAAAGCTTTTATAGGTTAAATTAAAAGGTATTCAAGATACGTGAATGGGCTAAGTATTTGTGAGACCTGTTCCCTACGTCCCTTGATAGAGTAAAGCATGAGGCTGTCTCCCTAATTTACCATTAAAGAGCATACACTAGGCGAAGTCCTAAACAAGCCCTGACCACAGGGATCCTGCCAACCGATACCAGCTAACAGACATCAGGATACTGCCTCTGGAGTCTTGGTATTTGCCTTCAGTGACTGTTCTAAGACAGGAGTCCCTGAAAGGACAGAGTCAAGTCTTCCCTGATGCTATAGAACTAGTCATTTGGCCTGCTGTGTGTGTTCATGATTCATTAAACGAACTTGCTTCCTAATAAATATTTAGTAAATAAATCTGAGTGGCAGACTGCCGTCTGAGACTTGCTTTTACTATGCCGAGTAGTGACGTTATGGAGGGAGCAGTTAAATCACCTGAAACTTCTGTGGCTACTGTCATCTACCAACACACAGACCAAAGAGTTTTGCCCACCACGTGAGCTTGGGGTAGTCTGCAGGAAATATGCTTTTCTTGAGTTTGCAGTAAACTCAGTGTGTGTTCTTCCCCACCCTCATCTTGACTATTCTGTCCCCTGGGGCAGCTGCCTGTGTTGAGAGGCTGCATTTGACATTTCTGTATTTGTTTTGATAGTGTTCAGATACTTTAAAGAAATATTTCAAACTGGTCAGCAGCAGTCAGATGGGTGCTAGTTGTATAGACTTGATCTTCAGGCCAGTCCCAACTTATTATTCCATAGATTTCTCACGATCCCCTTGAGTGCACTTGTGTTTATCAGAGTGTGGATTGTAAAACCACCTCACACATGATTGATGTTTCCCAGCAGATACTGAAAGCTGTAAGCAGTTCTCACTGTAGAGTAGAAGAAACCTTAAGGCTCTTTACACAGGCACATCAAGGGGGCAGCGATTCTACCTTAACTAAAATTACAAGTACTACAAAACCACAAACAAAACTAACTGGATAAAAGTAGGTAGATAGAGTGGACTTAGGATAATTCACCAAAGACAGTTTGCTGCCCTCCAAACAGATGGTCCACAAAAGTAAACAATAAACAGTGCTTAAAGTGTTGTTTAAAAGTGCTTAAAAGGAGGTCCACTTAATTTCCTTTCAGATACTGAAAGCTGTAAGCAGTTCTCACTGTAGAGTAGAAGAAACCTTAAGGCTCTTTACACAGGCACATCAAGGGGGCAGCGATTCTACCTTAACTAAAATTACAAGTACTACAAAACCACAAACAAAACTAACTGGATAAAAGTAGGTAGATAGAGTGGACTTAGGATAATTCACCAAAGACAGTTTGCTGCCCTCCAAACAGATGGTCCACAAAAGTAAACAATAAACAGTGCTTAAAGTGTTGTTTAAAAGTGCTTAAAAGGAGGTCCACTTAATTTCCTTTAAAAAAAAAAAAAAAAAAGGCTGAAAACTCATAAGGATTCAGAGATTAAAATGTAAACTTAAAGGCAAAACTGAATTGAACATGGATGACCTGATAAACCATGTGAAAATGGCTTGAAAGAAGCCACAAGAAACCGAAACTAAAGGAAAAAAAAACACCACACCTCACAAATAAGTCACTGGAAGACCTGACCAAAGGGTGTTTGGTCTGCTTCTGTCTGTCTGTCAAGGCAAGCAGAACAAGCCATTAAGGCCCGGACTCAGGCTACCAGAAGCAGAGCACCTGATAATCCGCTTCACAGCGATTTTCAGCTGGTGTGTGTGTCTACCATGTGTTTCCAGCCAGCCACCAGTGCTGAAGGCACCTACAGAAAAGCTGACGTGGACTCTGCAGCTGGGAGCAGGAGGAGGAGCGGCACAGCAGAGCCACTGTGATGCGTGCCAGTGACTAAAGTTAATCCGCGGACACAGGGACTTGCCCACGCCCACAGGACCCTGCTCCAGTGCTGCCTACACCGCCACTGCCACAGGCTGATGCTACGTGCCCCTCCACACGGGGTTCCCGTCGCCTGCCACCTACCCCAGGCAGTTCCCCCTGCATCCTGCTGGCTGGCTCATTTGTTGACATGTCTATCCTCCCTTCTAGATCCACAGCACTTCAGAACAGGGACCATTGCATCCTTCTCTTTCCTGGCCCTCAATGTGTGTGTGGAGTTTTTCCACGGTTAAGATGGAAAAGGCAGAGCCAGCAGATGGTCAGGCCCTACTGGGTGAGTGCAGTGGATCAGGAAACACCTTCTCCCAACCTCGCCCTGGCCACGCCACACAGCCTGTGGGATCTCAGTTTCCTGCCCAGGGACTAAACACAGGCCCAGCAGGGAAAGCCCAGATTCCTAACCACTAGGCCGCCAGGGGACCCCAGGAAGTACCTTTGAAGTCTAGCTCATATGTGTGCTTTCCTGCCTGGAACCTCAGGGTGGCTGCTTGGGGGTTGGACCCCGGGGCACAGTACGCCAGGTAGGCCTTCTCCAAATCACTGCTGGTGACGCTGGTCACAGGGTGATCCATGCCCTGTGAAGGGAAAGCCAGAGAGATATATGGTGAAGGCAAGAAGACAGACATGGGGGCCATCCACACACCCTGCAGACAAGCCCACAGTGGGTGTCCGTGTCCTGGGGGAGGCAGACGAGAGGAGCTGGGGGGTGGGGCTGTGGTAGGAGAGAGAGGCACAGAATAGGAGCCAATAAGGACTGCCTGCTGTAAGCTGCTCAGGAAAATGGAAGACAGCCCACGGGGGCCCAACTAACCTGGATAACTGTGACGGGAGCGATGGAAGAAAGAGTGTTCAATTACTTGTAATGGATAACACAACCCTTCAAGTGCAAGTGAACTCACAAACTTTATTTCACTGAGGGCCTGAGCACCGCAGCCACTTCGGTCCATTGTTTCGGCCTTATCCCTCCCACTCCTGACCAAACCCAGAGCCACACTAGAGAGCCTCCCTGAACAAATCCAGGGAAGACGGAAGAAATCCCAGGATGCTCGGGGGGAGGTAGGTGGGGCAGAAGATGGATGGAGCAGTGATGCAGGAAGGCTGGCACTGGAAGAAGAGGGAAGGAGGATGGCGCAAGTCATCTGCTGAGAGTGCCCACATCCACCTGGCCAGCAGGTACAGAGTGGCAATACCTCTGTGTTTCATCTGGCCAATGTCTTTCTCCTGAGGACTTGCTATGCACAAACACTGTCCTCAGCCCAGGGGCATGTCAGTGGCCAAAGCCCCCACGAAGCTCACATTACAGAGTTTCCAGAGAAAAAAACATTTCAAATGCAGTCAAGAGCATGAAACTAAAGCTTTAATACAGCCTCTCACAACCCAGAAAAATATAAATGTCTATTAGACCACATAGCCCAACTGTCATTTGGGAGAAGCTGTCACTAGAGAAATGGTGACCTCCCTACACATGTATCTCTACAGATAACCAGGGCAGGGGTGGGGAGCTCCCTCTAATCTTGATTCATCTATAAACATCTCTGAATAGTTGACAGCAGCAGTTACTTGACCCTGATACCAAATCAATAGCTGAAACAAGTTAATTTCATATACTTGTCCACCTTTTGTAAAGTGACTACTATAGATAAAGCAAAAGCCAGCTCTGAAAAGCCTTAAGCTTTATTCCACAGCTACACAAATACTCCTGCACACCCAGGCACTCGCTCTGGAGTTACCTGTTTGACAGTAAGAGAGACATTTTTCTACCCCTATTTAACAAACTATGATAGCACTACAACCAAAGTTACTCAGTCCTCATGAACTAACAGATAGCTAATTGTTCCAAGATGTGACCTCATACAAATGAACTCTAAATTATCCAGTTCTGCCATAATTCCCCCAAAAGCAAGCGTGTCATAAGGGGACCTGGGGATCTTTGGCTCTGTCAAGGGCTCCCTGGAGCAGTCCTTGTGCCCATGTTTGGAAAGACTCCTCCATCACAGACCCACAGGAAGAAACACTCACACTCTTTCCATGACACTTACTTGTCGTCCATATTCCTGCCACGAGCCAAACTCATCAGTCCAGTACCAAACCCAGTTGGTGGTGAGGATGAAGTGTGGAGGTTTGGTGACCGAGGAGGCTGTGGAGAGACGGCGAGCCCGGGTGGCACCAAACTTCATGGTGTCAAAGTTCAGAAAACCAATGAGAAAGCTACTGGATGTCTCAGTGCACGTGACCCTGCAAAAGAACACAAGAAGTAAACTGAAAGTGCAGCCACATGAACGTGGGCCCCTCAGCTTCCTTCATGGTCTGAGTCACTCGGCTGAAATATGTGAACATACATGGGACCTGTACATTTAAAACAATCCATCAGGGTGGGAGGGGACTTGCTTTAAGATCCATTTTGCTGTGTGAAAATAATAAAATCAAAATACTATGGAAAAGAGCCCCTGGAGGAGACAATGGCAAACCACTCCAGTATTATTGCCTGGGAAATGCCATGGACAGAAGAGGCTGGCAGGCTACCGTCCATGGGGTTGCAAAGAGTCAGACACAACTGAGTAACTAAGCACACAAACACACACAAACTATGGAGAACCTGTTATCATGACATTCCTTTCATTACACAAAACTGCTAGGTTTTAACAACTTTTAAAAAAATGCACTGCTGACTGACAAGAAACAAAAATCCTTAGAAGCCAAAAATAGTTAATATACACTGAATGCATGTGGGCTGGGCCAGTCCCCCTACTAAGTACTTTATACATTTTAAGGGATTAAGTCTTCATTGTACCAAAGCTGCGACTTATCCCCATTTTTACAGATGTGAAAATAGAAGCCCAGGGAGGTTCAGAAACCTGTTCAAAGTTAAACAGCTAATAGACGGCAAAGCTGGGGTTTAAGTTAAGCAGTTTGGCAGAACAGCCTGCACTCTGCACCAGGATCTCTCGCTTTCCAAATGCTGTACTGCCCCAAGAGCAAAGGGAAGGTCTGGAACTAGTGAGGTGAATGAAAACTAAAGCCAGTGGTTGTCCGAAGGCAATGTCAGTGAGTAATGACAAAGAGCCCTATTTTTAGTGGCAATGAGGAAACAGGAAACAAATGTAGGATCTGTATATGGTCAAGGGTTAAATCTCCAAAGAGATATTTCAGCATAAAATCATGATTCCAAAAGACTACACATCCTTAGTGAAGGGAGCTGGGAAAGGAATCTGCTTTGCAAAGGAAGTCAGCAAGGAAATTTGCCTATGTCAGAGTTGGCTTTGGAAGGAAAGGAAGAAAACTTCCACTGAGAACTCATAAACTGCTCACACCTCAAGGAAGTTAAGTTGATTCACACTTCATGAGAATTAAATTTAGAGACCCACGGTGGCAGTTCCCATAAAAGCAAACACAAATCCTCTCTGGAAGGAAGTCACCTTCAACTCAGGCCTCAAAAGAATTTCTATAATAACGAAGAGGGTATAAAGAGAAGAGAACTCTTCTACACTGTTGGTGGGAATTTAAATTGGTATAGCCACTATGGAGAACATTATGGAGGTTCCTTAAAACACTAAAAATAAGGCTACTAAATGATCCTGCAATCCCACTGCTGGGCATGTATCTGGAGAAAAACATGATCCGAAAGGATACATGAATCCCAATATTCATTGCTTCACTGTTTATAATAGCCAATACATGGAAGCAACCTATGGTCCATCGACAGAGGAATGGATAAAGAAGATATGGTGCATATATATATAGATATATATGAATATTACTCAGCCATTAAAAAGAAATAATGCCATTTGCAATATGGCATTATTCTGGGTGGATGGACCCAGAGTGTCATACTGAGTAAAGTCAGTCAGACAGAAGGAGAAACATCGTATGACATCCCTTATATGTGGTATCCAAAAAGAAATGATACAAATGAACTTAAAGAACAGAAAAAGACTCACAGACTTAGAAATCAAATTTATGGTTGCTGGAGGAAAGGGACAGCTAGGAACTTTGGGAAGGTCATGGACATTGCGGTGTTTAAAACGGATAACCAACAAGGACCTACTGCATAGCAGCACATGGAACTCTACTCAATGTTATGTGCCAGTCTGGATGGGAGGTGCCTCTGGAGGAGAATGGATACATGTATGTATGTGTGTGTGTATATATATATACATGGCTGAGTCCCTTTGCTGTTCACCTGAAACTACATTGTTAGTCAGCTACACCCCAATACATAATAAAAGATTTAAACTTTTAAAAACTTCTACAGATAAAGTTTCAGCAAACATGAGCTTGTAATCAAATAAACCAGAAACAAGACACCATAAGCAAAATCCAGCAAAAACAGTCCACTAAAGACAATAAATATTAAGAGTTGTTGGATATAAATATACAATATGAATAAAGTGTTTAAGTTAATATTGAGTATCAAAAGTATGAGTACGGATTAAGAAACTATAAGAATTAAGTAGATAAAATTTGAAGGAAAAAACAGAATCTTTAGAAGTAAATAATTATAATTTTAAAATCACAGTAGACAGGACACATTTCATCTCAGACAAGGCTGAACTGATGAACTAGGTAACCAAGTGAAGAAATTTCCCTGCATATAGCACAAAGGATGATGTGAGAGAGAAGTCAAAAGACATAAAAAACATTCTCCTCAATGGTGAAAAACTGAAAGCATTTCCCCTAAAGTCAGGAACAAGACAAGGGTGCCCACTTTCACCGCTACTATTCAACATAGTTCTGGAAGTTTTGGCCACAGCAATCAGAGCAGAAAAAGAAATAAAAGGAATCCAGATTGGAAAAGAAGAAGTAAAGCTCTCACTGTTTGCAGATGACATGATCCTCTACATAGAAAACCTGAAAGACTCCACCAGAAAATTACTAGAGCTAATCAATGAATATAGTAAAGTTGCAGGATATAAAATCAATACACAGAAATCCCTTGCATTCCTATACACTAATAATGAGAAAGTAGAAAAAGAAATTAAGGAATCAATTCCATTCGCCATTGCAACGAAAAGAATAAAATACTTAGAAATATACCTACCTAAAAAAACTAAAGACCTATATATAGAAAATTATAAAACACTGATGAAAGAAATCAAAGAGGACACTAATAGATGGAGAAACATTCATGGGTTTTATCGCCAAAACTCTATCCAGTTCTCATGGTGAAGTTTTAACAAAGACTCTTTCCTTGTTCTGGCAGAGAAAGGGGAAGCATACTCATTGTGAAATAAGCTCAGAGACTTCTACTTAACCAAATCCCACTCTCAAGGGAGAAAGTCTTTGCCAAAAGCTTATACCAGGAAGAACATTCCTTCGATTCCAGTCCCCTTCGAGTTTCTCATCTCCCCTAAGAGGGGAAAATATCCAGTAGGGTTCAGAGATTGAAGGAGACAGATCGAGAACAATGCATCCATGGAGGATTCTGGGGTATACAAATATGTTCTATTCCTGAAACTAACATAATGTTATATGCCAATTATGCCTCAATAAAAAATTAAGCCAGAATGGATTGTAGACTTAAATGTAAAATGTAGAATACCTTAAAGAAAACATAGGAGACAAATCTACCGAATTTTGAGTTTTGTGATAAGTTTTTAAATATAAGACAATGGTGTGACTCCTGAAGGAAAAAACTGATACTTTGGATTTTATGAAAATTATAAACTTCTGCTCTGGGAATGACACTCTTAATAGAATCAGAAGACAAGCACTAGATTGGGAGGGAATATTTGCAAAATACTTATCTGATAAAGAACCTGTATCAAAATATCCAAAAAAAAAAAAAAAAAAGTCAAGACTCAAGAAGAAAAATATTCCAACAAAAATGAGCAAAATATTTGAATAGATATTTTCCCAGATAAAATATACAGATGGAAATTAAACATATGCAGTGTAGGAATATGCAGAAACAACAGTAAGATGCCACTACATACTCAGTTGTTGTTTAGCCCCTAAGTCATGTCCAACTGTTTGAGACCCCATGGACTACTGCCTGCCGGGCTCCTCTGTCCATGGGATTTCCCAGGCAAGAATACTGGAGTGAATTACCATTTCCTCTTCCAGGGGATCTTCCCAACCTAGGGATCAAACCTATGTCTCCTTCATTGGCATATGGGCTCTTTAAAACTATGCAATCAGGGAAGCACATTCTACAAAATATCTAACAATTAATCCTCAAAATTGTCAAGATGGTCAAAAGCAAGAAATATCTGAGAAACCATCACAGTTAAGTCTGGCCAAAGAGTAAATGACATTTCCTGTGGTATCCTGGATGAACACAAATAGCAGATTAGGTAAAATCTAATGCAAATAAATAGGAACTTCAATTAAGTTCTTCAAAAAATGGCTTTCAACCAAGAGCTATGCATTATGTCTTCTATTAATGTTTATTTTGTATCATCAGCTCTGTATTAACCTCTGCCATACCACTTTCTCTGTCTTGGACTACTAGAAATGGAATAGCCTGTCTTTACTGTTCTGTTTTGTTTTAATTGAAGGATAATTACTTTGCAATATTGTGAGGGTTTCTGCCATACATCAGTATGAATCAGCCATAGGCATCCACGTGTCCCCTCCCCGCCGAGGTCCCCCCCACCTCCCTCCCCACCCCATCCCTCCAGGTTGCCACAGAGCACTGGCTCTGGGTGCCCAGGGTCTCACACCAAACTCGCACTGTTATTTATTTTACATATGGTAATGTATATATGTGAAAGAGGAGAGTGGAAAAGTTGGCTTAAAGCTCAACATTCAGAAAACGAAGATCATGGCATCTGGCCCCATCACTCATGGGAAATAGATGGGGAAACAGTGGAAACAGTGTCAGACTTTGTTTTTTTGGGCTCCCAAATCACTGCAGATGGTGACTGCAGCCATGAAATTAAAAGGCGCTTACTCCTTAGAGGAGAGTGGAAAAGTTGGCTTAAAGCTCAACATTCAGAAAACGAAGATCATGGCATCTGGCCCCATCACTTCATGGGAAATAGATGGGGAAACAGTGGAAACAGTGTCAGACTTTGTTTTTTTGGGCTCCAAAATCACTGCAGATGGTGACTGCAGCCATGAAATTAAAAGGCGCTTACTCCTTGGAAGAAAAGTTATGACCAACCTAGATAGTATATTCAAAAGCAGAGACATTACTTTGCCGACTAAGGTCCGTCTAGTCAAGGCTATGGTTTTTCCTGTGGTCATGTATGGATGTGAGAGTTGGACTGTGAAGAAGGCTGAGCACAGAAGAATTGATGCTTTTGAACTGTGGTGTTGGAGAAGACTCTTGAGAGTCCCTTGGACTGCAAGGAGATCCAACCAGTCCATTCTGAAGGAGATCAACCCTGGGATTTCTTTGGAAGGAATGATGCTGAAACTGAAGCTCCAGTACTTTGGGCACCTTATGCGAAGAGTTGACTCATTGGAAAAGACCCTGATGCTGGGAGGGATTGGGGGCAGGAGGAGAAAGGGACGACCGAGAATGAGATGGCTGGATGGCATCACAGACTCAATGGACGTGAGTCTGAGTGAACTCCGGGAGTTGGTGATGGACAGGGAGGCCTGGCGTGCTGCGATTCATGGGGTCGCAAAGAGTCGGACACGACTGAGTAACTGAACTGAACTGAATGTATATATGTCAGTACTATTCTCTGTAATCATCCTACCCTCTCCTTCTCCTACTGAGTCCAAAAGTCGGTTCTGTATGTCTCTGTGTCCTTTGCTGCCCTGCACATGACGCTAGTTGCCATACAGGTAAACCAAGCCTTCTCAACCTGCCAGTTGAAATCTGTCAGTCCAACTAGATTTGATATTTGATGCTCATGGAAACCAGAGCTTAATCCACCCCATTGGCTGACTTCTATAGTTGTTATGGTGGAAACAAACTTATTCCTGAAAGATAGCTAGAAATTTGCAGTGGGCTTGAACTTGTCTCTAGCTGATGTATCTCTTACGGAAAGCAGTGATTTTTTTTCCAGAAATTTAATTTATGAATTTAAACTAGTTCCCCATCCTGTGTCTGAAGCCTCACCTCTATTATGCAGGGTAATTTCCACAGTGTGATTAATCTCTATTCCAGGCAGCATTTATAAGCAAAAAGTTCATTCTGTAAAAGACAGTATGTTGCTTGGAATATTTACATTTTAAAGGGTTTAAGTTGCATTATTATACTTAGAAAATTAAAATTCAGTCATCCACTCAACACATATTTATTGAGCATCTACTATATTCAAAGCATTCCACTAAGCATCAGGATCTTTCAAAGCTAAAGCTCCCTGCCCTCCTAGTCTTTCTTATATAGTTGGGAAGAGGAAAGAACTGACAGAATGTTTCTCTGGTATTTTTTCTTTTTTTCTTTTTCATTTCTACTGGAGTATAGTTGCTTTACAATGTTGTTTTAGTTTCTGCTGTACAGCAAAGAGAATCAGTCACACATAAACATATATCCCTTCTTTTTTGGATTTCCTTCCCATGTAGTCCCCATGGAACACTGAGTAGAGTTCCCTGTGCTCTACAGAAGGTTCTCATTGGTTATCTATTTTATAAATAGTATCAATCATGTATACGTATCAATCTCCTAATTCATCCTACTGTCCCTTTTCTCCCCTGGTACCCATACGCTTGTTCTCTATGTCCAGTGTCTCTATTTCTGCTTTGTAAATAAGTTTGCTGTTGCTGTTCAGCCACTAGGTCATGTATGACTCTGCTACACCAGGCTCCTTTGTCCATGGGATTTCTCTTTATAATCCAATGGACTACAGTTGCCATGCTCTTCTGTCCATGGGATTTCCCAGGTAAGAATAATGGAGTGAGTTGCCATTTTCTTCTCTAGGGGATCTTTCCAATCCAGGGGTTGAACCTGTGTCTCCTGCTTGCCAGGTGGATTGTTCACCTCTGACATTTGTTTTTCTCTTCCTGATTTACTTCATCCTATATGACAATCTCTAGGTCCATCCACTCTCTACAAAAAAACAACTTAGCTCTGTTCCTTTTTATGACTGAGTAATATATCATCATATATGTGAGTGAAATCTTTATCCATTCCTCTATTAATAGATATTTAGGTTGATTCCATGTCCTGGCTATTATAAATAGTGCTTCTTTAAACATTGGTATCCATGTTTATAATTTAAGACTGTGTATAGTGGTTACTCTGCCTACATTATAAGCTTCCTAAGTAGACCAGGATGTTGTAAGCTGAGATTATCAGGAAAGACTTATTGAAAGTTTCAAGATGATGTTAACTAGCACTGGTAGAAGCCAGCAGTACAGGAAGAATAAATGGAAAAGGCAGGTGGCAAAACAGGGCATGCACATCACAGGACGAAAGCTGGAGCTATCTGCTCTGAATAGATTTATGGAGAGGGTGAGGAGGGAAAGTGATGTGAAATAGATTGGGCCCTTTATGTACAAATTGAAAGAGCTTAAACTTTGTTTTACAGGCAATGTGGAACCATTGGAAGGAGCCATTTCTGATCGCAAAAGTGCCAAGATCAGAGTGGTAGTTAAAAACCATCCAGGCAGCATGTAGAGAAAGAGAACTGAGCTGGTAGCACATCTAATGTGTAAAGTGAGAGCATGAATGAAAGTAGATCCCGGAACTACAAAGGTGGATCCTGGAAAGTAGATCTAATCATGGAATTAGAAAGGAAGGAACTGGTATGGGAGATATGAAGTAATTAAAAATGTTGTTTCAAGCCTGAGTGAAGAAAGTTTGGACTGCAGGGGAAAAGAGAACAGGAGCAGAGTTTCTACAGGAAGGTCCTGAGACTGACACCACAATGATCATCCTTCTCAGCTATCTCTTCCCAATTAACTTCCAAAGGAGGCACATTAGTTGAGTTGCACAATATTAAATATTCTATGGGATTTGCCTAGTAGCTCAGATGATAAAGAATCTGCCTGCAATGCAGAAGACCCAGGTTCAATGCCTGGGTGAGAAAGATCCCCTGGAGAAAAGAATGGCACGCCACTACAGTATTTCACCTTTACAGTATAATTACTGCAGAGAATTCCACAGACAGAGGAGTCTGGTGGGCTGCAGTCCATGGAGTCTCAAAGAGTCAATATCCTGTATTTCTTTTCTGTCTCCACAATTGCCGTCAGTGATGATGACAACTGTCTTATCCTATTGAGCATCTCCGTTACCACTAAAGTAGCTCATTTGCCTGAACACAGGCTCTAGCGCCAGTTCCTCCAGTTAATTATTAGTAACTTATTTACTTATTAGTAAACAGAAAGTCCAACCCCAAAGAAAGGCAATGCCAAAGAATGCTCAAACTACTGCACAATTGCACTCATCTCACACGCTAGTAAAGTAATGCTCAAAATTCTCCAAGCCAGGCTTCAGCAATATGTGAACCATGAACTTCCAGATGTTCAAGTTGGTTTTAGAAAAGGCAGAGGAACCAGAGATCAAATTGCCGACATCTGCTGAATCATGGAAAAAGCAAGAGAGTTCCAGAAACACATCTATTTCTGCTTTATTGACTATGCCAAAGCCTTTGACTGTGTGGATCACAATAAACTGTGGAAAATTCTGAAAGAGTTGGGGAATACTAGACCACCTGACCTGCCTCTTGAGAAACCTGTATGCAGGTCAGGAAGCAACAGTTCGAACTGGACACGGAACAACAGACTGGTTGCAAATAGGAAAAGGAGTGTGTCAAGGCTGTATATTGTCACCCTGCTTAGTCAACTTCTATGCAGAGTACATCATGAGAAACGCTGGACTGGAAGAAGCACAAGTTGGAATCAAGATTGCCGGGAGAAATATCAATAACCTCAGATATGCAGATGACACCACCCTTATGGCAGAAAGTGAAGAGGAGCTAAAAAGCCTCTTGTTGAAAGTGAGAGAGGAGAGTGAAAAAGTTGGCTTAAAGCTCAACATTCAGAAAACGAAGATCATGGCATCTGGTCCCATCACTTCATGGGAAATAGATGGGGCAACAGTGGAAACAGTGTCAGACTTTATTTTGGGGGGCTCCAAAATCACTGCAATGGTGACTGCAGCCATGAAATGAAAAGACGCTTACTCCTTGGAAGGAAAGTTATGACTAACCTAGACAGCATATTCAAAAGCAGAGACATCGCTTTGCCAATAAAGGTCCATCTAGTCAAGGCTATGGTTTTTCCAGTGGTCATGTATGGATGTGAGAGTTGGACTGTGAAGAAAGCTGAATGCCAAAGAATTGATGCTTTTGAACTGTGGTGTTGGAGAAGACTCTTGAGAGTCCCTTGGACTGCAAGGAGATCCAACCAGTCCATTCTAAAGGAGATCAGTCCTGGGATTTCTTTGGAAGGACTGATGCTAAAGCGGAAACTCCAATACTTTGGCCACCTCATGCGAAGAGTTGACTCATTGGAAAAGACTCTGATGCTGGGAGGTAATAATTGGGAGCAGGAGGAGAAGGGGACAGCAGAGGATGAGATGGCTGGATGGCATCACCAACTCAATGGACATGAGTTTGAGTGAACTCCGGGAGTTGGTGATGGACACGGAGGCCTGTCGTGCTGTGATTCATGGGGTCACAAAGGGTCGGACATGACTGAGTGACTGAACTTAGCTGAACTGAAACAAGAAGTCCAAGAGATACTCTGCTGATTCCACTGTGGATCTGAACTCCACATTACCTACTCCCGAACCCAAATGAATATTGGTTCCTTGAAGACAGGGAGAGTTGTGTGATTTCTGTCTTACAGATCCTTAGAGGGAAAGCAAGGAGATGAAAAGTGAGAAGTGATTTGCTCTTATGTTTTTGACAGAAAGGCCAGTGTTTTTGCAGGAAGAAACTCTGGTACAGCCCTCCCCCACAACTCCCTGCTGGGAACTAGTAACTGAGGGGAGTGAGAAGATGTTAGTAGGGACAGGAAGGTGTAAACAAAGAGGTCTGCCGGAAGCCCAGGCTCTTCTTTAAAGGTTTTATTTCCTAAGCTTATGTTTGTTTTATCTCTAGAATTATGATGGGCTTTTGTCTTATGTTCGGTTTCATATCTATGTTTCTTTGATACAAAAGTGATAATCCTTTCTGATCATTAGAGTAAAGCTTTTGCACTAGAAGATATGCCATGATAACCCAAGGGTGTTGAATACTCACTGCAGATCCCTGTGCCCCCTGGGGTACTCAAGCCCTGTATAATAAGTATAAGAAGGATAATTTTTTTTTTTCCACAAGCAGGCAGCATAGGAAGAGGGTAGTTCTTACATCTACCAAGCTTGTGTTTTTTTCTTTTTTTTGCGGGGGGTTGCGGGGTGGATAGCATCTCTTATTTTTAAAATTAATTTATTTATTTTAAGTTGAGGCTAATTACTTTATAATATTGTAGTGGGTTTTGCCATACATTGAAACCAAGCTTGTCTTAAGGGCAAGTAGGAAATCAAAAGCCAGCTGGACTTCTAATTGCTGAACCTCTAGAAGGAGCTGAATCATGCAGATCCTCCAACACGGTCAGCTTTTCTGCCCATTCTGGAAGAGAGAAATACCATCCAAAGGCCTCTGGAGATTGAATGGTCAATCTTGAATTAATCAAAGCCTGGCTGTTTGAAGTGAGGGAGCCAAATTTTCCCTAACTCCATTAACATTTCCCTCCATCCAAGTATGAAATATGGGTCCATTTATTATTTATCATCTTCCTATTTGATATTTCACCTGCTGCCAACACAGCTAAGTCCAGCCAAGTTCCCTGCATGGTTGGCCAAGGGGGAGATGATTCCAGCAAAGCAGCAGCCCCATGTCCAGGGAACCAGATGGGTGACCTTTCCCTTTCCTGTTCTCCAGACCAGAAGACAGACAGTTAAGCTCTCTGGGTTGCCCAGGATTTTTGCTTCTATAAATGTAAATGTACATTTTCAGATTGATGGTCTGTTTCTCGAAAACATTGATCACACATTTGCCAAACACCATCTTTCAGGCATTATGCCAGTTTTTCTGTTATCTGAAATTCCTTATATTATGTCTCCTACTTTCTTGCTGACCTCCACTCAAAATAACATGGTGTGAACTTTTTATGGTGCCTTTTCTCTCCTCCTATGTAGTCCATGTGTTGAAATATGTTTAATACATTGCCACATCTCATTTTTAAATATCATGAGACTAGGCCAATTCTATGATATTTTAAGTGCCCTCATGATGAAACATATGGCCAGAGGGGTGGGAATAGGGAGGTAGAGAAAGAAATGTGGCAAATGTAATATTTTCCCAAGGGAAAGGAGCAGGGAATATGACCTGCAAGATGGAAGAGTCTATGAGCATCACTACTGAAATACCATCTGTTTCCATTCGAATTATCATCTTGAAATTATATGTTTTTTTTTTCATATGCCATAATGTATAGGATTCAAGGGCCAAAACACATCATAGTGTTTGCAACCAACCAGTCCAGTTGCTGCCAAACCTGTGGCAATTCCACAAAGAGAAAGGGGAAAAAAAAAAAAAGAGAGAGAGAGAGAGAATGTTATTGCATTTTCATTTTTACTTCTCTTTGAAAAAGAGACACTGTTTTTTATATCATTTTTATTGGAGTGTAGTTGCTTTACAATATTGGTTAGTTTCTGCTGTATAGCAAAGTGAATCAGTTATATGCTTACATATACCACCTCTTTTTTGGATTTCCTTCTCATTTATATCACCATGGAACACTGAGTGAGTTCCCTGTGCTACGGAGTAGGTTCTCATTAGTTGTCTAATCAATACATAGTATCGATAGTGTGTGCTCAGTCATGTCCAACTCTTTTGCAACCCCATGGACCCTCACCATGCTCCTCTGTTATGAGATTTCCCAGACAAGAATACTGCGGTGGGTTGTGTTCTCTTCTCCAGGGGAATGTTCCCCATGCAGGGATCAAACCCGAGTGTCTTATGTCTCCTGAATTGGCTGATGGCTTCTTTACCACTAGGGCCACCTGGGAAGCCCATCAATAGTGTATATACGTCAATCCCAATCTCTCAGTTCCTCCTACCGGACCCTGTTTCCCCCTGGTATCCATACGTTAGTTCTCTACATCTGTGTCTATAACTTCTGGTTTGCAAATAGGTCCATATGTATCATTTTTCTAGATTCCACATCATACAGCACTATTTACTACAGAATTATTAATATTTATAATATTTATTACAGACAGTGATAGAGATCATTTACAACATCATTCATTGATCATGAATTGATTCATTATTAATTCTTTCATTTAGCGACTAGTTAATATATTTTATAAATAACATATGATGTGTGGAGATAAGGATAAAGAGATGAGATTAACTTTGTTTTCAGTTAATCAGAAAGGAAAAGAGAATGAGCAGACTTATGTGAATGATGAGGCCAACTGTAGAAGTTCACAGGGATGCGCCAGGAATATTCCCCACATTTGGGAGAAGAAGTGGTGAACTTGCTCAGCAATAAGGAAGTCTTCTTAAAGAAGGCTACTTTTTTTTTTTTAATTAATTTTTATTTTTTAGTTTGTTTTGCTTTACAATACTGTATTCGTTTTGTTACACATTGACATGAATTAGCCATGAGTGTACATGAACTCCCAATCCCGACCCCCACCTCCACCCTCCCGCCCCACACCCTCTCTCTGGATTATCCCCGTGCATCAGTCCCTAGCATCCTGCATCCTGCATCAAACCTGGACTGGCAATTCGTTTTGCTTATGATATCACACATGTTACATTGCCACTCTGCCAACCCATCCCACCCTCTCCCTCTCCCACAGAGTCCAAAAGGCCATTCTATACAACTGTGTCTCTTTTGCTGTCTTGCGTACAGGTTTATCATTACCATCATTCTAAATTCCATATATATGTGTAAGTATACTGTATTGATGTTTTTCTTTCTGGCTTACTTCACTCTGTATAATTACCCCCACCTCCACCCTCCCGCCCCACACCCTCTCTCTGGATTATCCCCGTGCATCAGTCCCTAGCATCCTGCATCCTGCATCAAACCTGGACTGGCAATTCGTTTTGCTTTTTTAAGCTGATTTGTAAAATAGGTTGAGATTTCAAATGGCAAGGAATCTGCCTCCAATGCAGGAGACCTGGGTTCAATCCTTAGGTCAAGAAGATCCCCTGAAGGAGGAAATGGCAACCCACTCCAGTATTCTTGCCTGGAGAATTCCACAGACAGAGGAGCCTGGCAGGCTATAGTTTTTGGGGTCACGAAGAGTTGGTCATGACTGAGCAACTAACACTTTCACTTTCATCTGTGCAAGGGGGAAATTGACTTTTTCAAGGCTTTGGAATTAGAATATGCAAGTATAAAGAAGTGTCCATAAGCCCTGGCTACAAAGAATTCATTCTGGCTGAAACGTACAGGAGCAGAGATACAAGAGATGGAGAGAGAGTGGCGGTAACTCCTCAAGAGCCCAACTCTATTGGAAACCAACAAGTGTTTGAGCAATGGACACCTGAATTCCTACTAGGAATGAAGGAGAAAACAGAACAGGCTCCATCTTGAAAGCAGGACTCCATCTTGGGCTGGACTGTGGACTTTGATCTATATGCCCAGTATCTATGGAAATGACATGCCAACTGGAAAACCAGACCCCTCGCATGGAAGAGCCCAAGGGCTCGTACCTAGACTCTCGGTCGCATAAAAGAATACCCTAATTATCTGTGTAACCGAATAGAATCATAAATTCTATTATGCTTATTGGGGTATGACCACAGGCATATTGATCATTGTCCACTGTTAACTACCTAGGCTTAAGGCATATGAATCATGGGTTAACTTTGGTTTTATCTTTCTTTTCCTTTGTTCAGACTAGTTTCAGGGAATTTGAGGAGGTGGGTTTGGGCACATACAATTAGAGTATATAAGGTTTACACAAAAACTGGTTGAGGAGACTCTGCCTTGGACCTGCTGGTGTAATAAGCTGCACTCCACTATCTGCATTGTCCTTCTGAGTGAGTTTGTTTCCCGAAACACGTGGCTCAACAGGAAGGCAAACTGTCTTTGGTTGAAATTGTATCTTGATGAACATGGTATAGAGACAAATTCAAGGTCTTGTCTGTCAGTAACCAATCTCAGAGACACAAGCAAAACTACTTTAAGGAAGGCATGAAGGATAAGTAAACGCATCACTCTTGCAAATATGTGGAAGAGAAGAGAGAGGAAGAAGATGGAAGGAACAGGGAATGAAAGACTAGGGGACTTCAAAAATAAATAGCAAAGACAGAAATGGTAGGCATCAGAGAGAACAGAAAGGGCTTTTGGAGAAAAAAAATCTGTATAATATGCAATTGTTTCGCTTGCTTTTCTAGCATGCAATATTTTCTCTCCATGTCCCCTACTCTTTCCCCAACTCTCCTTTCAGCTCCTTTATGAAGTTTTCTGTGATCTTAGTTATTTTGATGGTGGGTTCGATCTTCTTTTGGAAAAGGTAGGAAAAAGATGGAATCACTTTATTGAAGCAATATGGAGAACTGAAGATACCATAGAAAAGAAAACAGGATCCAGTTCAAGCCTTCAAGTAATTTAAAGAAAAATCATGGGATCAATTTGCTTGGAATTTTCACATGGAAAATGCAAAAATGAGGTTTTGAGCCAGTCTCACTAGATTTTACATCTACCTTGGCTGACATTGAAGCTGTGTCAGAAAAGATTTAACTGTGATAATGATGGTGGTGGTTTAATTGCTAAGTCATGTCTGACTCTTGTGACCCCATGGACTATAGCCTGCCAGACTCCTCTGTCCATGAGATTCTCCAGGCAAGAATACTGGAGAGGGTTGTCATTTCCTTCTCCAGGGGATCTTCCTGACCCAGGAATTGAACCTGGGTCTTCTGCATTGCAGGTAGATTCTTTACTGACTGAGCTAGAGGGAATAGTTAAGAATAAATCTAGGAGGTCCTTTTACTATATAACTCATAGTCAGCTTGAAGAGACAGTCATGTATGCACGAAGTTAATGAACCAGGTAACAGCATTCATCCTTAGCAGTGCTCAGTGCTCAGTTCTCAGTCGTGTCTGACTCTTTGCAACCCCCTGGTCTCTAGCACCCCAGGCCCCTCTGTCCTTGGGATTCCCTAGGCAAGAATACTGGAGTGGGTTGCTATGCCCTTCTCCAGTGGGTCTTCCTGACCCAGGGGTCAACCTGGCATTTCCTTCATTTCTTGCCTTGGCAGGCAGATTCTTTACCGCTATGCTACCAGCGAAGCTTAGCAGGGCCACCTGAGAACTATTTGGTAAGTGTAGAATAAGGTATAGATGTGTAGACTTTGGGTAATCTTTACAAGATAAAAACCAGCCACCAACGAATGAAGGTTTCCCATATTTCCAGACTACTTTTGACAATTCCCTCTATCAGCCCATACGTATTTTCTCTCTCTCCCACTACACTGCAAGATATGGAATAGTCATGTGGGTAAGAATCCCTTGGAATTGTCAGTCCTATTCTCTGGTTCCCCAGATGTTCACCAAAATATCAATCATCTTGCATTTTTATAGTTTTAAGAAAATCTTGGTTGAATTAATTAATGTATTAGGAATTTCTGTGAGTTGATAAATAGCAAGTTTTCCAAAGAAATTGCCCAGGATATGTTCCTCATTGGTGCACATATTTTTAGCAGATTAAGAAATTTGAGTAATTTCTAATACTTCTGCATGGACTGGCTACTAATATTCAAGAGTACATGATCAGAGTGCATCACCCCTGAAACCGATATTTGATGAGCTCACCAGAATTTTTATTAGGCCAAGACTTGTTTTTAGGCATTTCTTATTTAATTAGTTCATGTATTTCTCACCACACTGCTGAAGGATGGGCAACATTATTCCTCTTTTCCGAGGAGAATGCTGAGGTCTATGGGTAATCATCTCCAGAATGTATATCCAAGTCCTTTGACATCTTCGTGGGGTCCATGCAGCCTCTTGGGATTGAGAATGAGAGGTGAGTCCTGAGACCACGCCTCATTGATTGACCTATAACTTAGACAAGTCATTTCCCTAATCGATACAGTCCTTCCCCACTTCCCCATTCAGCATCCCACCTCCTGCGTATCCGGTACTGCTTGTCCTTCATTTTATTTATGTATCTATTTTTCACTTTACAATACTTTATTGGTTTTGCCATACTTTGACATGAACCTGCCACAGGTGTACATGAGTTTCCAACCCTGAGCCCTCCTCTCACCACCCTCCCCATATCATCTCTCTGGGTCATCCTAGTGCACCAGGCCCAAGCATCTTGTATCCTGTATTGAACCTAGACTAGCGATTCATTTCTTACATGATAGTGTACATGTTTCAATGCCATTCTCCCAAATCATCCCACCCTCTCCCTCTCCCAGAGTCCAAAAGTCTGTTCTTTACATCTGTGTCTCTTTTGCTGTCTCGCATACAGGGTTATTATTACCATCTTTCTAAATTCCATATATATGTGTTTGGACCAATCTACACCCCAGGCAGAAGGAGCAAAAATAGTTTAATTTATTATCTAGCATTCCTTTATCAGTTTACTCAACCATTCCTTTATGCAGATATATTTCTGAGTGCCCACTATTTGCCAGGCATTGTTCTAAGTGTTGAGAGGAAGAGCAGTAATCCAGACTAGAGTCCCGTGTTTGACATCCACCCTGGTGCCTGGGAGAGTGTCTCCCCAAAAGACAGGCAGTGCAGTATATTGGGGGCAACACATATTTCAGATGTGATTCATCTGGGTTCAATTTCTCTTTCAATTTACATTCCCACCAACAATGCAAGAGGATTCCCTTTGCTCCACACCTTCTCCAGCATTTATTGTTTATAGATGTTTTGATGACGGCCGTTCTGACCTGTGTAAAGTGATAACTCATTGTAGTTTTGATTTTCATTTCTCTAGTAATCTTGTCATGTGATTCTTGGCCATCTGTACGTCTTCTTTGGAGAGATATCTGTTTAGGTCCTCCACAAATTTGTTTGATTATTTGTTTGTTTTAATATATTAAGCTCCATGAGCAGTTTATATATTCTGGAAATTAATCCTTTGTCTGTTGTTTTGTTTGCAAATATTTTATCCTATCTGAAGATTGTCTTTTTGCCTTGTTACCTTGTATTGGCAGGCAGATTCTCTACTGCTGAGCCACTGGGGAAGCCTATATATAATATAATATAATGATATATATATATATATTATATATACACATGCACACAGTTAACCACCACTGTACTGGGCTTCCCAAGTGGTTCAGCGGTAAAGAATCTGCCTGTCAATGTAGGAGACACCGGTTTGATCCCTGGGTCAGGAAAATCACCTGGAGGAGGAAGTGGTAACACACTCCAGTATCTCTGCCTGGGAAATCCCATGGACAGAGGAGCCTGGCAGGCTGCAGTCCACGTGGTCAGAAAGAATTGTAGATGACTGAGTAATTGACCACACGACCATGTGTGAAACAAATAACTAATAGAAAAGTGCTGTAAAGCACAGGGAACTCAGCTCAGTGCTCTGTGATGTCCTAGAGAGGTGGGATGGGGTGGGCTTGGGAAGGAGATCCAAGAGGGAGGCGTATATGTATCCATATAGATGATTCACTCTATTGCACAGCAGAAACAGACAGAACATTGTAAAGCAAGTATATTCCAGTAAATAAAGGTCTGTTTTTAACCACCTAGTATTATGTGGAATGAGGGACAAGTCACTTTATTTTTTAAAAAATTTTATCCGTGTATAGTTCACTTACGATGTTGTGTTACTTTCTGCTGAATAGCAAAATGAATCAGTTATATTTTATATATCACTTTAAATCTCTGTGTTATCATCTGCTTAATGGCGATACTTAACCATCAGGAGTATAATAGGCAACGAGGAAAATCCATTGCAAGATTGTCAAGCCAATGGGCAATAAGTACACAGGATAGATGCTGAATTCCAGTGCCTCCTTTCTTTGGCGCTGTGACACCACATCCTTGTAATCCATTTGTTTCCTTTGAATGTTGGCATTTTTATAATCTGTTGTTTGGCTCAGTAGACCCCCACTTTTCTTAGTCTCTCTTGCTTCCACATGATTGATTAATCATTCAGCAATTGGAGAGATGCTTTGAAAAGTGAACTTGATCATGCCAACTTTTTGATGGAAATCCTTCAACAGTTTCCCATTTTCTTGGAATGATATTGAAATAACTCATCACGGCATGTGATTGACTCCCCTGGCTGCATCTCTCACCTCTTCCCTGACCTTGACACCTTTTGTTTCCTTTGCTTCCAGCCCTCCTGTCTTGGCGTCAGCCTTCAGAATGTCAGTTCTCTTCCAACTTAAGATCTTTACATTGCTCAGCCATCTGCTAGAGATACTATTTCCCCCCAGATTTCTGTCTATTACATAGCAAAAACACCACCACTCACAGAACATCTGCTTACTACTCAATCAGAAACATTCCCATTCTTTATCACAGCAACATTTTGTACAATCCAAAAGTACTTATTTATTTGATGATTTATTTTCTGCTCCACTACAAAACTGTAAGCTCTATGTCAACAACCAAAATCTGTCTGTCTGATGCATTACTCTGTCCCCAGCATCTGTGCCAAGTACATAGTATGTCCTCAACAAATATTCATTGAAGGATCACATAAAATGTGCTTCCCATTTTGAATAATCCAGCTGCTGGGCAAAACTTCATACTAGCTTATCTAAATTTAGCTTAACTCTCTTGAGAGAGGTATCCTTAAGCTAGTTTAAAACAATAGGCAGCTATAACTGTCTCCTAGAAATACCCATCAGCAGTGCACCCTCCAAAGACCTCTTTCAGCTTTGCTGTGGGTAGTTATTTCGTAAGGACCAGTGGGTGACTGGCCTGATTATAAAGTCCACTCCCCACAAGCAAGTTTCTAAAAAGGCACACAAGACAGCTCAGTCGTGATTAGAGCCACCTTTTCCCTCCTCTCCGCCCCACCCTCTCTCCTGGGCACTGAGGCGGAGGTGCCGGGCTGTCATCCCATCTCAGACAAATTGCCTCCATCACCTCCCCCTCGTTGCCCTTCATCCCTTTCCAACATAATTACCATCTTACTAATAAGTCAAATGAGTGGGTACCGCAAAGTGGGCAGCTCCATTTGGCTGCCTCAGGAGCACTGGCATGGAGTGAATGGGAAGCAGGGATTAACAGGGCTGCTACTGCCCTCGGCGCTCCAAGGGAAGGCTGCTAATGGATTTTCTCTTCAGCAGCTCTTGCTTACAGGGATGGTACAGGGAACCAGCTGGAGGAAGACAGAGCTCTGGCTCCACCTGGGTCCCCAAGCTGTATCCCTCTGGCCATGGTAGCACTTCCCCAAACACCACAGAAAGGAGAGAGCCAGATCTTTCCAGACCTCAAAAGGACTCAGCCTCCTCTGGGCTGCCTTCCTTCCACCCCAAACACCAGCCACTTCCTTTCAAACATATTTCCAAGTGAATGTTGCCCTTCCTGACGTCTGTGCCCTCCCCACAATCCTGACTCTCAGATAAATTTATCAGGCAGGTGGCACTAGGGGTGAAGGATACACCTGCCAGTGCAGGAGAGGTGAGAGACGTGAGTTCAATCTCTGGGTCGGGAAGATCCCCTGGAGAAGGGAGTGGCAACCCACTCCAGCATTCTTGCCTGGAGAATCCCATGGACGGAGGAGCCTGGCAGGCTATACAGTCCCTGGGGTTGCAAAGAGGCAGACACGACTAAAGCAACTGAGCACCCGTGCAGTGCCTGCCTGACAAGTCTTAATTCCAGGCTGGATAAAAGATGCTGGGGCCGAAAAGCAGCCAGACACTTAGGACTGCTTCCTCCCCAAGGCTGGGAAGCCAGGCATCCGGGCAACTGGCACGCACCACAGGATCACAAGAAACAGGACATCTTCACTAATTTTTGCAATCTTATAATACATTACTGTGAACATTCAGTAACAGCACAAGGAGTGCCGAGTGCTTATTATGCGGTCCTATTGATACAGAGTTTCTTAATTTAGTTTTAAAATCTGTAGAACTTGGCGGGGTGGAGAGGAAGGGGTGGGGCAAGAGTGGGGAGCGTGGTCTTGTTCCCGCCTGATAGAGAAAGATGCCAGATAAAATCATCCTGATGGGGAAGTATCCAGGACTTGCACTTGCGCACAAGCTCAATTTAATACACCAGAGTATGCTTTCTTCCTTTTTTCTCTCTCTTTCTTTTTTATTTTTCATCATTTACACAACCTAGCCCTGAATAGCATTTTGAGAGGCTCATGACAGGGAAGAGGCGATCTCCATCTCATCTCATGAATTACTCCCCCCGCCCCCCACCACCCACTGCTGGTGCACTTTTAAATATTAATCTACACCAAGTTATTAATCATCAGAAAGGCAGCCGCAGGCATGGGCCACAAGACTTCATCTTTTACCACACAGCTCTCAATGCTAAAACAGTAGATGAAAAATGACTGGGGAACCACCCAAGATCTCTTTGCCTTGTCACTGGCTTCTTTTATCCCCGGGACCCACAGGGACTGCGACACTCTCCCTGCCTCTAGTGCAAAATGAAGGAAGAGAATATGCGATGCGAAGCACAACTCAAGCCTCACTGACTTGGAATGAAGGGGTGAAAGTGAGTGTGGATGAGGAAAATCCAAATTCAGAATATTTTTAAAGAAATCATTCAGTACCTCTTTTAACATGCACTTGCAACAAATGAAGTGTTGCCAGAAAGGAGGCCTGTGAAAGAACCAGTGAATGTTATTTTTTAGAAGCTTACTGTTTACATATTGATGACTGGTGAAAACTTGGCTAAAGAACAGCTTTTGAAAATACTTCTTTATATAATTTTTATCTGTTATTCTAGTCAATCTGGTTTGGCATTACAGTGATCTTTGATTTCATTTTTTAAAATTTATTTATCTTTTTGCCATTTGTTTGTATGGGTGTGTCTAAGGACTAATGTTAGTTTAATGACTGAGATGTGCCAAGGGAGTATTATTGGTCATTTTCATCTCTACTAAATTCTGCAAATTAGGTAATAGTAGACCCATTTAGAACCTTCCCAAGGGGTGCTAGTCATAAAGAACCTGCCTGCCAATGCAAGAGATGTAAGAGTCATGGTTTCCATCCCTGGGTCAGGAAGATCCCCTGGAGGAAGAAATGGCAACCCACTCCAGTATTCTTGCCTGGAGAACCCACAGACAGAGGAGCCTGGTGGACTACAGTCCATGGGGTCACAAAGAGAAACAACTGAAGCAACTTGGCAAAGGCCATTTAGCAGATAGAAAAATTACAGTTCAGAGAGATTCGATCATTTGTTTGCGGTCACAAAGTTCATTAAAAATAAGTAAGGTAGCATCAACACAGAAGTAAGTCAGAAAAAGACAAATATCATATGCTATCACATATATGTAGGCTAAAAAATAATACAAATGAATCTACATGCAAAACAGAAACAGACTCACAGACATAAAAAACAAACATGGCCACCAAGGGGGTTGGAGAGGGATAAATGAGGAGTATGAGATTATCACATATAAATTCCTAAACATAAAATAGATAAGAAAAAAGGATTTATTTTGCCTATGTTCTCCTCTAGGAGTTTTATAGTTTCTGTTCTTACGTTTAGGTCTTTAATCCATTTTGAGTTTATTTTTGTGTATGGTGTTAGAAAGTGATCTAGTTTCATTCTCTTACAAGTGGTTGACCAGTTTTCCCAGCACCACTTGTTAAAGAGATTATCTTTACCCCATTGTATATTCTTACCTCCTTTGTCTAAGATAAACTGTCCATAGGTGTGTGGATTTATCTCTGGGCTTTCTATTTTGTTCTTGATCTATATTTCTGTTTTTGTGCCAGTACCATACTGTTTTGATGACTGTGGCTTTGTAGTAGAGCCTGAAGTCAGGCAGGTTGATTCCTCCAGTTCCATTCTTCTTTCTCAAGATGGCTTTGGCTATTTGAGGCTTTTTGTATTTCCATACAAGTCTTGAAATTATTTGTTCTAGTATCGACCTCCAAGAATAATGGAAATAAAAGCAAAAATAAACAAATGGGATCTAATTAAAATTAAAAGCTTCTGCACAACAAAGGAAACTATAAGCAAGGTGAAAAGACAGCCTTCTGAATGGGAGAAAATAATAGCAAATGAAGCAACTGACAAACAACTAATCTCAAAAATATACAAGCAGCTTATGCAGCTCAACTCCAGAAAAATAAATGACCCAATCAAAAAATGGGCCAAAGAACTAAATAGACATTTCTCCAAAGAAGACATANCTGGAAATAAAAGCAAAAATAAACAAATGGGATCTAATTAAAATTAAAAGCTTCTGCACAACAAAGGAAACTATAAGCAAGGTGAAAAGACAGCCTTCAGACTGGGAGAAAATAATAGCAAATGAAGCAACTGACAAACAACTAATCTCAAAAATATACAAGCAACTTATGCAGCTCAATTCCAGAAAAATAAACGACCCAATCAAAAAATGGGCCAAAGAACTAAATAGACATTTCTCCAAAGAAGACATACAGATGGCTAACAAACACATGAAAAGATGCTCAACATCATTCATTATCAGAGAAATGCAAATTAAAACCACAATGAGGTACCATTTCATGCCAGTCAGAATGGCTGCGATCCAAGTCTACAAGCAATAAATGCTGGAGAGGGTGTTGAGAAAAGGGAACCCTCTTACACTGTTGGTGGGAATGCAAACTAGTAGAGCCACTATGGAGAACAGTGTAGAGATTCCTTAAAAAACTGGAAATAGAACTGCCATATGACCCAGCAATCCCATTGCTGGGCATACACACTGAGGAAACCAGAATTGAAAGAGACACGTGTACCCCAATGTTCATCACAGAACTGTTTATAATAGTCAGGACATGGAAGCAATCTATCCATCAGCAGACAAATGGATAAGAAATCTGTGGTACATATACACAATGGAATATTACTCAGCCATTAAAAAGAATACATTTGAATCAGTTCTAATTAGGTGGATGAAACTGGAGCCAATTATACAGAGTGAAGTAAGCCAGAAAGAAAAACACCAATACAGTATACTAAGGCATATATATGGAATTTAGAAATATGGTAACTATAACCCTGTGTGCGAGACAGCAAAAGAGATACGGATGTATAGAACAGTCTTTTGGACTCCTTGGGAGAGGGAGAGAGTGGGATGATTTGGGAGAATGGCACTGAAACATGTATAATATTATATGTGAAACAAATCGCCAGTCCAGGTTTGATGCATGATACAGGATGCTCGGGGCTGGTGCACTGGGATGACCCAGAGGGATGGTATGGGGAGGGAGGTGGAAGGGGGGTTCAGGATGAGGAACACGTGTACACCCATGGCAGATTCATGTCAATGTATGGCAAAACAAATAAAATATTGTAAAGTAAAAAAAAAAAAAAAGAAAGAAAGAAAAGAAAAGAAATAGTCTTATTGATTGAATCATTGGCCATAGGTGATTGATGTCAATCTCAGTACCATTCCCTCTCCTCAGAGGTGCAATAACCACAAACCTTTATTCTCCTTTTTGAGTATTTGTGTTGGGAATTCCTGTACTGTGTGTTTTTCATGTTGTCTTCTGAAAATCATCTTCTCACCTGTGAAAGGGAGTAATTACAAAAGTTTCAGGAGGCCTGGTCCATGAAACCAGGAAAGGATCAAACATGGATAAGAAAATAACAGTCAAAAAAAGACAAGGGAAAGGGCTTGGAGACTTTCATAATGTTGTCTCAATCTTTGTCCCACAGCCTACCACAAGAGGGCTGTGTTTCTTGCTTTCCCTGCAATTGCTCTTCTCCATGGTTCCACATCTTTCGGTTAGTTTTAATAACAGATGAATAATCATTAGTTGATAAATATTTTCACTTGGTAAAGCAAGCTAGTAGAGAAAATTTTTTTCAGATTCATATATTGTGGTGGAAAATGGACAAATCTGGCTGTGACATGTGAATAAGTTGTTTATATTTCTGGCTCATCATCTGTTCAAAGAACTCATGGAACATGTTTCCCTTAATCTGAAGAGAAAACTGTAGATGACTTGCCCCAGCACACAAGCATGTGGATGGCCTGGTCAGGACAAGATACTGTCAGGTGACAACCCATTTGATACACTATTGACTTGCTAGGAACTTGAAAATACAGAGTTTCCGGATCCAGGGTCCTACTATCCAATTCACCTCTCCTGAAGCCTCACCTGAGCCTCCAAATCACAGGGGAGGAAAAGTCTCACTTTTTTCCTAATATGAACATATGGCTTCTCCACCAACACCATCCAATTCCATGACATTGACATTGAGATTGAAGTTGCTCAGTCGTGTCTGACTCTTTGCAACTCCATGAACTGTAGCCTACCAGGCTCCTCTGTCCATGGAATTTTCCAGGCAAGAGTACTAGAGTGGGTTGCCATTTCCTTCTCCAGGAGATCTTCCCAACCCAGGGATCGAACCCGTGTCTCCAGCATTGTAGGCAGACGCTTTACCATCTAAGCCACCAGGGAAGCCCTACATATATAATATATTTACTCATGACATTCATATCAGTGGAACTCAATACTTGCAACTTCAGACTTCCTTGGGGTGCAATAGTTAAGAATCTGTCTGCCATTTCAGCCTTGATGAGTTTGAACACTGATTTGGGAAGATTCCATGAGCCTCAGCACAACTAGGCAGGTGAACTGCAACTGGTGAGCCCAGATACCTAGAGCCCCTGCTTTGCAACATGAGAAGCCACCCCAATGAGAAGCTCACACACCACAACCGGAGAGTAGACTCCAGAACTAGATAATGTCTTCATCTATTGAGGAAGACCAGTGCAGCCAAATCAAAATAACAAAAATCCAGCCCCACATGACAGGAGAAATCCAGAGAGGGTTGGCAGCACGACCTCTCACCTCCCCCCTACCCCTCATCCCTTTGATGGCCTCCCATCATTCCCTGGAACCTGTAGAGGAGAGGTGAGTCCAGACATACCTTGGTCCTGAATATTGTTTCTAAATGCTTGGATGCTATCCACCAGACTGACCAGGAGAACCAGAAGGGCTGAAGAGAGGCAGAGCTGGCTCATCTTCGTGGCCTTGCAGGAGGGCTCCTGAGGATGCTGAGGACGGACCAAGTTTTTAACATCCTGGCTAAGGGGTGACCTCAGGTGATGAGGAGGAGAGTGGGGAAGTGGAGGAGTTGTGTAAGTCCTTTCATTGCCCAATCTCCTTACCTAAGCATGCCTCCTGCTTTTCTCTGCAGAGGCCTAAGTTCCATTAATAGCAGTTTTTAACTTGACTATGCCTGTGGGTGTCTGTAAACACAGATTGTGATTCCAATATGTCACTCAGGAAAAGTCCCAGCACCTAGAACAGTAGATGGCATGTAATGAATGTTCATGAGTGGATGCGAGCAGATAACAGGCAGATAAGTGATAAGCAGTATGTTAGCATATGTCCTCCTTTCAGCCTCCAGCACGTGTCATCTCACCTGGACCTCAATGCCCTGACTCCCCTCACCTAGCTCACATGACAGGTGTAACACAGGCCACCTTCCTGCAACAACTGTCACAGCTTTTACACTGGATGGATGCGTGCTCTTTACCAGACCTGGTCCAGGCAGGAATTTGGTTGGGGAAACTGATGGCCTCCTGGGCTGTGACCCTCCAGCAGTTCACTGATCACAGCATGAGCACTGGAATCATGGAATATTGAGGTTATATTGATACTGTGACTATCAGTTCAGTTCAGTTCAGTCACTCAGTCGTGTCCAACTCTTTGCGACCCCATGAATTGCAGTACGCCAGGCCTCCCTGTCCATCACCAACTCCCGGAGTCCACTCAGACTCACGTCCATTGAGTCCGTGATGCCATCCAGCCATCTCATCCTCGGTCGTCCCCTTCTCCTCCTGCCCCCAATCCCTCCCAGCATCAGGGTCTTTTCCAATGAATCAACTCTTCGCATAAGGTGGCCAAAGTACTGGAGCTTCAGTTTTAGCATCATTCCTTCCAAAGAAATCCCAGGCTTGATCTCCTTCAGAATGGACTGGTCGGATCTCCTTGCAGTCCAAGGGACTCTCAGGAGTCTTCTCCAACACCACAGTTCAAAAGCATCAATTCTTCTGCGTTCAGCCTTCTTCACAGTCCAACTCTCACATCCATACATGACCACAGGAAAAACCATAGCCTTGACTAGACGGACCTTAGTCGGCAAAGTAATGTCTCTGCTTTTGAATATACTATCTAGGTTGGTCATCACTTTTCTTCCAAGGAGTAAACGTCTTTTAATTTCATGGGTGCAGTCACCATCTGCAGGATTTACTATAAAGAAATATTAATTTGCTCTTCTTCCTATTCCTGACACAGAGCTCCTAACACTGCTGAAGTTTCTTGAAAGATGACAGCAACAAGGAGTCTTTTATCATGTGAGGGAGGTGACTAGTAAACACTCAGACTGAAAAACCACTACAATATTGTAAAGTAATTAGCCTCCAATTAAAATAAATTAATTATTTTTTTAATTAAAAACACACTCAGCCTAAACCAAGGATGGAGTGTGTTATCCAGGTAACCAATGTTTGATTAGGGGAGTGGGAATTTTCATTTCCATCTTTCCTCTTTCCCTGCACCTGCACCTCAGGGAGGGGAGAGGGGTAGAGGGTGAACCCATCACAAATGCAAAGATTGAATGATTCGTGATATGTGAGGAATCCTCCAGAGAAACCTCAACAGAGCAAGTCATTCATGTTCTTCTAAAGCGCTGTGATCTACCCAAGGAATAACACAGGTACACACTGCACCATGGCTCACTGGACCACTGCAGCAGCCTGCCCAGGGGCCTGGGTCTCTGCCCTTGTTTCCTAGAAGGCACTCTCCACTCTGCAGCCTCATGGTTCCTGTTTAAACTTGAGTCCTATCACATGGCTCCCATGACCAGTCCCTCAGTGACTCCCCAGCTCTCTCAGAGTCAAATTCAGATTCTTACAAAGTCCTACAAGCCACCTCATGACCCGCCCCTGTGGCCTCTCTGCCTCATCCCCTTCCACTCCCCTCCCCTCACCCACTCAGCTCCAGCCACCCTGGTTCTGGCTGCTGCTCAGACACACTAGGCTCATTTTTGGCAGCCTCTGCTCAAGATCTCCTTATTCCAGGGTGTTTCCCTGAACTTCTTCAGCCCCTTGAATCCCCATCACTCTCTTTCCTGACAACACTCATCACGACGTGGCATAGGATTTTCTCCATCTTCATTGTCTGTCGGCCTCTTAGATAGCACATTATTTTACTATATTCTGTTTAGAGCTGCTTTTCTACATGAAGAAATATAACTTCTGGGACAAAAGGATAAATATTTGATAAATATTTGTCAAGTAAATGAATCTTCATGTCACACTCATGCCAAGTGTACAGTTATTGAAGAGTCTGGATGTATTAAAATTCATGCTAGTCTATTTGATAACGAGGGCTGTGTATGTTTATAGATAGATAGATAGATATGGCTTCCCTCATGTCTCAATGGTAAAGAATGCCTTCAATGCAGGAGACCTGGATTTGATCACTGGGATAAGACGATCCCTGGAAAAGGGAAGGGCTACCCACTCCAGTATTCTTGTCTGGCAAATTCCAGGGATAGAACAGCCTGGAGGGGCTACAGTTCATGGGGTCACAAAGAGTCAGATCCGACTGAGCAACACTTTCACTTTCTTTCACTTGTCTATATATTATTATATTATATTATATAGACATTATTGTGTCTCTCTAACATCGTATATGCTGATATGAAAATTAAATAATAGTCTGACTGGACAACAAATTGAGGTGCATTGAGATTTGACTTACATTGTACCAGCCTAGAAATAACAATCTTTGCACCTTGAGCAAACTCTCAAAAGTACTGCATTTCCAGCTTTTCCTGCAGTTGTCTCCAAAAGTAAGAAATCCAGTTGTCATTCAACATTCTGATGAATTTCATAACAGAGAAATTATCATGATTTGACAGATGAAATATTTTTAGAGGGATAGTGAGGAAATGTAGATAGACAAGTCTTTTGGAGTAAAATATTTTGGTGGAAAGTGAACCATCACAGACCACAAATGTGCAAATTCTTTATATTCATGACTGGTAATCCTTTCCAAAAAACTCATGTAACATGGTCCCCCTGTTCAGGAGAGGAAACTGCAGATGACTTGCTTCAGAACAGAAAGCCTGTGAGTATTAAGATCAGGATAAGTCACAATCCATTTAGTCAAGTACATGATTCTGCCAGGAATTCTAAAAATCCAGAGAACTGGGAAGGGGTTCTGAGTGCTCTGCCCAGATAACATAGTTCCAGGGACCTGAACCTCATACCAGACACAAACATAGGGGAGAGTGAGTCTGGGTGTTGTCCCAGTCTCTGAACATGTGGGTTCTCTACCAACAGCAATCAGTTCCCCAACACCCATGGGCATCCAGGAGTCAGTTCACTTCTGACTCTAAATCCGCAGAGGTGACAAAGACCCCACAGGGTGAGGGCTTGGTCCCTGAAGACTGTTCATACTTCAAGTGTTGATCACGAGTCCTATGGTCACTTAACACATGTGACCCACTAGCTACAAATTTAGAGGTTCCATGACCCACCTCCAAGTTCAATAACTCATTTGAACCACTCATAGAACTGAGGAAAGCCCTTTACTTACTGTCTCCAGTTATTATAAAGCATGAAACTCAGGGACAGCGAAATGGAGAAAAAGCATGGGGGAAATGGGAAAGTAAGGCTGCCAAGACTCCAAACCCTCTCAGGACTCTCCCCTTTACAAACCCTTGATGTTATCACCTCCTCTGAAGCTCTCTGAACCCAATCTGCATGGGTTTTAATTGAGGGTTGGAGGTAGGCAATTTGATTGAATCTTTGGCTATTGGTGACTGAACTCAGTATCAGTACCCTCTTGTCCCCAGAGGGACTAAGGTTGATAGTTCCTAACCTTCTAATCACCTGATGGAATGTTCTGGAGTCCAGTCCCATCCAGATACTATCTCAGGTCCCACCCTTCACCCGTCTCATGACTTACAGAAAGACGCTAAATTCCAAAAGTTTCAGGAAGCTTGGGCATGAATGGGAACAAGGAACAAACAAACAAAATAAGGATTTTGTTATTATACTACATTGACTTTTAGGGACAAGATAGTGACCAGGAATGGAGAAGGAAACGTCAACCCACTCCAGTATTCTTGTCTGGAGAATCCTAGGGACAGAGGAGCCTGGTGGGCTGCAGTCTATGGGGTCACAAAGAGTCGGACACGACTGAGGGACTGACCACAAAAACATAGTGTTACCTTTTGAGAGTCAAGGAAGCAACCTAGATGTCCATCGGCAGACAAATGGATAAAAAAAAGCTGTGGTAATACACACAACGGAATATTACTCAGCTATTTAAAAGAATACATTTGAATCAGTTCTAATGAGGTGGATGAAACTGGAGCCTATTACACAGAGCGAAGTAATTCAGAAAGAAAAACACCAATATAGTATTATATGGAATTTAGAAAGATGATAACAATGGCTCTATATGCGAGACAGCAAAAGAGACACAGATGTAAAGAACAGACTTTTGGACTCTGTGGGAGAAAGCGAGGGTGGGATGGTTTGAGAGAATAGCATTGAAACATATATATTATCATATGTGAAATAGATCGCCAGCCCAGGTTTGATGCATGAGACAGGGTGCTCAGGGCTGGTGCACTGGGATGACCCTGAGAGATGAGAGGGGGAGGGAGGTGGGAGGGAGGGTCAGGATGGGGAACACATGTACGCCCATGGCTGATTCATGTGAATGTACGGCAAAAACCACCACAATATTGTAAAGTAATTAGCCTCCAACTAAAATAAATAAAAGAAAGAAAAGTCTCTGTGGTGAAAACTGCCCAATATCCCAGAAGAAATCAAGAGAAACTTGGCAGCCTCCATCCCACCCCTGCTCCCTAGCACCTTCCATGGACTCTCTTCATCCTACCTCATCCTGTAGAGGAGAGGTAAGCTGAAACTCACCCTGGGCCTGGTTGCTGGTTTCACCCACTAGGGTGCCGGCCATCACAGTGCCCAGGAGACTGAGAAAGGCTGCAGAGAGACAAGAGGGCCTTGCAGAAAGGCTCCTGAGGTAAGCTCGGAGTGACTGAGCTTCACTCCCCAGCTGCATGGTGGGACAGGCCACAAAGAGGGGAGTAAGGAATGGGAGGAGCGGGGGTCAGGCTTGTCCAGTGTGAAATCTCCCACAGAGCCAGACTTCCTGCTTCTGCCTGCTGGGGCCAGATGCCTGGTAACACTGCTTCTCCAGCTTTACTTTGCCTGTGGATCCTGTGACAACACAGTCTGTGATTCCACAGGTGCAATTTTTGTTTGATGCTCGCAGAGCATCCCAACACCTAGGCAGTGCATGGCAAGCGATGGACACTGAGTGAGTGGACGAGAGCAAATCAATGGGCAGACAAGTGCCCAGCCGAGTTTAGCTCAGGTTCTCATCTTCAGCCTCCCAGGGTATCATCGCATCCTGATAGCAATGTCCTTCCCTCCTCACCTAGCTCATTAGACAGGTGTGACACAGGGTGCTTTCCTGCAACTACTGTCACCAATTCTTCACTGGATGGCCGCTTGCTGGCTACTGCCACTGGTCCAGGCAGGAACTATGGTGATGAGGAAAGCGATGTCCTGCTGGAGCAGCAACCCTGTTTTCTGGGTAGAAAAGGGGGTAAGAGGAGTGGGAAGAGGGGAATTGGGGAGTTGATACACATTTCTACAACCTGGCCACCTGCTGTCCCTCACCTGGCTTCACCAACAGGAGTGTGCCTTGCCTGAGTGGACCTCAGAGGACCTTGAAGACTGGCTGCAGCTGCCCCTTCCTCCTCCTCTCCCTCAGTGGTGATGGGGCCACAGGGCCCTGGTTTGGGTACCAGCTCTACCTTTTCCTGACTTTGTTCCTGAGGATATAAACCTCCCAGAGCTCTGTGTCTTCAGGTGTCAGATGAGATCCATGCAGCCCACATCACAGGGTTGCTGCAGAAGCAACGGACGCAACAGAAATATATTCCTTCTCCCTGAGAAGTCAAAGTCTTTTGTAGTATTAATAATAATACTGAGTATTTATAGATAATATATAGACTCTTCTATGTGCTATATGTGTTATGGTCTTGACATATATTAACTCATTTTATTCACAAAAATCCTAAAAGAGGGTGTGAAGGACTATTGATATTTCCTCAGGCTACAAAGAAGGAAATTGAGGTAAAAAGCAATAAAGTAATCTTCGTAAAGTCATAGAGTGGAGAGAGAGGATTTGACCCTAGGAATCTGGTTTGAGTCTGTGCACACACACTCTTTGCACTGTTGGCTGTAAACTATGGTGCACACTTGAGGGTGACACACCCACAATCCCCTCACTCACACCCATTTATCACTCTCAGTTACAATCATGTAGCATAAGACCCCCGCCCATTCACTCATTCACACACTGACAAGCATTTCCCAACCACAAATACACACACGTGCGTGCGCACACACACACACACACACACACACACACACATTCTTTGCTCCACTACAGGGTCAAGGAGAAGGGAGCTAGGCTCAATGCCCAGAATCCCCAGGAGCAAGTCCAACCAAACGTCAAGCAGGCACAGAGCCAGGTGATGAGCTGCAGAGGACACGGAGGGGCTGCCTTCTTGCACAGAGACACCCTTTCCTGGAGAAGGGCAGGAGCTCTCAATACCAAGCTGCCTCAGGACAGAAGGGCATCAGGAGCCCATGACTCACCAAACAAGCCATGGTGAGAGGAAGGTCTGCTCTCTCCTGAGACATTCCACATGCATTTCATTTAGCCTCATGTCCATCCTGCAGCATCTGGGTTCTCATCCCATTGTGTCAAGGAGAAAGTACAGGCTCATAGAGGTAAAAACCACTTGTTCAGGACCCACAAACAACAGATGGCACAACTAGGATTTCAGCTGAGGAGCCCTCTGGCCCTGTGCCTCTTCCTGCCTCAGTTTGTCCATCTGAGACCAGGAGCAGCAGAGCCTCCTCCTAACAACCGAGCCTCCTCTTTTCTCCCCAATGCTCTCTCATCTGTCTGTCTTTCTCCCTCGTGTCCTCCTTTCCTGGTTCTCCTCACTCTGATCCAGATTAGGGGCCCCCAGAGGAGAAGCCTCCTGATGATACTGTCCTCCCCTCACCTCTCCCCTGCCTACTCTTGACTGTGTCTGGTCTCTAATTAGGAATCTTGCAGGCTCTTCCAGGCCTTTTCAGAGAAATTACAGGGCAGGAAACTCATATTGTTCATATTCTGGATAAGGACCAGTTACCATGACAATCTGGGACCACAGTTCATATCTCTGCTTCTATTCTGCATTTTTTCCCTCTGCAAAATGAGATCTCGTGTTCCATGCTATCTAAGGCTGTATCCTGATATGGACGGAATGCACCAGGGCAGACAGATGTTTAGATGTTTGAGATGCTATGCCCTCTCAGTTGTTGTTCAGTCGTTCAGTCATGTCCGACTCTTTGTGACCCCAGGAACTGCAGCACACCAGGCTTCCCTGTGCTTCACCATTTCCCAGAGTTTGCTCAAACTCATGTCCATTGAGTGAGCAATGTCATCCAACCATCTCATCCTCTATTGCCCACTTCTCCCCTTGCTCTCAGGTTTTCCCAGCATCAGGGTCTTTTCCAATAAGTCGGCTCCATGCATCAGGTAGCCAAAGTATTGAAGCTTCTGAGAAGTACATTCATATCCGAGTAAAGGATGACCACATTCTTGCTACATGATAAAACAGCACCTCAATAGTACAATTTCAAAGATTATTTTCAAGATTAAAAAGAAGAGAATAAACCAGAGGCTGCAAACCTGTCTAGAATATATGTATTGTTAGCCCACAGAGTTCATTTTACTATTTTAAAGCATTTACAAGATTTCATAGTGGAAGATTTCATATAAAAATGTCTATCAATGCTGGAAAAGGAAAACAAACTAGCATCACAGTCCTGCAATTTAATAAGGGCAGTGAGACTCACACTTGAGTGAGCATCAGAATCCCTTAGCCATTTGGTCATATACAAATTTGAGAACTTCAGCCCAGAGTTTTTGATTCAGTAGCAAAGGTGGGATCTGAGTACCTGCATCAACAAGTTTCTCAAGGCACTGAGGGTGCAGTTCAAGGGATCACATTTTGAAAACCATGAACTAAGCTATGGAGTGCAGCTCTTTCCTCAGGAGGGGAGCATTCTCTCCGATTTGGAGCATTCATCCCTTATTGTTCCCATGCCTCTATCCCTACCCCCACATACTTCTAACCTTAGGGATTACTCACCTGGTAAGATGACATTTAAAACTGTGACCTGTGGGATGGGCTCACAGTAAGTGTTCAAAAAAGGTAGCTTTCTCTTCTATAATGATTTATCAGTAAAGTAATATTATTCCTTTTTTAGCAATGAAGATATTGAACTCAGCTATGGAAAAGTGACTTGCTGGAAGAGAAACAGCTGAAATCAGAAGGAAGACACTTGCCTGTTAGTCAAGTGTCATCAATTATTCAATGTCACTAATACATAGTTATACAAACATCATCCAGGCAAATTTATTTGATATTAACATACATGATGCATCGAAGATTTTGGACATGACTTCATGAGTGTCAAATCATATTTACAAGAATTGGAGTTGCATCCCAGCAATTCTCACAGCATCCACGCAGTCCAGGTTCCAAAGGCTCTAGAAGAGATGGTGGGGTGGAGGATGAAAATGTAGTGAAGAAGAAGATTAGGACAAGATTCTGGATTCAGTCCCAGGCTCTACAGTCACTCCAATCATAAGGAGCTTTTCTCCTACATTCTTTCCTCCCTTCCTCCAATGTTCATGGACTGTATCCTTTGCACCAGGAGCTGTGCAAAGTTCTAAGGACAAAGAGAATACTTGTTCTCAGGGTGCTTAGAGCTGACTGGATGAGACAGAAGTAAACCAAGTAGACCCATGAGGTGAGGTGAAGTCGCTCAGTCGTGTCCGACTCTTTGCGACCCCGTGGACTGTAACCTACTAGGCTTCTCCGTCCATGGGATTCTCCAGGCAAGAATACTGGAGTGGGTTGCCATTTCCTTCTCCAGAGGATCTTCCCGACCCAGGGATCGAACCCGGGTCTCCCGCATTGGAGGCAGACGCTTTAACCTCTGAGCCACCAGGGAAGCCCTAGTAGACCCATGGGGGGAAGGAAAGAAGCAGATTTCTGCCGAGGAAGGTAGGGTTGAGAAGCAAGAGGAAAAGGCTGAATATTATCACAAGCAGCCAGAGCGCAGCCCTGACTGCTGCTCTTTGGACTTCAGCTTCTCAGAGCCCAGTGTTCATGGCCTCTGCCAAAGGAGAGGAACTTGTTGATTAACATCGCTGAAGCCCCAGACCTGGACAAGGTATACCTGGACAGGTCCTAGACCATCCTAGAAATGAGCAGCCACAGTCCTCTCAGGACCACGATGACACCAGAATACTCAAGTTCAGTTCAGTTCAGTCGCTCAGTCGTGTCCGACTCTTTGCAAACCCATGAGTCGCCCCACGCCAGGCCTCCCTGTCCATCACCAACTCCCGGAGTTCACTCAGACTCACTCCCATCGAGTCAGTGATGCCATCCAGCCATCTCATCCTCTGTTGTCCCCTTCTCCTCCTGCCCCCAATCCCTCCCAGCATCAGAGTCTTTTCCAATGAGTCAACTCTTCACATAAGGTGGCCAAAGTACTGGAGCTTCAGCTTTAGCATCATTCCTTCCAAAGAAATCCCAGGGCCGATCTCCTTCAGAACGGACTGGTTGGATCTCCTTGCAGTCCAAGGGACTCTCAAGAGTCTTCTCCAACACCACAGTTCAAAAGCATCAGTTCTTCAGTGCTCAGCCTTCTTCACAGTCCAACTCTTAGCTGTAGAAGCACCAGCTTGAACTGATAAGGGACAGAGAATTTTTGAAAAACAGCATGTAGGAATCCTCCTGTTAGACATTCCCTGACAATTCCCCCTTATTTATTTATTATATTTGTAAAAAGGGTTCCTATCATTTGAGCTTGTTTAGTTTAACAATTTTTGCATAAAGGTAATGGTAAACAATAAATATAATTTTCAGGACAATCACCAAAATCACAATTCTAGACCCAATGCTGTGAGTAATGCTTTGAAACCATCCACATGGGTCTAGTCCAGATAATTGATCAGCTAGTTGTTCAGCTAAAGTTTTCAAATTAGTAGAAGAGGACAGATTTTTAGAAAAGGCTTTAAAGATTTCTTTTTGTAATAATTGTACATTCAGTGAGGCATTATTGTGTATGTCTTGTAAATGAAATTTGATTTGTTCCCAGCTGTAGGCACTATTATTGAATTGAACAGGAGTAACACAAAATTGAGTAGAATTTCAATCACATTTTAGCATCACCTGTTTTTGTACATCTATTAATTGATCTCTAACCCATTTGATGGCTCTTTTTAGTTCCTGTACTTCATCTTGAATATCTTCATCTACTGAGTCTGAGTGGCCCACATAGTATAAGCATCTTTAGTCCAATTTTGGATAAAATTATGTGTTTAAATTGAGGTTTGTAAAGCAATGCCAGTGATGGCAGCAATGGTGCAAATAGCTATTAATGCCAAAATGCCAAAAATCAGCCATCCAATGAATTGTTTAGATCACCGGAGCAACTTAGTAAGTAACCGGGAAGCAAGTTTAGCGATGGGACCTTCTTCCCAGGGCCACTGGAGATTTATTGGTAACCACAGACTACGTCGAGATAGAAGAATCAAAAGGGATTCATTTCTTAAGGAAACAGAAGAGTTAAGACAAGTATATAATTTGCAATTTATACAAGTTACAGAACGTAAAGTCTTATTGAATTGTAAATTTGCTATAGCTAGAACAAAAAAGGAAGGGAAACACAAGCTTATATGAAATATGATTGATTATAATGAAAGAAATAGTTTCTATGACTATGACTGGTCCCTTTGAAATGTCCAGTCCAAATCCCAGGTTCTTCTGTGCTCACAGCGAGTTTCCAGATGTCGCATTGTTCAGGCCCAATCTGCTTATTGAGGACGATTTGAGGACGAGGAGGTGTCATTTTGCAGTTAGGCCAGCCAAGGAGTCCTTTTCATGGAAGTGTTTCATTGAATTGTTGGTAATTTTCTATGCTACTTGAGTAGCATAGTCACACATAGTGCTGTTAATATAATCTGAGCAGTTAGAAACCCACATATCATGGGGTCCTCAGTCAACAGTGGTGTAATTAGCCATAAACATTAATTTCCCTGATTTAGCTTGACAATTTATCTCAAAAAACAGGAGTATATTTAAAGCCTTTATAAGTAAACCCTTTACACTTTAACTTTTGTCTTTTTCCTAGAGTTTTGGTAGTATCAACATGGTATTTATAAAAGGACAGGGCAGTAAACAGTCCAAGCAATGTGTGGAAGTTCCTTTTTGGAGGCAGAACGAAAGACCATGTTTGTCGACTAACGTTAATACATAATTTTGTCGGGCCCCTGCGTAAGGAAGGATTTCATAGCCTAGAGAAATGTTAATTAGTCTTCCTTCTTCCTCAGGATGAGAGGGCCCCTCCAAGCTCCAAGGAGGGCGCATATGTGTTGAGTCATTAGTGGATACTATTGGTCCTATATCTGTCCATTCTATAACCTACAATAAAAGGGGTGGGGGTTAGGTATACAAGCCCAATAAATGTGATCAATCAAGTCAGCCTGAGCGGGGGAAGCAAAAGCAAGCAAAGCAAGCATAGCGACAAAAATATTTTCAGGATTCCGAGGCATTTTCTGTTGAGAAAATAGATATTCATCTTGATTAGTAAGGGTTTTTATGTGTCCCCAAGTAGGGAGATCATAAGGTCGATGATGTCGAGTGAGGCCATTTTTTGGAAATTTTTAAAGCCGCCATGGCTTGTACTGGAATTTCTTCCTCCTGGGGTTTTTGTTGTTTCATCTCTAGTTTGAATGTTGGGGGCCCCCTTAGGTCATATCTTCCAAAGAGAAAGCCATGTGAGTTCGTTGGATCCATCTGGAGAAATAGAAGCATACTGCTTTCCTTGTAAGATTAGTTTCTTAGCTTTCCATTGATTAGTTAACCTGTCTTGAAACCAAATGGGCAAAGGAAGGGAGGTGTCCTTCAATATCTTGAAACGTTTTTCTGCTTTTGTCAAAATATCTCCTTGCAGTAAGTTTTAAAATTTTAAAACAAATAAAGCTATATTAACAATAGTTATAGGCTTAAAGAATATATTGCATTAGAATCTAGTAAAGTCTGCTCTGGATAAGGAAGATAAAAGTGTTCCTGTGTATTCTCCCTTATTTAATTTTTTATTTGTAGTTTCAGTGTGTAATGTGTTTGTTTAATTATGTCTTTTGTTTGTGAATTATAAGGAATGTCTGTAATCTATTTAGTAGAGAATGAATGTAAAAATTGTTTGAATTGCTTAGAAATATAGGCAGGGCCATTGTCTGTGTTTATAGAATTAGGTATTCTCATTATTGCAAAGTAAGTTAACAGGTGGATTATAATATGCATGTAGTTTCACCTCAAAGAGGTGTGGCCCATATAAAAGAAAAAGAATTTGTACTGATTGAGACATGTAAGAAGGAAGAGGAAGAAAGTTTAGGGCAATGAGTTATATCCATTTGTCATAAAATTCTCTTCTATTTGTCATAAACTTTTTTTATATTTTTGCATTCATTTTGTTATTTCTTATACCTTTTTATTAAAAATATACATCTTATTTTTCTTTAGTAACCATGACGTGTCTTGTATATTAGCATTTTATAGATTGGTGAATATATTATTATATTTTATTATATATTATAATATATATATTTATTAATAGTCTAAAATCTCTTTAGTTTTTCTGTAAGAAAAGCTTTTTGTAAGAGGAAGTTAGTGTTCAGTAATTAATGTTTTAAAATCTTATTTTATTTGGAAATGACCTAGCTATTTAATAAACTTTTATCATTCAGTTTAGTACAATTCTAGAAATTTAAGTTACCCCAATCCTAAGAGATTATGTTAGATAGACATTTTTAAGATATAATTATCTTTAATTGAGTTTATCTAAAAGTTTTCATCTCATATAATATATATATTTATTAATAGTCTAAAATCTCTTTAGTTTTTCTGTAAGAAAAGCTTTTTGTAAGAGGAAGTTAGTGTTCAGTAATTAATGTTTTAAAATCTTATTTTATTTGGAAATGACCTAGCTATTTAATAAACTTTTATTATTTAGTTTAGTACAACTTTAGAAATTTAAGTTACCCCAATCCTAAGAGATTACTTCAGATTATAATAATAGATTATTATATTAAAAATGTAATTATTTTTAATAGAGTTTATCTAAAAGTTTTCATCTCATTTATATATATATATATTTATATATATAAAGAGTTACCTTTTTGTTGACAAATTTAGTTTACTTCAAACCTAGGCATAATAAAAGCATTATACAATGTTGATGACTTAAGACATGTCTTAATTAGATTAGCAAACAATTATATTTAAATTATGTTTATATTTAAATAAACATTATTTTTAATATTGAATATTTTTCAGTTCGTGTGAACTTGAATTTAAATAGAGCTCATTAACTTCATTTGACCCACTCCAGTATTCTTGCCTGGAGAATCCCATGGACAGAGGAGCCTGGTGGGCTACAGTCCACGGGGTCAAAAAGTCGGACACGACTGAACGACTTCACTTTCACTTTCACTTTTCACTTTCATTAACTTCATATTATCCAAAAACAAAGACATACATTGAGACACAGATAATTTTTTTTTTTTTGGTTCCACCAATTTGTTTATGGCTGTAGTCCTAGATAGAGTGGGCTGTGTATCCCAAGTACATGACAAGAGTTAACTTTAGGTTTTTTCTTAGGTCTGTTTTTGTTTCCCAGGCAGAATTGGAGCTCTAAAAAAAGTATTTTAACAAGTTAACCTTTTCCTAACTGCACGTGTAAAAAGAACCGGTTTTGCAATTTTAAAAAAGATTTTATTTTAATCAGTTTTTTCTGGAGTCTAAAGAATATCATGGCTATTCAGTGTAAAAAATATAATTTCTCCTTTTGTAGTTACAGTATATTATTAATGATATATGCATGAGGAAATTGCTGTCACATTGAATTAAATTCTTGGCTACAAAATTTTGACAAATAGCAGGACTGTTAAGCATATCTTGAGGTAACACAGTCTTATTGAAATCTTCATGAGGCCCAATATGATTAGGATAAGGGAGAGAGAAAGTGAATCTCTCCTGGTCTAAAGGGTGTAAAGATATATTAAAAAGCAATCTTGTAAATCAGTAATAATAATGTGTCAGTTTTGAGGAATAGTCGTAGGTGATGGGATTCCTGGTTGTAATGCACCCATAGGTTTCATAGTTGCATTAACTTTTCTAAGGTCTGTTAAGAGATGCCATTTGTTAGATTTTTTTTTTATATAACAAAAATAGGAGAGTTCCAAGGAGAACAAGATTCCTCAATATGTTTTAATTCTAATTGTGTGTCTATAAGTTCTTTAGTAGCCTGTAATTCTTCTTTCGTAAGGGACCATTGCTCTGTCCAATAGGCTCATCATTCTTCCAAGTTATTTTAATAATTGCTTTGTTTGTTAAATGAGCAGTGGCCCTTAGGAAAAATGTGGAATGTATATCTGAGTTTGCCATTGCATAAGTAAGTACCTTCCTGTTAGATTAAGGGGTGCATCTATCATATAATGTCTTAATGTTGTAGGCTAGCCTTTTGGTCCTTCACATGGGTAGATTTGAACATTTTGATAAATTTCTTGTACTTTAGTTTGAGAAATTCCCGCAATTTGGCAAGAGATTTTTTGTACAGGCCAGGATTTGGGCCATAAGTGTTTGGAAATAATAGTAATATTAATATTAGATCCAGTGTCAAGGAGACTGGAAAATCTTTTACCATTATTTTTGATATTTATATTTGGTTGGGCATATTCAGATACCAATGATGTCCATAGGGATTGTTTTTGATCTGTAATGTTGAATATGCCTGTCCATACATCATTAGAGGAATCAATAGAAATGTAAGGCAAAAGAAGTAATTGAGCAATTTTGTCCCCCTTTTTGAATTGCCATAGAATCTGAGATGACATCATGATTTGAATTTTTCCTTTATAATCTGAATTAATTACTTCAGGGTGAACAGCGATTTCTTTAGAAGTCAAATTAGATCGGGCAAATAAAAGACCAAAGGTTTGTGGGGGCGGGGTCCAAAAAGTCCAGTAGGTATTCTAGAAGGGACTGCTTGAGGGTAGAGGAAAAAATCATTTAGGGCTGATATATCAATGGCAGCACTGCCAGATGTTGAGGGTTTGAGGGAAAAGATAGAATTTGCCCCTGGTTTTTGTTGAAGGGGACCTGAGGGGTCCCCTGCTTAGAGTTTCTTGGAATAGGTTTTCCTTCAATATTAAACTTAGATTTACAATCTTTGGCCCAATGCATTCCTCTACAGCAGCGAGGGCAGATTTTTGTAGGTTTTTTATTAGCCTTCTTAGGGCAGTCCCTTTTTAAATGGTTTTTATCTCCACATATAAAGCATCCTTTATTTCCCTTTCTAAAGGCAGTAGCCATTGTCTTAGCTAGCATTTGCATCTTTTGAGTTTCTGATCCTAGATTGTGACAAGCCTTCAAATAATCAATAATAGTCCCAATCTCACGAATTGGAGCGATAGCTTTTTTACATTCGTGATTTGCATTTTCATAAGCAAGTAATTTCTCTATCTGTTTTTGGTTTCTTCTCCAATTACAGTACAGGAAATAGCAGTTTCTAATCTAGCTAAAAAACCAGTATAACTTTCATTAGGTCCTTGTAATATTTTAGTGTAGCTACTTGTAGGCTCTCCTTGAGGAGTAATTCAATCCCAAGCTTCAAGGGCCACTGTTTTTAATTGTTCATGCAATAAGGGAGGGCATTGTATTTGAGCTTCTATGGTATCAAATTGTCTGGCGCCAGTTAGCATTTCAAAAAGTAATTTGGTTTGGGGGAGTGCCAGCTCGAGCATTCCTGTTAGCATGATCTCTGGCTATATCATAAAACCACATTGCCCATTGAAGATATTCTCCTGGTTTAAGGAGAGCTTATATTGAAACTCACCAATTATAGAGAATAAACTTTCCAACAGAAGATGCCACAGCATTTAGAAGCTCTTTAGTAAAAGGCGAATGTGGGCCTTTTTCATTGGTAGCATGTAAAAAAGATTAATACCTTCATATTGATGTATTATGTGCCTTGAACATCAGGATTTCTTAAAACTGGAAAGATAGAGAAACTATTGGTGTCAGAAACTTGTGATTGCAAAGCCAGTAATTCAGAGAGTCTCTGTCATGGAGGAGAGCAAGTAAGTGCCGATTTTTTGCAAATATGAGTCTGTGCTAAGGACTTATCATTATTATCTAAAAAAGTATTGCCGGTTTTGGTGTCAAAAGGTGTCTTAGGAGAGTTGTTATCAGAATTATTAGGTTCTAGCAAAGGAGAGACCTTTGGAGTTGCACTTGTTGGCAGAGAAGGAGCATTTGGAGTAGCCGGGGTAGGATTAGTAGGAAATTTTTGAAATATTTTATGTTGTTTAAATTGGGCCTTTTGTAAAATTTTATCATTTAATTTATACTCATGTAATAAGTGTTCTGTCTGCTGTCGAATATTGGGAGGGCTAGAATTTACCTTGACGTGGCAGAATTACAGCTTTAATGGGAGCCCATAGGGGCCAGAAATCAACTGGAATATTTTCTCCTGGCCTGGTGGCTCGTTCAACATTTTCTTTGACCCAATGCCAAATTGCTAAATCAAAACTGCCTTTATCAGGGAACCAAAGATTACATTTAACTACTGTTTGAAAGCAAGCCTGTATTTATTGGCATGAAACCAAAAGTCCCTGAGCTTTAAACAAATGGTGAAGTAAAGTAGAGAAATGATGGGGCTTTCCAGCTGCTTGACTCATGTCTTAGTCCTTACCGACCTCAATAGGTCCCAACTTCAACAGGCCTCTTGAGTCACTCTGTCCAAAATGTCACGTATACCAGAGTCCCTGTTCTGGGCGCCACTTGTCGGGGTCCTTTAATGGACCAGGACCTGGTGGTCCGGAGTTGATGATAAGCAAGTGAAAGAGCGAGCTGGAGGGAGGGGGAGAGAGAGAAGGAAAGAAAGAAAGACATGGGGACCCAAGCTCTGATGGAGCAAAGGTATTTTATTAGCAGAAATGCAGGCATATATATCTTTAGTAAGATGATTACTCAGCGATTACACAGGATGAATTTTATCAATAGCCACAATATGGATAGTCTAATACATGCAAGGTCGCTGACGCTGAAAAGAGTCACTGAAGGGAGTTACTGAAAGGAATCCAAGCAGATGCCGTTTCTCATGATCTCAGTCCTGAGAGCTGCCTGCAGCTCTACTTGTACTCGGAATAAAAACTGATAAGGAACAGAGAATTTATAAGAAACAGCATGTAGGAATCCTCCTGTTAAACATTTCCTGACAGCACTGGAATAATGAAATATTGAGGGAATACTGATACTACGACTTACATGAGAATAATTAATTTGGTCTTCTTCCAATTCCTGAAACAGAGCTCCTAAAACCACTGTATTTCCTAAGAGATAAGAGCACTACAAGAGTCTTTTATCATGTGAGGAGGTGACTAGTAAAGGCTAAATTTAACCTTAGAATGGAGGTTGCTTGTCTGGGTAATCAACTCCTGATTAAGGGGTGGAGTTTTAATTTCCACTTTCTGCTTTTCCCTGCCACCACCCCTCAAGGAAAGGAGAAAGTTTGAAGAGTAAATCCATCACAAATGGCTAAAGATTTAAGGAATCATGATTTTTTATGAAGCCTCTACAGAAACCTCAACAGAGAAAGTTATTCATGTAATTCGAATTCACTGTGATCCATCCAGGCAACAATATGTGTACACATTCCAGGGTCACCTGGACTACTGCAGCCGCCTGCCCGGGGCCTCAGTCTCTGCCCTTTGCCCCCTCGAGGTCACTCTTCACACTGCAGCCACAAGAATCCTGTTTCACAGTGAGTTCTCTCCCATGGCTCTCCTGTCCAGTGCCTCTCTGACTCCTCAGCTTTCTGAGTCAGATTCTGATTTTTACAGTTCTACAAACCTCACATGGGCTTTTACAAGGCTCTTTAAGACCTGCCCCCATGGCCTCTCTGCCTCATTCCCTTCCACTCCAGTCCCCTCAACTCACTCAGGTCCAGCCATCCTGCTCCTGTCTGCTGCTCAGACACAATAGGCATGATTCTGGCAGGCTCTGCTCAACCCTCGTTATCACAGAGGGTTTACCTGACCCTGCACAGTCTCTTTTATCCCCAACACTCTCTTTCTTCACGACACTAATCACCACCTGGCATAGGATTTTCCCCTCTTTACTCTGTGTCTTTCTCCTATAAGGGTGTTATTTAACTATATTTTGTTTACAGCTGTTTACCAACTCCAAGAACCATGTTTGTTTTCTGAACCAAAAGGATAAACTTTGATAAATATTTCTCCAGTAAATGACTCTTCTATTTCATATGCATGTCAAGTACACCATCACTGAAGAGAGTGGATAGAGTAAAATTCCTGTTAGTCTCTATGATGATGAGGCCTGTCTATATAATTATGCTTCTAACTTTCACCTATATGATTATAGGAAATTAAAATATAGTCTGATAGGAGAGCAAGAGGAAGGACATTGAGTCTTGACTAGTATCATAAAGTGAAGTCACTCAGTCGTGTCCGACTCTTTGCGACCCCATAGACTGGGGCCTACCAGGCTCCTCTGTCCATGGGATTTTCCAGGCAATAGTTCTGGAGTGGATTGCCATTTCCTTCTCCAGGGGATCTTCCCAACCCAGGGCTCGAACCCAGGTCTCCTGCATTGTAGACAGACACTTTACCATCTGAGCCACCAAGGAAGTCAATCCCTGATATTAGTCAATGACTAATATCATACCAGCCTGGAAAAAGCAGTCTTGGGTCCACAAGCAAATCCAAGAAAGTCCTGCATTTCTTGCTCTGCCTGCAGCTGCCTCTGGAGGGAAGATGCTCAGCTGCCACTCAACTTTCTCATTAATTTCAGCACAGAGAAATGATCATTATTTGACATATATACATTTTTTTTGATGCATCATGAAGAAATGGAGGTAGGTCATCAAGTCTTTCAGACTAAAAGCTTTTGGTGGAAAATGAACAATATTGACCACAAACGTGTAAATTCTTGGTACTCATAACTGATAATCCTTTCAAAAAAACTCAAGTAATATGGTTCCCCTGCTCTCACCAAAAAAACTGCAGATGGAATTGCCAAAGGACACATGGCATGTAGGTAGTAGGATGAGGACAAGACACGATCGGTGACAATCCATTTAATCAAGTACCTGATTCTGCCAGGAATTCTGAAAATGTTGAGAAGTGGAGAGGGGTTCTGAGTGCTCTGCTCAACATAATATGGGCCCCTGTCCCTGAGCCTCACACCAGACACAAATGGTAGAAAAGAGTGTGTCTGAGATTTGTCCCTGATCCCATACATGTGGGGTCTCTGCCAATAGCAGCAAATTCCCCCACGCCCACTGGACATCCAGGAGTACATTCATTTGTGACACTAAATCCACAGAGGAGGCTCGGACCCCATGAGGTGAGGACTGCATCCCTGAGAATGGCTCACTCTTCAAGGGTTGATCCTGAGCCCTGGGGTCCCTTACACTTGTGAACAACTGGCTATAAATTCAGAGATGCCCTGACCCATCTCCCATGTTGAATAGGTTATCAGAACCACTCACTGAACTCAGGAAAGCCCTTTACTTACTGTCCCCAGTTATTATAAAGAATAAAACTCAGGGATAGCAAAACTCAGGGGCAGGGAGGAGAAGCATAAGACAAAGAGGGAATAGGAAATACTGAGCCTCTAAGCCCTCTCAGGACCCTACCCCCTTCACGATCCCTTGATGTTATCCCCTTAGCTGAAGCTCTCTGAACCAGTATTTATGTGTTTTAATTGAGGGTTGGATGGAGGCAATTTGATGGACTCTTTGGCCATTGCTAATGGAACTAAGTATCAGTACAATCTCCTCTCCCCAGAGGGACTGGGAACTGATCGTTCTAACCCTCTAATCATCTAATGGCATGTTCTGGAGACATTATCTAAGATCTCATTTTTCACTTATCTCATGATTTATTGAAAGATATTAAATTCCAAGAGTTTCAGGAGGCTTGGGGCAGGAACCAGGACATGGATCAACTATGGATATTTTTGTTATACTAAAATGGGATTTAGGGACAAGATAGAGATCAGGATTAGAGAGTCTAGAGATGAAGTCCCTAATCTATAAAGTGAGGTAGGGTTGTTTTTTTAAAAATCTGAACACGTAGTTTTTTGAGAGTCAAGAAATGTCCCTAGAGTTCTATTGCTCACTTCCAGAAGAAATCCAGAGAAGTCTGGCAGAACCCAACACACCCTTTGTTCCCAGCCTATTCCATGGACTCACCTCCTTCCCCTCCAGTCTGTAGAGGAGATGTGAGTTGGGACTTATCCTGGGCCTGGTTACTGGCTTCATCCCGTGTGATGTGGGCCACTAGGGTGCCCAAGAGTTCGATTTGAAAGGATGCAGAAAAGCAGACTCCAAGAGAGCTGGAGAGTCACTGAGGGATTCATCATGCGAGCATTTTGATAAAACTCAAGTTTTAAGAGGATCTCTGAGTTGAGCTATTTCAAATCCTGAAAGATGATGCTGTGAAAGTGCTGCACTCAATATGCCACTAAATTGGGAAAACTCAGCAGTGGCCACAGGACTGGAAAAGGTCAGTTTTCATTCCAATCCCAAAGAAGGGCAATGCCAAAGAGTGCTCAAACTACCTCACAATTGCACTCATCTCACATGCTAGTAAAGTAATGCTCAAAATTCTCCAAACCAGGCTTCAGCAATATGTGAACCGTGAAATGCCAGATGTTCATGCTGGTTTTAGAAAAGGCAGAGGAACCAGAAATCAAATTGCCAACATCTGCTGGATCATGGAAAAAGCAAGAGAGTTCCAGAAAACATCTATTTCTGCTTTATTGACTATGTCAAAGCCTTTGACTGTGTGGATCACAATCAACTGTGGAAAATTCTGAAAAAGATGGGAATACCAGACCACCTGACCCACCTCTTGAGAAATCTATATGCAGGTCAGGAAGCAACAGTTAGAACTGGACATGGAACAACAGACTGGTTCCAAATAGGAAAGGGAGTACGTCAAGGCTGTATATTGTCACCCTGCTTATTTCACGTCTATGCAGAATACATCATGAGAAACACTGGGCTAGAAGAAGCACAAGCTGGAATCAAGACTGCCAGGAGAAATATCATAACCTCAGATATGCAGATTACATCACCCTTATGGCAGAAAGTGAAGAGGACCTAAAAAGCCTCTTGATGAGAGTGAAAGAGGAGAGTGAAAAAGTTGACTTAAAGCTCAAAATTCAGAAAACAAAGATCATGGCATCTGGTCCCATCACTTCATGGCGAATAGATGGGGAAACAGTGGAAACAGTGTCAGACTTTATTTTGGGGGGCTTCAAAATCACTGCAGATGGTGACTGCAGCCATGAAATTAAGATGCTTTCTTCTTGGAAGGACCATTGCAGTACTCCTGCCTGGAAAATCCCATGGACGGAGGAACCTGGTAGGCTGCAGTCCATGGTGTCGCACAGAGTCGGACATGACTGAAGTGACTTAGCAGCAGCAGCAGCAGATAACATATTGGAAAGCAGAGACATTACTTTGCCAACAAAGGTCTGTCTAGTCAAGGCTATGGTTTTTCCAGTGGTCAGGTAAGGATGTGAGAGTTGGACTGTGAGGAAAGCTGAGTGCCAACGAATTGATGCTTTTGAACTGTGGTGTTGGAGAAGACTCTTGAGAGTCCCTTGGACTGCAAGGAGAGCCAACCAGTCCATTCTAAAGGAGATCGGTCCAGGGTGTTCTTTGGACGGAATGATGCTAAAGCTGAAACTCCAGTACTTTGGCCACCTCATGCGAAGAGTTGACTCACTGGAAAAGACTCTGATGCTGGGAGGGATTGGGAGCAGGAAGAGAAGGGGACGACAGAGGATGAGATGGCTGAATGGCATCACCAACTCGATGGACGTGAGTTTGAGTGAACTTTGGGAGTTGGTGATGGACAGGGAGGCCTGGCGTGCTGCAATTCATGGGGTCGCAAAGAGTCGGACATGACTGAGCCACTGAACTGAACTGAACTGAGGCTGCAGAGTGGAGAGTGGCCTCTAGGGGGCGAAGGGCAGAGACAGAGGCCCCTGAGCAGGCTGCTGAGTGGTCCCGTGGGCCATGATGGAGTGTGTCCCTGTGCTGTTCCTTGGGTAGATGACACTTCTTAGAATAACCTGAATGACTTGTTCTGTTGAGATTTCTGTGGAGCCTTCATCACAAATCATAATTTATTAAATCTTTAGCCATCTATGATGGATTCACCCTCCACCCCTCAGTAAGGGGTAGAAATCGCCTTGGAAAACAATATGATGTCTCATTAAGAGAATGTTAGAAAGGACTTCTAGTATGTGGGCTGTGTTAAATGATTTGGGGGAGGGTTTCAGGATGATTGGCATTATGAAGTGGGGTAGTTCTCTGAATTGGTATCTTAATCTTAACTCTAAGAAGGGAAGACTAGATAGAGTTTAGGCTGCACTTAATCAGGAAGTAGCAGTCACTCAAGATAGGGGGATGTGTGGTCATTTCAGTGGTTTGTATAATGTAACTTCTTGTGTCTGTTCAGACATAATTACCAAATGTCCTATTTTTGTTTTGACCTTTCACAGACACAGTAGGAACTTGTTTGATCTTTAAGTTCTGTGTAATGTTTATGTTGAGCAAGAGAACAGAAGCCCCACTGTGGTGCCAGGTCAGACCTTGCAACTCAGAGGCTGCTTTTTGCTTCATCTATCAATCTCATGATATTGTGATCAGAAGAAAAAAGATATGATATATGTTAAATCTTTTGTGTAAGTATTGACAACAGTAACATTTTGATAAATATCAGATCTGATGGCACTTCCCTGGTGGCTCAGATGGTAAACTGTCTGTCTACAATGCCAGAGACCCGGGTTCAATTCCTGGGTCAGGAAAATTCCCTGGAGAAGGAAATGGCAACCCACTCCAGTACTCTTGCCTGAAAAATCCCATGGACGGAGGAGCTTGGTAGGCTGCAGTCCATGGGGTCGCTACGAGTAGGACATGCCTGAGCGATTTCACTTCACTTCACTTCAGATCTGATGGCAATAATAGTGATACTATTAACATGTAAAGAATTTGATTTTTACTAAAATTATTAATTTATAACAGTGTAATGGGAAATGACTTGGTATTAAAGGAAAGAGACTGACTTCCATAACTCACTATCTGCTGTGTGGTCTTGAACAAGTCATTTCATCTCCCTGAGACACAGATTCCTTTTTAGAAAAAGAGGATGATGTCTGCATTAAGAGAACCAATACAATATTGTAAAGTAATTAGCCTCCATTAAAATAAATAGATTTAAATTAAAAAAAAAAAAGACTTGGGTCCTTTTGAGAACCATTGTTGATTATGCTGATAACATGCTTTGAACACCACAGAACAAGGCAAATTACAAAGAAGCACATAGAGTGTTAGTTTCCTCAGCTCCTGACTCCTCTTTAAACGTACTGTTGATTGTAGTAAAGAAAAAAAAAAAAAAGTAGCATTGATTGTTGTAGTGTCCCCTTCTAGAAGTTCACTGTGAGGAAGTTCCCCCAGTGCCAGAGTGGAGTCACAGTCTGTCCTCCAAATAGGTCTCCTTCTTCCTCAGCGGTAACTGAAAGCCCTCTTGCTTCAGTGATTGACCTCACCCAGGTCTAGCCCTTTTCCCACCTCACTTTGCCATCATTTGACCCTCTGGCCAAAGGAGTTAACATAGTTATTCATCGTTATTATTATTTCAAAGGACTTACACTTGGCAGGGAGTAGGATATATGTCTATGGCCTTCATTGCTTTCAGAACAACTCCGCAATGCATGCTGCTATGTAACTGTGTGTGTATGTCTCTACACTATGTAACATGGAAAGAGGAGGGAAATTTCTGGCCCCAGGTCACAAAGTTAGGAAAAGGCAGAACCAGGACACAAACTGAGGCCTATGCTCCCCAAACCACAGATGGAAAGACCAGAGTTCTGTGGTGTTGCGGGCGATCTGCCAAGGTGCCTTGAGGCAGGCAGCTCTCCTGTTAGTGAAACCAGGTGAGGGACAGTTGGGGGATCAACCTGTGGAGATGTGTTTGTCTCTCTGCTCCCCTTTGGCCCACTGCCCTTACTCTTTTTTTTCTACCCAAAATATCAAGTCTGTGCCCCAGATGGACACACTCTTCGCCCCGGCTCACCATCTGCCTGGACTACTGCCAGGTAAAGGCTGGTGTCTGTCCAGTAGAGATGCTGCCACAATAATTGCAGGAAGCCTGACATGTCACACCTGCCTACAGAGGTACAGTAAGTTCTAAGAGTTTCAGGAGGCCTGGGGCACAAATGGAGAAAAGGATCAATTACAGATCTTGTTATGACACCACAGTGCAGTCAGGGACTAGATAGTGACCAGGAATAGGGTCTCAGAGATGAGGTCCAGGATCTGGTAGAGTCAGGTGGAATGCTTTTTTTTTTCCCCAAAGCTGAACATATAATGAAAAAGGTGGGGCTAAGGTCGGGGTGGGGAGAGGGGGAAGTGCTGTAAAGACACCTACAGGAAGCTGAAAAGGAGGACCTGAGCTAACACACTGCTGATCACCTACCTGTCCTATGATCTGCTCTCATCCACTCACAGACCATCCATCCTGTGCCATGCACAGCTCTACATGCTCGGATGCTCCTTGAGGGACCATATTGGACAAAATTCCACCTGCAGAATCACAGTCTATGTTTCCACCAGGCCCATAGGCATAGTCAAGTCTAAGAAACGTTGTTACTGGGCACTTGGCCCCAGCAGGCAGAGACAGGAAGTCTGGTTAGATGGGGAGGTCAAGCATGAACAGGACCAGCCCAGTCCTCCCCTTCCTCTTTGCTCTCCTCATCCTCCATACAGTTGGGAGGTGAGAAGTTCACTCAGCCCCCAGTTTTCCTCAGAAGTCCTCCTGCAAAGCCATGAAGATGAGCCAGAATCTGCCTCTCTGTAGACTTTCTCATCCTCCAGAGCACCCCAGGGGGTAAAACCTGCATCCAGGCCCAGGTTAAGTCCCCGATCACCTCCTCTTTACAGGCTGGGGGACAGGGGGTTGAAGGAAGTCCATGGAAGGGACTAGGGAGCAGGGGTGGAGGAGGTACAGCAAACCCTTTCTGGATTTCTCCTGATAAATTGGGCAGTTTTCACTCCAGGAATTTTTCTTGACTTTCAAAAGGTATCATTATATGTTCAGCTTTGGGGAAAAAAAAAAGCATTCCACTGACTCTACCAGATCCTGGACCTCATCTCTGAGACCCTATTCCTGGTCACTATCTAGTCCCTGACTGCACTGTGGTGTCATAACAAGATCTGTAATTGATCCTTTTCTCCATTTGTGCCCCAGGCCTCCTGAAACTCTTAGAACTTACTGTACCTCTGTAAGTCACAAGATGAGTGGACTTGAGATAGTGTCTGGATGGGACTGGACTCCAGAACATGGCAGGAGGTGATTAGAGGGTTAGAACTGTCAACCCCAGTCCCTCTGGGGAGAGGAGAGGGTACTGACATGGAGTTCAGGCATCACTGGTCAAAGATTCAATCAAATTGCCTGCACCCAACCCTCAATTAAAACCCAAATAAACATTGGGTTCAGAGAGCTTCAGGGGAGGTGAACACACAAAGGGATAGAGGAGGGGAGAGTCCTGAGAGGGCCTGGAGTCTCAGCATCCTCTACTCCCCATTTACCCTAAGCTTGTCCACTTCCCTGTCCCTGAGTTTTATGCTTTACACCCCTAACTCCCCATTTACCCTATGCTTCTCCTCCATTGGGCTTCCCTGGTGGCACAGATGGTAAAGTATCTGCCTGCAACTCAGGAGACCCAAGTTCCATCCTTGGGTTGGGAAGATTCCCTGGAGAAGGGAATGGCTACCCATTCCAGTATTCTTGCCTGGAGAATTACATGGATGGAGGAGCATGGAGGGCTACAGTCTGTGGGGTTGCAAAGAATCAGACATGACTGAGCAACTAACACCTTTTCTCCTCCATTTGGCTATCCCTGATTTTATGCTTTACAATAACTGAGGACCATAAATAAAGGGCTTTCCTGAGTTCTGGGAGTATTTCTAATATGTTATTGAACATGTGAGGTGCTTCATGGAACCTCTGAATTTATAGCCAGTTGGTCACACGTGTAAGTAACCACAGGACTTGTGACCAACACTTGAAAGTATGGGCAGTCCTCAAGGACCAAGCTCTCCCTTGTGAGACACAGGTCACCTCTGTGGATTTAGTGTCCAAAGTAATTGACTCCTGAATGCCCAGTGGGTTTGGGGGAACTCAGTGCTATTGGCAGAGATCCCACATGTTTGGAGTCAGGGACAAATCTCAAACTGACTCTTCTCTACCATTTGTGTCTACCATGAGGATCAGGACCCTGGGACTAAGCACTCAGAACCCCTTCCCAGTTCTCTGCATTTCAGAATTACTGGGAGAATCACATACTTGATTAAATGGATTATGACTTATCCTGACCCTAACACTCATGTTTTGTGTCCTGGAGCAGGTCACCTGAAGTTTCCTCACCTGAACATGGGAACCAGGTTACAAGTGTTTTTTGAAAGGATTACCAGTCATGAGTATCAAAAGTTTACACATTTGTGGTCAATGATGTCCACTTTCCACCAAAATTTTTTACTCCAAAAGACTTGTATACCTACATTTCCTCACCTCTCTAAAAAAATTTAATCTGTCAAATCATGATCTGTTATGCAATTCATCATAATGTTGAGTGACATCTGAGCTTTTGCCCTCCAGATGAAAGTAGATGGAGAACAGGAAATTTCTCATATAAGTCACAGTGTCAATATTCCATTATTCCAGCGCCCATGATGTAACCACAGTAAACACACTGGTGGCTCTTCTTTCATGCATTTCTCTAGTACAGCATAATGCCTCCCCACTCTCTTTTAACTCTTTATTTTGTATTGGAGTATAGATCAGCAGTTCAGTTCAGTACAGTCACTCAGTTGCATCCGACTGTTTGCAGCCCCATGGACTGCAGCATGCCAGGCCTCCCTGTCTATCACCAACTCCCAGAGTTTACTCAAACTCATGTCCGTTGAGTCAGTGATGCCATCCAATCATCTCATCCTCTGTTGTCCCCTTCTCCTCCTGCCTTCAATCTTTCCCAGCATCAGAGTCTTTTCTAATAAGTCAGTTCTTTGCATTAGGTAGCCAAAGTATTGGAGTTTCAGCTTCAACATCAGTCCTTTCAATGAACACCCAGGACTGATTTCCTTTAAGATGGATTGGTTGGATCTCCTTGAGCCCAAGGGACTCTCAACAGTCTTCTCAAACACCATACTTTAAAAGCATCAATTCTTCAGTGCTCAGCTTTCTTTATGGTCCAACTCTCACATCCATACATGACTGCTGGGAAAACCAAAGCCTTGACTAGATAGACCTTTGTTGGCAAAGTAATGTCTCTGCTTTTTAATATGCTGTCTAGGTTGGTCATAACTTTCCTTCCAAGGAGTAAGTGTCTTTTAATTTCATGGTTGCAGTCACCATCTGCAGTGATTTTGGAGCCCAAAAAATAAAGTCAGCCACTATTTTCACTGTTTCCCCATCTATTTGCCATGAAGTGATGGGACCAGATGCCATGATCTTAGTTTTCTGAATGTTGAAGTGAAATAATGGTCAATTAAAAATATTGTGATAGTTTCAGGTGGACAGCAAAGGGACTCAGCCTTGCATATACATGAATTCATCTCTCCCAAATTCTCCTTTCATCCAGGCTGCCACTTAACAATGAGCAGCATTACATGTGCTATACAGTAGGTCCTTGTTTGTTATCTAGCTTCACACTTTCTTTATTAATGGTGAGAAGTTTCGATCACACACATATCCAGAAAATAGTATTATAAAGCCACAGACCATTGTACAGCTCTGATCATTATCAGCATAAGAAGACTATTCTTAATATGTCTTTTTGTTCTTTTTGGAGCTAGTCAGTGGCATTATGCCAATTAATTTAAAGATATTCAGGGGCAGTCCTAAGATGGCGTAGGAATAGGACAGGGAGACCACTTTCTCCCCTACAAATTCATCAAAAGAACATTCAAACGCTGAGTAAATTCCACAAAACAACTTCTGAATGCATCAGGCACCCAGAAAAGCAGCCCATTATCTTCAGAAGGAGGTAGGAAAAATATAAAAGACAAAAAGAGAGACAAAAGAGGTATGGAAGGAGCTCCGTTCCAAGAAGGGAATCTTAAAAATGAGAGAAGTTTCCAAACACCAGGAAACACTCTCACTGCCGAGTCTGTGGTGAGCCTTGGAAGCACAAGGGCAACATAACAGGGAGGAAAAATAAATAAATAATTAAAATCCACAGATTATGAGCCCATCCATAACTCCCCCAGCGGAGAAGCAGCGCAGAGGCCTGCAACTGCCACTAGAAAGCAGGAGCTGGGCAGGGAGGTATGGGCTGCATTGCTTAGAGTAAGAACCAGGCCTGAATGTCCTGAGGGCAATCTGAAGGAACTAACTTGGGCTAGCAAACCAGACTGTAGGATATCTACCACGCAAAAAGCTCTAATCTAAGACTCTGCCTGCCAGGCCTGTGCACAGAACAAAGGACTGAACAGAACTAGCCGGCTGCAGACCATTCCCCTCCGGGGACAAGCAGCTAGACCCGGAAGGGGGCAATCGCAGCCCCAGAGAGCTTTTCTCCGTATAACTCCATGAACATCTCAGAGTGGTCCAGACTATGGAGCACACATAAGGAAGTGATTACTGGCTAGCTTGCTCTCTCCTCTTTTGATTCCACCTCATCTCATTTGGATCACCTCTAACTCCCTCCTCCCTCTTCTCGTCTCCATGTAACTCTGTGAACCTCTCTGAGTGTCCCTCACTGTGAAGAAACTTTTCATCTTTAACCTAGATGTTTTATCAATGGTGCTGTATCGATGGAGAAGTCTTGAGACTACTGTAACAATGAGACTGAAAACCAAAAGCAAGAGGCTTACGTCCAAATCCTGAGAACACCAGAGAACTGACTCCAGGGAACATTAATTAACAGGAGCTCATCAAACACCTCCACCTACACTGAAACCAAGCACCACCCAAGGGCCAACAAGTTCCAGAGCAAGACATACCACACAAATTCTCCAGCAACACAGTAATACAGCCCTGAGCGTCAATATACAGGCTGCCCAAAGATACTCCAAACCCATCGACATCTCATAACTCATTACTGGACACTTCATTGCACTCCAGAGAGAAGAAATCCAGCTCGACCCAGTAGAACACCGACACAAGATTCCCTAACCAAGAAACCTTGACAAGTCACCTGTACAAACCCAGCCCATCAAGGAAACTCCACAATTAAGAGAACTCCACAAACTGCCAGAATACAGAAAGACCACCCCAAACTCAGCAATACAAACAACAAGAAGAGACAGAGGAATACGCAGGAGGTAAGGAACAGGATAAATGCCCACCAAAGCAAACAAAAGAGGAAGTGATAGGGAATCTACCTGATAAAGAATAATGATAGTGAAAATGATTCAAAATCTTGAAATCAAAATGGAATCACAGATAAATAGCTGGAGACAAGGACTGAGAAGATGCAAGAAAGGTTTAACAAGGACCTAGAAGAAATTTAAAGAGTCAATATATAATGAATAATGCAATAAATGAGATCAAAAACACTCTGGAGGCAACAAATAGTAGAATAACAGAGGCAGAAGATAGGATTAGTGAAGTAGAAGATAGAATGGTAGAGATAAATGAAGCAGAGAGGAAAAAAGAAAAACGAATTAAAAGAAATGATGACAATCTCAGAGACCTCTGGGACAATGTTAAATGCTCCAACATTTGAATCATAGGAGTCTCAGATAAGAAGACAAAAAGAAAGACCATGAGAAAATACTTGAGGAGATAATAGTTGAAAACTTCCCTAAAATGGGGAAGGAAATAATCACCCAAGTCCAAGAAACCCAGAGAGTCCAAAACAGGGTAAACCCAAGGTGAAACACCCCAAGACAAATATTAATCAAATTAACAAAGAACAAATATTAAAAGTAGCAAGGGAAAAACAAAAAACAACAAACAAGGGGATTCCCATAAGGATAACAGCTGATTTTCAATAGAAACTCTTCAGGCCAGGAGGGAATGGCAAGACATATCTAAAGTGATAAAAGAAAATAACCTACAGCCCAGATCACTGTAACCAACAAGGATCTCATTCAAATATGAAGGAGAAATCAAAAGCTTTACAGACAAGCAAAAGTTGAGAGAATTCAGCACCACCAAACCAGCTCTCCAACAAATGCTAAAGGATCTTCTCTAGACAGGAAACACAGAAAAGGTATATAAACTCTAACCCAAACAATGAAGTAAATGGCAATGGGATCATCAGTTCAGTCAGGTCAGTTCATTCGCTCAGTCCTGTCTGACTCTTTGCAACTCCATGAATCTCAGCACTCCAGGCCTCCCTGTCCATCACCAACTCCTGGAGTTCACTCAGACTCACGTCCATTGAGTCAGTGGTGCCATCCAGCCATCTCATCCTCTGTCGTCCCCTTCTCCTCCTGCCCCCAATCCCTCCCAGCATCAGAGTCTTTTCCAATAAGTCAACTCTTCGCATGAGGTGGCCAAAGTACTGGAGTTTCAGCTTTAGCATCATTCCTTCCAAAGAAATCCCAGGGCTGATCTCCTTCAGAATGGACTGGTTGGATCTCCTTGCAGTCCAAGGGACTCTCAAGAGTCTTCTCCAACACCACAGCTCAAAAGCATCAATTCTTTGGCACTCAGCTTTCTTCACAGTCCAACTCTCACATCCGTACATGACTACTGGAAAAACCGTGGCCTTGACTAGACGGACCTTAGTCACCAAAGTAATGTCTCTGCTTTTGAATATACTATCTAGGTTGGTCATAACTTTTATCAATAATTACCTTAAATTTAAATGAGTTGAATGCCTCAACCAAAGGCAAAGACTAGCTGAATGGATACAAAAACAAGACCCCTATATATGTTCTCTACAAGAGACCCACCTCGAAACAAGGGACACATACAGATTGAAAGTGAGGGGCTGGAAAAAAGATACTCCATGCAAATACAGACCAAAAGAAAGCAGGAGTAGCAATACTCATATCAGATAAAATAGACTTTAAAACAACGGCTGTGAAAAGAGACAAAGAAGGACACTACATAATGATCAAAGGATCAATCCAAGAAGAAGATACAACAATTCTGAATATACATGCACCCAACATAGGAGCACCACAATATATAAGACAAATGCTAACAGGTATGAAAGGGGAAATTAACAATAACACAATAATAGTGGGAGACTTTAATATCCCACACATACCTATGGATAGATCAAATAAACACAAAATAAACAGGAAACACAAACTTTAAATGATACAATAGACCAGTTACACCTAATTGACATCTATAGAACATTTCACCCAAAAACAATAAATTTCACCTTTTTCTCAAGCACACATGGAACTTTCCCCAGGATAGATCACATCCTGGGCCATAAATCTAGCCTTGGTAAATTCAAAATAATTGAAATTATTCCAAGCATCTTTTCTGACCACAATGCAGTAAGATTAGATCTCAATTACAGGAGGAAAACTATTAAAAATTCCAACATATGGAGGCTGAACAACACGCTGTGAATAACCAAAAAATCACAAAAGAAATCAAAATATGCATAGAAATGAATGAAAATGAAAACATAACAACCCAAAAACCTGTGGGACACTGTAAAAGCAGTGCTAAGAGGAAGGATCATAGCAATAGAGGCACACCTCAAGAAACAAGAAAAAAGTCAAATAAATAACCTAACTCTACACTTAAAGCAACTAGAAAAGGAAGAAATAAAGAACCCTGGGGTTAGTAGAAGGAAAGAAATCTTTAAAATTAGGGCAGAAATAAATGCAAAAGACACTGTAGCAAAAATCAACAAAGCCAAAAGCTGGTTCTTTGAAAGGATAAATGAAATTGACAAACCATTAGCCAGACTCATCAAGAAACAAAGGGAGAAAAATCAAATCAATAAAATTAGAAATGAAAATGGAGAGATCACAACAGACAACACAGAAATACAAAGGATCATGAGAGACTACTAGTGGCAATTATACGCCAATAAAATGGACAACATGAAAGAAGTGGACAAATTCTTAGAAAAGTACAACTTTCCAAAACTGAACCAGGAAGAACTAGAAAATCTTAACAGGCCCATCACAAACATGGAAATTGAAACTGTAATCAGAAATCTTCCAGCAAACAAAAGCCCAGGACCAGAAGGCTTCACAGCTGAATTCTACCAAAAATTTAGAGGAGAGCTAACACCTATCCTACTCAAACTCTTCCAGAAATTTTCAGAAGAAGGTAAACTTCCAAACTCATTCTATAGGCCACCATCACCCTAATACCAAAACCTGACAAAGATGCCACAAAAAAAGAAAACTACAGGCCAATATCACTGATGAACATAGTTGCAAAAATCCTTAACAAAATTCCAGCAATCAGAATCCAACAGCACAATAAAAAGATCATACACCATGACCAAGTGGGCTTTATCCCAGGGATGCAAGGATTCTTCAGTATGTTCAAATCAGTCAATGTAATACACCACATTAACAAATTGAAACATAAAAGCCATATGATTATCTCAATAGATGCAGAGAAAGCCTTTGACAAAATTCAACATCCATTTATGATAAAAACTCTCCAGAAAGCAGGAATAGAAGGGACATACCTGAACATAATAAAAGCCGTATATGACAAACCCATAGCAAACATTATCCTCAATGATGAAAAATTGAAAGCATTTCCCCTAAAGTCAGGAACAAGACAAGGGTGCCCACTCTCACCACTACTATTCAACATAGTTTTGGAAGTTTGAACCACAGCAATCAGAGCAGAAAAAGAAATAAAAGGAATTCAGATAGGAAAAGAAGAAGTAAAACTCTCACTGTTTGCAGATGACATGATCCTCTACATCAGTTCAGTTCAGTTGAGTTCACTTCACTTGCTCAGTCGTGTCTGACTCTTTGAGGCCCCATGAATCACAGCACACCAGGCCTCCTTGTCAATCACCAACTCCCAGAGTTCACTCAGACTCACGTCCATTGAGTCCGTGATGCCATCCAGCTATCTCATCCTCTGTCATCCCCTTCTCCTCCTGCCCCCAATCCCTCCCAGCATGAGAGTCTTTTCCAGTGAGTCAGCTCTTCGCATGAAGTGGCCAGAGTACTGGAGTTTCAGCTTTAGCATCATTCCTTCCAAAGAAATCCCAGGGCTGATCTCCTTCAGAATGGACTGGTTGGATCTCCTTGCAGTCCAAGGGACTCTCAAGAGTCTTCTCCAACACCACAGTTCAAAGGCATCAATTCTTCAGCGCTCAGCCTTCTTCACAGTCCAACTCTCACATAATACATGACTACTGGAAAAACCATAGCCTTGACTAGACAGACCTTAGTCGGCAAAGTAATGTCTCCGCTTTTGAATATACTATCTAGGTTGGTCATAACTTTCCTTCCAAGGAGTAAGTGTCTTATTTCATGGCTGCAGTCACTATCTGCACTGATTTTGGAGCCCCCAAAATAAAGTCTGACACTGTTTCCACTGTTTCCCCATCTATTTCCCAAGAAGTGATAGGACCAGATGCCATGATCTTTGGTTTCTGAATGTTGACCTTTAAGCCAACTTTTTCACTCTCCTCTTTCACTTTCAACAAGAGGCTTTTTAGTTCCTCTTCACTTTCTGCCATAAGGGTGGTGTCATCTGCATATCTGAGGTTATTGATATTTCTCCCGGCAATCTTGATTCCAGCTTGTGCTTCT